>CM051456.1:70641294-71001848 GCA_028274465.1 Plantago ovata
AAATAACAATAACTGAATGTGATCAAGTACATATCGTACCTATCGTAGGTTGTCTCTAGGACATATATACTTTCAATACGGACATCTTTAAGCTCACCAATCCCTACCTTAACATCGAAACTTTTAGGGAGTGGTTCGGGATCCTCTTGCTCCTCATCACTTGTGTCAGTACCAAGGTCCTCCTCTTCTTCCTCAGCCTGCAGAAGTTCTTCCTTCATGCAACACTCGCACCTAACGACCTTCTCAGTGTTGCCTTGTTCCTTACTTGCTCTTCGGTCGATCAACTGTTGCATCTTTTGATGGGCAAGCCTAGTGCTCTCTTCCAACCTATCGAGCCTTGCCCTAGTTTTCTCGGAATCCTCCTCATACCGTTTGAGAAAACTTTGTGTGTGATCGACCATCTTCTGTAAGTTCTCCATCAGTATAGCCGTCTTCGACTTCTGTGGCTCTTTCGGAGCGGGGTTTTCGCAGTGATCATTACCATAGTTCAGCCTGCTACGGTCTTGGTTAGGTCCATAAGTTTGGTTAGCCGGTGCATATCCTTGATTGGTACGGTATCCTCTTCTCCAGAATCCACCTCGAGGATTCCTACCGTCTTGTCCGTAGCTAACTTCTTGGGTACCAAATTCCGTAGCGAAGGCTTCTTCTTCGCCTCCTCGAGCCCAGTTGCCATCTTCGTATGCCAATTCCGATCTACACATATGAGCTCCATGCCCATAGTTCTTGCATATTCGGCATACTTCGTTCGAAACAGTTGTTCCGGTGGCGCTCTTGAGGACTTGCTTCAATTCATTGGTAAAGCACTCGAATTGATCCCCATTCCCCCTGTACATAGGGGCTTCTTGAGTTGGTGCAGCTTCGGGTCCACGTCTCCTAACCATTGCTCTTGGGTCCTTGAACTGCGAACCATTAGCAAGCCTTTCGAAAACTGCCCAGATGGTTTCTGCGGTTTCCTCCCAAATATTGCCTCGGCATTGGAAATCCACCATTTGTTGGTTCTCGAAGGTTAGTCCATTGTAGAAGTGTTGGACTAGGTCGGAGAGTTCAAAACCATGGTGAGGGCACTTGTTCGTGAGATCTTGGAACCTCTCGAACGCGGTGTAGATGGTCTCATCATAGTCTTGCTTGAATCCAGTGATCTGCGCCTTAAGCGCGGTAGTCAGAGTGTGTGGGAAGTATTTCTCCATGAAAGCTGAAAAAACCTTTTCCCAAGTGTCCAGCGAGCCGGCTGGAAGAGAACTTAGCCATGACTTGGCTCTGTCGCCAAGTCCCATTGCAAAAACCTTCATTCTCAACTCATCCGTTGTTATGTCAGCTCCGGGTCGTGGGAGTTGATTGACGAAATCATCGATATCGTTCAAATACCCCATCACATCTTCCCTTGATAAGCCATAGAACCTCGGAAGTTGTTGGAATGCGTGGTTCTTGATCTCCAAATCTCGGGTTGCAGGCGAAAGAACAATCGCCGGTCCCCTCATACGATCCTTGGTGGGTTGTACCCATGCCTTCAGTGGTCTAGCTTCTGCCATTCCGTCGATTTCCTTGAAAAGACTAATTAGAGATTCAGAGAAATCGGGTTCCTCTATTTCCTCTAGTGCGCGTCTTTCAAGTAGTCGCCTTCTCTGGTGGTAGACTCTATCGATCTCAGCAATTGAATTAGCAAGCGGTGTTCCTGCAGAACGTGTATGCGGCATACACTATCTGTGACAGACTAGAAGAGGTGTTTAGAAACAAATAGGAAAAGCAGAGAGAGATTAAAAAGGAAAACTAAAACTAAAAGAAATAGGAATCTAAAGCTGTAAATAAAAACAAATTAAACAGAAAAAAGGAGTATAGTCCCCGGCAGCGGCGCCAATTTGATGAACGGAGATTTGTCAGGTCTCGATTCAGCAAATAATATTTGTATTTAGCCAAAGGCAATCCACAACTACAACGAAAACCGTAGTGTAGCAGCAGAATGACTCGAGTGTCGTTCTCTCAGGACTATAACTAGCTTTATCTATTTAATAAGAAAATATAAAACAGCAGATAAAAAGCGATAGGGGGTTTTCAAGCAGATAATGGAGGTTGGTGATAGTATGGTCCTTCTTAACATAATGGGTCGATAATCATGCATAAATTCCTCGGTCTTGCATAGAGATCTTTGAATGAATCTTGGGTCCTGTTGTAAGTATTGTGCACTACGAAGATAGTATGGGTCTGACCTGTCAACAACTAACGTCCTATTGTGTTCCGTAATCATTCAACACTACGAAGATAATTAAGTCTGATTGGCCGACAAGTGTCCTAGTGTGCATAATGATCAATACAACATACGAGAATTTTGGTGTTCAACTCATCAACGAAATAAAGCAATGACACGGAGTATAATGCGCGATATAGCCATTAGCATGATTATCTTCCCTCGCTAAGAATTCACATACTACCACCAACGATAAATTTAGCTACTCATAATGTGCATGCAATCAATAGCAATCATAGAAGAAAACATATTGAAAGAATATATATAATAAGTAGATAAAAGTTGTAAGATACAAGGTTACCGAAGGTTATCAATCTCCGGATGATTGTGATCCTACGCGCTCCAATCTGCTATGAAAAAGTATCCCCTAAGCTATGGAACTCCCAGGACAGGCCCCGGGAAGTTCCTACCTAAAACTATAGAGAGAGGTGAGAAAGTAGGCTTCGAAAGATCTGATTTTCGGAGAGAAAACTCGCAACTATATATAGGCCCGGAATTCCTCTGGGGCGGTTCGCCCCCCATTGTAAACGCGAGATTTTCGCGTTATCGACGCGGTTTTGGATTTCTTCACCTTTTCGGACTCGGTTTATGACTTCTAGTAGCCTTCTAACCTCCAGATTCGGCCCCTAGACTCCAAATCCTATCCGGAAACCTTCAGATACTCCAAATATGATTCTGGAACACCAATTCCTTGTAGACTTGAATATAATTGCCCGTAAATCTCCGAATTTCAACCAAAACCTGTAAAATAAAATCTAAAGGGAAACGTGACACTATTCTAATAAAATGTACTAAAATATAGCTAAATTAACATAGAGGATAGCTAAATTAGGTGAAAAAGACTCGAATGAAAGTGTAAAATACACATTCATCAAACTCCAAGGGATGGGATGTGAACCATGATGCTAAGTATTGTTTGGCTTCGTGATGTTGAGTAGGATAGTCTTGTTTATTTTTACAGCTTTAGATTCCTAATTCTTTTAGTTTTAGTTTTCCTCTTTAATCTCTTTCTAATCACCTTTCCTAGTCTGTTTCTAATTCACCTTTTCTAGCTTTAGTAGTATTCGATATCTAGAAATATTCTCGATTGTCGAAGTTTCTAACGAGGCTAACTTTTAGTTTTGAGTTACTCTTACTACAGACATACAAGTATGATGTCCATGCGCGCTCGCATGACACCCCAATTCTCGCAGGTGAGGAGAGGATCATCCATATACCTGGAAGACGAGTTAAGGAGGTATGAGGTGACGGAGTCCATGGTGAGGTACTTACCGAGGTACGAAGATGCAGTAGGGATGGACCCATGGAGTTTCATTCGATCCTATGAGGAGGAAATAGAAAGAATTCCAGCAGAAGGGTTTACTAAGGACCAATTGTGCAGAAAACTATTTTCTTTTGCTCTTGGGTATGAGCCGAGGCGTTGGATTGCAAGGTTTGAACCAGGATCGCTGAAAACTTGGGGCCAAGTAGTAGAGGAGTTCTTGGCGCGGTTCATGCCTTATCATGAGACGATTGCCTTACGTGATAGGATCCAATATTTCGAGCAAGGAGGGTATGAGCAGTTTTGTGACGCCTACGAACGTTTTGAGACGTATAAACGTGAGTGCCCCCATCACCGTTTCGAAGATGGGGAGTTGATTTGGTGCTTCGTTGGTGGACTTCGTGAAGAGGAACGACTTAGAGTGGATCAGTTGAGCGGCGGTCTGGGAGAATGTACGGTCGACGAGGCAGAAGAAGTCCTCCGTAAGTACGCCAGAGGTTCAACACAATCCGATGAGGTCATACCAATTCACATCACCGCAAAGGAAGAAGATCAAGGTGAAGCAGGAAGCTCATCCGAGGAATATTTTGAAACCAAAGAAATCAGTGAGGAAGATGCACATGCCGAGCAAGTTGAAGATGATCTTCGTATAGCAAAAGTTGTTGAAGAAGTTGAAGTAACTGAGCATCTTACGGAAGAATTCAGCTTGTTGAATTGTGCTGAAGTAGAAGAGGTTCGAGAACTTGAAGAAGAGAAAGGATTGGAAGGCGACGCCCCCCTAGAGGTGGGGGGCGAGTCGCCCAGCATGGGGGGAGAACCGCCTCCCATGACCAGTGAGCTGGACGACCCCAGATCCCCTGTTTCTTTACTCCCAGACATTCGCATCAACCCAAAACCACTTCCTTCCGTTACTAATAAGGTTCTTAAGTACAAAGAGGTGAATCTACTTCTCCGAGGTGGAAAGCTTGACAAGCAAGATACACAGGAGCCACCACTAAACAAGCACCTCGATGAAGTCAAAGTGAATGTCCTCCTATTGATGAAGTCCTTATTGGATATGCCTGCAAAGCAAACCAGTCCATTCACCATGGTGAGATCTTTGAAGCTTTCTAGGTCTCTTTGCTACATCGGACCAAGAGAATGGCGGCCACCGTGGGGAGGTACTCTTGAGTCCATTCTTGAATACTCAGCCGACCGAGGCCAAACAATACTTAGCATCATGGTTCACATCCCATCCCCCTCATGAAAGGAGTATAGTCCCAGGCAGCGGCGCCAATTTGATGAACGGAGATTTGTCAGGTCTCGATTCAGCAAATAATATTTGTATTTAGCCAAAGGCAATCCACAACTACAACGAAAACCGTAGTGTAGCAGCAGAATGACTCGAGTGTCGTTCTCTCAGGACTATAACTAGCTTTATCTATTTAATAAGAAAATATAAAACAGCAGATAAAAAGCGATAGGGGGTTTTCAAGCAGATAATGGAGGTTGGTGATAGTATGGTCCTTCTTAACATAATGGGTCGATAATCATGCATAAATTCCTCGGTCTTGCATAGAGATCTTTGAATGAATCTTGGGTCCTGTTGTAAGTATTGTGCACTACGAAGATAGTATGGGTCTGACCTGTCAACAACTAACGTCCTATTGTGTTCCGTAATCATTCAACACTACGAAGATAATTAAGTCTGATTGGCCGACAAGTGTCCTAGTGTGCATAATGATCAATACAACATACGAGAATTTTGGTGTTCAACTCATCAACGAAATAAAGCAATGACACGGAGTATAATGCGCGATATAGCCATTAGCATGATTATCTTCCCTCGCTAAGAATTCACATACTACCACCAACGATAAATTTAGCTACTCATAATGTGCATGCAATCAATAACAATCATAGAAGAAAACATATTGAAAGAATATATAAAATAAATAGATAAAAGTTGTAAGATACAAAGTTACCGAAGGTTGTCAATCTCCGGATGATTGTGATCCTACGCGCTCCAATCTGCTATGAAAAAGTATCCCCTAAGCTATGGAACTCCCAGGACAGGCCCCGGGAAGTTCCTACCTAAAACTATAGAGAGAGGTGAGAAAGTAGGCTTGGAAAGATCTGATTTTCGGAGAGAAAACTCGCAACTATATATAGGCCCGGAATTCCTCTAGGGCGGTTCGCCCCCCAGTGTAAACGCGAGATTTTCGCGTTTTCGACGCGGTTTTGGATTTCTTCACCTTTTCGGACTCTGTTTATGACTTCTTGTAGCCTTCTAACCTCCAGATTCGGCCCCTAGACTCCAAATCCTATCCGGAAACCTTCAGATACTCCAAATATGCTTTTGGAACACCAATTCCTTGTAGACTTCAATATAATTGCCCGTAAATCTCCGAATTTCAACCAAAACCTGTAAAATAAAATCTATAGGGAAACGTGACACTATTCTAATAAAATGTACTAAAATATAGCTAAATTAACATAGAGGATAGCTAAATTAGGTGAAAAAGACTCGAATGAAAGTGTAAAATACACATTCATCACTGCACTTGCTGAAAACGTTGCCAGCAAAGCAACAAAGGAAAAAGAGACAGTTGCTGAAACATCAACTAGTCAAGAAAAGCAAGTTGTTGAAGCTGCAACCATTGAAGAACCAGTTGCTGAGACTGCAACTATTCAAAATCAAGAGTTTGCTGAAACTCATCAAGAAACACCATTCGACGATGCATCTCATGATGCTGAGAATGTAAGACCAAGTTCACCACTCAGTTCTATTGACAAAATCCAACTGGTACTGACTGACCTAAGCCAGAAAATGGACATGGAGATTGATGATAACTCCAACAAGTCAGTGGACCTTTTTATGACTAGTACTGAAATCAGAGGTCTAAATGCCTCTGCTCAACCTGTCCATTCAGAGACAAGGGAGATTGCTGATACTACACAACTTTCTCGTTTAGAGCAAGAAAAGAAGTCTGCTGAAGATCTAGTCCCAGATAATGAAGAAGCAGTCAATGCTGAAGGGACTGATCACCACCTGTCATTCTTCAGCAGGTAGTTAACTCAGAAATAAGCAAACCTTTGTTATCTGATGACAGTGTTTTTTACACTATCATTCGAGTCTTTTTTCACCAATTTAGCTATCCTCTTGCATGCATTTTAGTGCATTTTGTTAGAATAGTGTCACGTTTCCATTTCTTTTGTTCTTTGTAGGTTTTAGGTGGAAATCGCGTTTTCGGATTTAATTCATGGCGAAACAATGATGTTTTGGTGCAACGAGATCACCTGTGGTGTGTCAAGGAGTACCGAGACGATTTTCAAGGCCAAGAGATCAAGTTTCGGAGCTCAAAACCGTGCAAGGGGCCGAATTCGAAGATCCGAAGAAGGAATTCCGCACGGGCCGCATTCTGCCCGTGCGGGGCGCACCGCCGCGTACGGGGCGGTGCGCCGGGGGCTTTCCGACAGCTCTATATATATATCCCAAAATCTGCGAATTTTCATATCTTTCATCATATTTTTTCAGACATAAACCCTAGAGCTTGTTCTGGGGATATTTTCTCTTAGAACCTTTGTAACTTAGCGAATTTGGAGCTAGAGGAAGATTTGGACACCGTTTCATCTCACCTTGCTAGATCTTTGTGAGTTTTAGCCATTCACCGGAGATTGACAACCTTTGGTGGTAACCTTGTATCTCACAATTCTGCTATTTATCTTTCAATTAACCATGTTTTCATTCATTATTGCTTCAATTATGATTGTTGATCGTGTTATTGATATGAGTAGCTAAGTATCTAGTTGGTGATAGTATGTGAATTCGTAGCTAGGGTTCGTATTATGCATGATTGAGTTTCTGAGTCTTTTACTTGTTTAATTATCTTAATTCGATTCTTTGATCCGACTAAGCCATATATCTTCGTAGAAAGGTGTTAGAAACACTAGGACAATTCAAGATCATCGATTCAATTATATATAATTTGCAAGTACTGCTTGAACTAAGTCTGACAACCTTAGCCAAGTATTAGTATAGATAGGAATCTTTCAAAATACACGTCTACAAATCTGTCTTTGGTGTTTTTAAATCGAATTACTTTTAAGGCAGTACGAGTTGCACTTTCATGCATTATTAGAACTTGATGCTTAGAACGAGCATACTATCACCAGCTTTCTCCATATATTGTTAAGTTAAGTTAGAGATAAATTTGATTTCTGAAATTATATATAGTTATTTAGTTAAAGCTAGTTTAGTCCTTAGAGATCGACACTCGAGGTCATCTTACCTATGCACTACGTGTTTTGTGTAGTTGTGAGTTGCCCTTTGGCTTTCAAACAAATTTATTTGATTGTTCGAGTCTGACAATCTCGTTCATCATTCTGATACTTTATCTTTAGCTAATACTATTGTTTCTTTACAGACTTCTCATGTTACAGTTTTAGACTCTAAAACTACAATTCATGAACTTCCTGAAAATAACAAAAATGTTCTTTGTCAGTCTCAAAAGGAGATAAAGGAAATAGCTCAAATCACAGAAGTCCATGAAGCTAGTTCAGATGAACTCCACTCAAACTTCAAAAGAAATACTTTGACCAGAGTTGCTAAGTCTGTCAGCAACTGGCAAAGATACAGAAGAATGGACTTCTCAGATCTTCACATCCATCTCTCCAATGAAAAGAAGAGAAACTCTATCATCAAGCTTGAAACTTTTATTCACTCTATCCTTCCCGAAGAGTTATCATATTCTCAGCAAATGAATGCTAATCTGGTTGCTACAATCAGAGAGAATATGAAGGCTAAATTCAAGAGTGCCTCTCCAGATGAACAAGCTGTGATGCTCAAAGGCTCCTTTGTGCCAGTGGTGGCTGATCCCCACCAAATCAATGAGGAGGAAGAGGTAACAAGTCAAGCTATGTACAAACATCTTGAGTTGGTCATCCTGACTGACGATGATGAGAATGTCCTAGAAGATTCCAGTGATGATGATGAAGGAAAGTATTCTAAGGACTCAAAGGACAAAAAGGATAATGATGATGATTCCCAAGGTCCAAGTCCCGGTGTTGGTAGAGAAGCTCAAGTTGCTGATCAAGCAACTGAACAAGAACAAGTTGCTGAACAAACACCTCCCAGCAACCAAAATGAATCTACTAATGCTCCTCCAAATGAACATCCAGTAACTGAAGAAGTTGCTGAGATGAGTGAAGAGCAAGCTAGGAAGTTTGCTAAAATTGCTAAAGGCAAAGCAAAACTTTCTGATGCCGAGTTAGCTGAAAAAGCTAAACTTGATGCCAAGGTTGCTGACTCAAACCTTGATGAAGATGAAGAAGAAGATGAAGACTTCCAGACAGCTGTGGCAAACAGCATGGTCATAAATGTATCTGGCACACAACATTTGTCTGTTGCTCAATCTTCAGGAGTGAGAAGATCGGAAGAATCCTCCCTTCCACCCCCTACTACTGGTGGAACTCCAGTCGTTGAGTCTCAAGAGTTTCCTCCAGCAACCACTCAACTTGAACATACAGTGACTGAAAACCTTGGAGAAAAGGTTGCTGATTTTGATAAGGATGATGCTGAAAGCTTATCAGGTTTTTCTGATGAAGAAGAAGAGACTGCTGCTAAGAATGATAAAACTAGTGATACACAATCCCAACATTTAAACTCTTCTGCTTCTTCTGGAAATGACTATGAGAGAAGCAAGCTTAAAGGCATAGAAGATCAGTTCGTCACTGAACTAAAGGCCCACAACGTAACTCCCTCACTGGTGCCATTTCCTTGTGTGGATGAATGGACACCAAGAATGCAAGCTTTATTGCAACTGAACCATGAATGCAAAGTTGAGGATGAGGAGTTATTGGCTGAAAAACCTTTTAACATGGAAAAGATCCTGACTGTCTTGCTGAGACGAACAACAAGTCTGACTCTAGCTCAAGCTGATGTCAGTCTACAACATAGAAGCTATGAGAAACAAGCAGGACAAGCTCTGAAAATCGGCAAGAATGCCTTGAAAAAGGCTCAAGTAATAATGGAACAAAAGGTTGCTGATACACAGAAAGCCGAAGAAAATCTAAAAATGATTAAGGCAGAATTTGTCAAGACCAACCAACTTCAGCAAGACATGGTTGAACATTATCACAGCTTACACAAGCTTGCTGAAAATTGCAATGAGTTCTTGTCAACTCAAATCTTTGATGTATTGCAATCCATGTCTAATGACGAACGTGTCAGATTCAGTCAAATAAATTTGTAATTAGCCAAAGGCAATCCACAACTACAACGAAAACCGTAGTGTAGTAGTAGAATGACTCGAGTGTCGTTCTCTCAGGACTATACTAGCTTTATCAAATCTAATTAAGAATATAAAACAGCAAATAGTAAGCAATAGGGGGTTTTCAAGCAGATAATGAAGATTGGTGATAGTATGGTCCTTCTTAACATAATGGGTCGATAATCATGCATAAATTCCTCGGTCTTGCATAGAGATCTTTGAATCAATCTTGTGTCCTGTTGCAAGTATTAAGCACTACGAAGATAATATGGGTCTGACTCATCAACAACTAACGTCCTGTTGTGTTCCGTAATTATTCAACACTACGAAGATAATTGGTCTGATTGGTCGACAAGTGTCCAAGTGTGCATAATGATCAATACAACATACGAGAATTTTGGTTTCAACTAATCAACGAAATAAAGCAATGACACGGAGTATAATGCGCGATATAGCCATTAGCATGATTATCTTCCCTCGCTAAGAATTCACATACTACCACCAACGATAAATTTAGCTACTCATAATAGGCATGCAATCAATAGCAATCATAGAAGAAAACATATTGAAAGAAGAATAAAATAAGTAGATAAAAGTTGTAAGATACAAAGTTACCGAAGGTTGTCAATCTCCGGATGATTGTGGTCCTACGAGCTCCAATCTGCTATAAAAAAGTATCCCCTAAGCTATGGAACTCCCAGGACAGGCCCCGGGAAGTTCCAACCTAAAACTATAGAGAGAGGTGAGAAAGTAGGCTTGGAAAGATATGATTTTCGGAGAAAAACTTGAGCTCTATATATAGGCCCCGAAATATCTATGGGGCGGTTCGCCCCCCAGTATTTCGCGGAATTTCCGCGTTTTTCGACGCGGATTTGGATTTCTTGACCTTTTCGGACTCGGTTTCAGACTTCTAATGGCCTTCTAACCTCCAGATTCGACCCCTAGACTCCAAATCCTATCTGGAAACCTTCAGATACTCCAAATAGGCTTCTGGAACACCAATTCCTTGTAGACTTCAATATAAATGCCCGTAAATCTCCGAATTTCAACCAAAACCTGTAAAATAAAATCTAAAGGGAAACGTGACACTATTCTAATAAAATGCACTAAAATATAGCTAAATTAACATAGAGGATAGCTAAATTAGGTGAAAAAGACTCGAATTAAAGTGTAAAATACACATTCATCAAACTCCCCAAACCGAACCTTTGGTTGTCCTCAAGCAACTAAGCTAGACTCTAATACAAAAAACATGCAAGACTCAAAAATGGAGTTTCATGCCAAATAAAATGTACTAAATTACTGACTCTACCAAATAACATATGCACAAAAACCATATAAATCAAAGCATGAATATAGGTTAAAGAATACCTCGATTGACTTATACACATCCACATAAGCACTTATGTCAAAACAAGATAGTTTCTCGTAATATTCTCTACCTGGACCTAGTCAGTGACGACGTAATGATGCATGCTAAGATACGAATGGTCGCCCCGTGCCTATGAAACTGAGGACTTACTGTTGTTCCACCATGTTAAGACTTTTCGTCAAAAGAGGTCGAACCAGTACTGGCTCTCATCAAACGGAGGAGGATTCCCTATAAAAGATAACTCTCCCCTATTCTACCCATCTCTCAAGTAAAGTCTTAAGCTATTCACCACTTCCTGAATGGCAGGACGAGGGTGGTCTAGAACAGATGACACTTAAGACAAAAAAGATAACAAAAATAGAAAAACACAATTACGAACAATACGAAAAATAGAAAAGACACAAACTTTGCTAAACTGCTATTTGACTTTATTTTTTGGACCCTTCTTTGTTTTTTTTGGGGTCTTCTTTTTTTTTTCTTTTTTTCTTTCCAGATTTTTTTTCTTTTTCTCTTTTTTTTTCTGGAATTTTTCTTTCTTTTTTTTCGATTTTTTTCTAGCCAGCAGTAGCACAACAAAAAGAGAAACAAAATGACTCACACGACTTCCCCAAACCTATTCGAAAGAATAGGTTGGAGTACAAAATTCACGGAAAAGAAAAATAAACTCACGATACGAAAATGGAAAAAAGAAACAAGTCTATGATGGTGTAACCCCCTCCCCAAACCTATTCGGAAGAATAGGTTATAAACAAAGGATCACACAACCTCACACTACCTCCTTCCTAGGCATTTAGCAATCTCAAAGCATGGTGAAGACTTGTTGCCTCTTAGGTACATAATTACTCGGGAAAACAACCATAAGACCCTAACATGCATCATCCTATTATAAAGGCCTTCGTGAACCGCAGTAGAGAAAACACCACTAAGTGATGTCGAGACTACCATGCTTAACTAAGTGCAATACATAAATGTGACAAGCCAAGCGAGAAAAACCTCAAACAAATTCATAGAGATGAAGCATACGATTAATGACATAGCTAGTTGATTTACCCAATATAAAAGTTCAAAAAATTCGGCAATAAACTCCATATAAAACATGCAAAAACTATCCTAGGATGAATGCAACCTTAAAAATCTAAGAAAGCAGTACACGTGCAAATGCAAACAAAGAACAAGATACTAATCGACACAAAACCAAACAAAACTTAACATCATGGTTGACATCACATCCCCCTTACGATTCTTAAGCTAGCCTCCTAGCAAAAGAGAGTGAGTAATAAGAAGTGATACTAGATGTTACCGAAGGGTTTGGCCTCGGTCGGCTAAGAGTGGACAAGTGGAAGGACTAATCATCGGGATGGTAGTCCCCATAAAAGTCACTCCACATGTCATTCATGAGCTCATTGGACTGTCGTAGAGCTTCCTGCTGTTGCTGGATCAGCTGTTGCTGCTCCCACATGTGCTGCCTATCCTCTCGGCGGTGCTCCTCGAATATCTCCCAATCGCGGTTGTGCTGGACAATGTGCCTGTCGATGTCCTGTCGCATTGCCACGTTGTTGGCATCAATCCTGTCGAAACGGCTGTCGAGGTAGGTACGGAATTCGGAGAAGTCAAATCCTCCAGACCCCTGTGGTGCTCCAGCCGGTGCATGCGGTGCATGATGGACAAATGGAATATCTGGAATCGGGGCTTCACCAACATCGGCCTCCATAGCATCCTCATGATCGGAATCATTTGGCTGGAATGGCCCTCCTACATCAGCAGCGGCTGCAGTGGGGTTCCTCAACTGATACCTGTTGAGCTGTACCTCAATGGTCGAGGGTGAAAGGGCAGCGACCTCGCAATCCCCCTCCTCAATATCGTCGACCCCATGATATTTGCAGTAAGCCGTGATGAAGCTCGGGAAGATGAAAGGCTTCCTCTTCTTTTCCCAGTGGCGCTCATACTCCTCATACATAATGTGCCCTATGTCGACCTGATGTCCGTCAATGAGGCAGTAGAGGAGCTCGGCGTAGTAGGGCTGAATCCATGTGTCATTCTTCCTCGGGATCAAGTCAGAGATGCAAAATTTCATCATCACCTTAGCTTCGATACTAAGGTCGCCATAACCGATCCGTCCAGGTGCTCCCCCAACTTCCGGATATCTGTACCCCCTGTTGCAGATCACTTCGGTGATGTCTCTTCCTATCCCCCTAGCGGTCCTTGAATACAAGTAGGCGTGTGCGCTCTCTGTGAATTCCAAGTTCCCGAAGTGGATGAAGGAAGAAATGTGCTCTGGGCTCCATGGTATAATCAGGCCTCGGACTAACACCCCATTCTTCTCGTCCAAATCCGTGTACCCGGTGTAGAAATCTCGGAGGAGGCTCTCGTCGTAGCTTTGAACCTGTCGGAAATGTACCATGCCCAATTCCTTTGTGACCCCAAACTTGACAGTGTCCTATACCCCGCTCTATTCGCTGCAGACACAGGAATGTCAATCCTCCTGTCGGGAATGATAGACCTTCCTCCGTCGGCCATCTCCTCCTCTAACCGTTGTCGCACCTCTATCGCAGCGGCAGACAACTCGTACAAATCGTGAGATGGTTGGGAGCTTGATGCCACTCCCTTCCCCTTTTTGCTAGAGCCGGCTCTCCTTGTCCTTGGTGCCATGATTCCTGCAAACAGCAATTAGTATCTTGTACGATGCAAAACAGACCTATGCTTATGTAAATAAACGAGCGAAAAAACGAGTAAGATTCTCAAAAATCCAACTCCTCAAAATCCCAAAGCCTAGTCTAGCTAATTCATTACGTAACATATCAATGTACCCATTACAATAACATATCACATTATGCTTTTGCTAACAACAAATGCCTTGAATCACAAGGTCCAATCCATATAATAAAAATCAATTTCTAGCATAAATCCTCAATCTCAACTATCATGCATTCTACCAATACACTCATCAATTTCATATCAATAAACACATGTTTAAACAAGGAATGAAAGCAAGAGAGACAATTTCCTAACAAGACATATATCATCCAATTAGCAAAATCTCAAATCATCAAACGAAGCCTAATTGAACATGTAATTGACAATGAATAATGCATCTAAACACATAAATCATTAACCCATTCATCATACAAGCCTTATTGAAGCACAAATCAAAAAATCCCCAAATTGTAAAAATTAGGGTTCATGTGATAATACCTCAAATCCGGAAATTGAATGAGCTAGGAAGAAATTTGTTCGGATAGAATGATAGAGCATGCAACAGGCTTCGAATGAAGCTAAAGAACACACAAAATGATGGAGAGATGAAGAAGTTATGAAGATTTGAAGATATTTTGAATATGGAGGAAATTTTGGAGTTTGGAG
This sequence comes from Plantago ovata, assembly GCA_028274465.1. NCBI lineage: Eukaryota > Viridiplantae > Streptophyta > Magnoliopsida > Lamiales > Plantaginaceae > Plantago > Plantago ovata. The sequence continues at coordinate 70,655,781 of CM051456.1, forward strand.
GATGAAAAATGGAGGAAAATGGGGGTTTGGGGAAGAAACCCTCGATTTTAAGTCTTTGGAGGTGTGGGGCGGTTCGCCCCACACCTGAGGCGGACCGCCCCGTGCGGGGCGAACCGCCCCGCACGCCCAGAGCGCATGCGCGCGCTCTAGTCGTGGGGCGATTCGCCCCATTCGTGGGGCGATTCGCCCCCCACTTTTAGGTGGGAGACGAACGTTTTTTGAAAATAAAAATGCGATTTTAAGTCCCCGAAAAATCATCTTCCTCAAAAAAAAATCACTCGAAAAGTCGCACTCGATCACAACATAAGCATATACGACACAAAACTGAACAAATTCACATATGAAAAGCAAATTTTTCAAGTATGAATGCATGCAATAAAGCGGTAAAGAAAGCGATAAAAACCCCGGGTTGCCTCCCGGATAGCGCTATTGTTTAAAGTCTCTGACTCGACTCCTGTCTTCGCCTATCTTTTCCTTCTGAGGGTACTAGACTTCCCCTTCATGATTCTCCTTCCCGTGCTTTGATCCTGTGAATAAGAGTGAATATAGACGTTAAGACCACTGTAATCAATAGTGTTAGAAGTATCGGGTGGATCAGGTGGATCAGTTATGGCTTGCAACACGTGTTGCTTGCCATCCACTTCGATAGTGCAAGTCCTTCGGTAGATGTCCATCACTGAGCGTATTTTGGTCAAGAATATTCGTCCTAAGAGTATGACATCCCCCGTTCCTGGTGCTGATGCTGGCATAATTACAAAATCGGTGTGGACAGAGGCTTCACCAATTTTGACTAATACATTCTTTACAACGCCTTCGGGTTTCACAAGATATCCATCCGCCAGTTGCACAATAGCCTTATGCACAGTTAGTTCTCCAAGGTTAGTCTTCTCGAAAACGTTCAAAGGGAGCACATTAGAGTAGGATCCAGTGTCTAGTGTGGCTCGGACATCTTCAAGCTCCCCAATCCCGACCTTAATATCGAAACTTTGAGGGAGTGGCTCGGGATCCTCTTGCTCCTCTTCACTCTTGTTTGTACCAAGGTACTTTCCTTCTTCTTCGGCTTGTGGAGGTAGGTCCCTCTTGCAACTATCGCACTTAGTAACCTTCTTGATGGTGATTTCAACAGGTAGATCACCCACTAAGTTAATGGACAATGACTTCTCAGTGTTGCTAGGCAGTTTGCCTTGCTCCCTACTTGCTCCTCGGTCGATCAAATCTTGTAATTTTTGATGGGCAAGCCTTGTGCTTTCTTCCAACTTATCGAGCCTTGCCCTAGTCTTCTCAGAATCTTCTTCATAACGTTTGAGAAAACTTTGTGTGTGATCAACCATCTTCTGCAAGTTCTCCATCAGTAGAGCCGTCTTCGACTTCGGTGGCTCTTTCGGAGCGCGGTTTTCGCAGTGATCATTACCATAGTTCAACCTACTACGGTCTTGGTTAGGTCCATAAGTTTGGTTAGCCGGTGTATATCCTTGATTGTTACAGTATGCTCTTCTCCAAAATCCACCTCGAGGATTCCTACCGTCTTGTCCGTAGCTAACTTCTTGAGTGCCAAACACCGTAGCAAAGGCTTCTTCTTCTCCTCCTCGAGCCCAGTTGCCATCATCGTATGCCAGCTCCGATCTACACATATGAGCCCCATGCCCATAGTTCTTGCATATTCGGCATACTTCGTTCGAAACAGTTGTTCCGGTGGCGCTCTTGAGGACTTGCTTCAATTCGTTGGTAAAACACTCGAATTGATCCCCATTCCCCCTGTACATAGGGGCTTCTTGAGTCGGTGGAGCTTCAGGTCCACGTCTCCTAACCATTGCTCTTGGGTCCTTGAACTGCGAACCCTTAGCAAGCCTTTCGAAAACTGCCCAGACGGCTTCTGCGGTTTCCTCCCAAATATTGCCTCGGCATTGGAAATCCACCACTTGTTGGTTCTCGAAGGTTAGTCCATTGTAGAAGTGTTGGACTAGGTCGGAGAGTTCAAAACCATGGTGAGGGCACTTGTTCGTGAGATCTTGGAACCTCTCGAACGCGGTGTAGATGGTCTCATCATAGTCCTGCTTGAATCCAATGATCTGCGCCTTAAGCGCGGTAGTCAGAGTGTGTGGGAAGTATTTCTCCATGAAAGCTGAAAAAACCTTTTCCCAAGTGTCCAGCGATCCTGCTGGAAGAGAGCTCAGCCATGACTTGGCTCTGTCGCCAAGTCCCATAGCAAAAACCTTCATCCTCAACTCATCCGTTGTTATGTTAGCTCCGGGTCGTGGGAGTTGGTTGACAAAATCATCGATATCGTGCAAGTACCCCATCACATCTTCCCTTGATAAGCCATAGAACCTCGGAAGTTGTTGGAATGCGTGGTTCTTGATCTCCAGATCTCGGGTTGCAGACGAAAGAACTATCGCTGGTCCCCTCATACGATCCTTGGTGGGTTGTACCCATGCCTTCAGTGGTCTAGCTTCTGCCATTCCGTCGGTTTCCTTGAATAGACTAATTAGAGATTCAGAGAAATCGGTTACCTCTATTTCCTCTAGTGCGCGCCTTTCAAGTAGTCGCCTTCTCTGGTGGTAGACTCTATCGATCTCAGCAATTGAATTAGCAAGCGGTGTTCCTGCAGAACGTGTATGCGGCATACACTATCTGTGACAGACTAGGAAAGGTGATTAGAAACAAACTAGGAAAGCAGAGAGAGATTAAAAAGGAAAACTAAAACTAAAAGAATTAGGAATCTAAAGCTGTAAATATAAACAAATTAAACAGAAAAAAGGAGTATAGTCCCCGGCAACGGCGCCAATTTGACGAACGTGTCAGATTCAGTCAAATAAATTTGTAATTAGCCAAAGACAATCCACAACTACAACGAAAACCGTAGTGTAGTAATAGAATGACTCGAGTGTCGTTCTCTCAGGACTATACTAGCTTTATCAAATCTAATTAAGAATATAAAACAGCAAATAGTAAGCAATAGGGGGTTTTCAAGCAGATAATGGAGATTGGTGATAGTATGGTCCTTCTTAACATAATGGGTCGATAATCATGCATAAATTCCTCGGTCTTGCATAGAGATCTTTGAATCAATCTTGTGTCCTGTTGCAAGTATTAAGCCCTACGAAGATAATATGGGTCTGACTCGTCAACAACTAACGTCCTGTTGTGTTCCGTAATTATTCAACACTACGAAGATAATTGGTCTGATTGGTCGACAAGTGTCCAAGTGTGCATAATGATCAATACAACATACGAGAATTTTGATTTCAACTGATCAACGAAATAAAGCAATGACACGGAGTATAATGCGCGATATAGCCATTAACATGATTATCTTCCCTCGCTAAGAATTCACATACTACCACCAACGATAAATTTAGCTACTCATAATAGGCATGCAATCAATAGCAATCATAGAAGAAAACATATTGAAAGAAGAATAAAATAAGTAGATAAAAGTTGTAAGATACAAAGTTACCGAAGGTTGTCAATCTCCGGATGATTGTGGTCCTACGAGCTCCAATCTGCTATGAAAAAGTATCCCCTAAGCTATGGAACTCCCAGGACAGGCCCCGGGAAGTTCCTACCTAAAACTATAGAGAGAGGTGAGAAAGTAGGCTTGGAAAGATATGATTTTCGGAGAAAAACTTGAACTCTATATATAGGCCCCGAAATATCTATGGGGCGGTTCGCCCAGTGCTGGGGCGGTTCGCCCCCCAGTATTTCGCGGAATTTCCGTGTTTTTCGACGCGGATTTGGATTTCTTCACCTTTTCGGACTCGGTTTCAGACTTCTAATGGCCTTCTAACCTCCAGATTCGACCCCTAGACTCCAAATCCTATCCGGAAACCTTCAGATACTCCAAATAGGCTTCTGGAACACCAATTCCTTGTAGACTTCAATATAAATGCCCGTAAATCTCTGAATTTCAACCAAAACCTGTAAAATAAAATCTAAAGGGAAACGTGACACTATTCTACTAAAATGCACTAAAATATAGCTAAATTAACATAGAGGATAGCTAAATTAGGTGAAAAAGACTCGAATGAAAGTGTAAAATACACATTCATCATCTAAGGGGGAAGATACACCTCATTCTAAGAAGAAGATGAGCTCAAGGGATATGCCCCCAAATGCTGCTCCCTCCTCCTCGCTGATGAAACTACAAGGACCGCCTAGTGAACCTCTTGCTGAAATTGAGAAAAGTTCCAAAAGAAAATCTGAAACAGATTCCGTGAAAAGTTCAGCAAATCCTAAACGGAGAAAAACCTCTGCTGATACTCCAGAATTCTGTCACACTGAAAGTCATCAAGAGTTTGATAATGATAATGACAATGATGATGACCAAACAATAGCTCAAGATATAAGGGCTAAGCATGTGTCTTCCCTAACTCCATCTGGACAATCCAAGCATTTCTCTTCTGACTCCAGATCTTCAGCAAAGCATCAAGGAAATGCTAAGTCACGAAGAAAAAAGCAAAGAGAAGAAGAAAAAAGGCTAGCTAACATTGCTACAGGCACTGGCATTGATTACACAAACACCAGCAATGAGGAAACTACTCAATATGTAATCAGAAACATTCATGGTTGTTGGATCATTAAGCTAGAAGACTTACTGGAAAATGACTTCTTTCCAACTGCTGTGCTAAACCAGCTTTACACATGGATTGATCTTAAGGTTGCAAAGAAAGAAAGGGATCCTCCTCCCTACCCAAGGAACATAGCTTCGAAATGGCTGAACATTGAAATCTTAGTGAGAAGAAGCTCCATCAGCAAGAAATTGAGGCAAGAACCTGACCTCATCAAGCCGGTGGATGTTTCTTTTTACAATGATCCTATAACCAGCAAGTCCAAAAAGAAATATCACTGGATTCCTTATGAATATTTATATCTTACTTCCGTTGGTTAAGGAACATTCATGCCAACAAGGGAATTTAAGACACTCAGCTACTTCATGCTAGCAATTAGGACATGCACTTATGGGTAATACACTACAAAGACATGAATGGTGAAAAACATCACTATACTGCCTGTAAGAATGCAAGAATAATTCAACTTGAAGTCCGTAAACTACTTGAAGATTACGAGAAGGACTGCGTTGAATTCACTGCTCTTGCTAAGAAGAGTATAAAAGAGATTCTTAGAGAATCCTCTGCTGGAATAGAATAGAGTCCCTTGAAAAGCTATCTTTTGCTTACTGATTGTAATAGTTATTTGTGAACTTTCTTGTAAACTTACTTCTGAAAGATAACTATCAGCAATCAACTTTTTGACTCTTATTGGTTCTTGATTATGCAAATTATTTATGCTTACTGTTTTTTTATTCAAGTATGTTTGCATTAATCAACTGATTTATTCAACATCAGAAACCTCTAAAAGGGTAACAATTAATTTAGCCATGGATTGCTAACATCAAAAGGGGGAAATTCGTTAGGAAACTTGTAATTTTAATGAGCAATTAACCATGCTAAATTAAGTAAAGTACAGTAACTAGTACTCTTAAGGTCCATAGGAATTTAGAATTTTAAGGACATTGTAAAAGAGGAACGTTTGATGAAAGACTTAGTGTAGGTAACCATGATGTACTTTGTTTTTTATAAACAATCAATTGAAGACCTAGATCCGCTCAGAAAGTGGAAAATTCGGAGACTGAAGACTTAGAAGAATACTGAGAAAGGTATCTACAAAGGCACATGTTGGTTCAGAAAGTGAGATTTTCAGCAACAAGTTGCATAACTGAAAATCTATATGACAGAGTAGGTTGTGCTTGCTGAAACTGAGAATGACCACTTGTTGACAACATATGTGACCTCCTTGCTGAAGAAGTACTTGCATTTTTGGCTCTAACGTTCATATTTGAATTTGATTCAAAAGAACATTAAATGCAAAGTTAGCACGCGAAGAACATGAAGACAAGAAGACAAATGAAGAAGCGCTGCTGAAAGTACAAAAGCAAGATAGCGAAATCTTAAGGTACAAGCCTTGGAATTTGAAATTCAAACGGATCCTTGGAGACACTATAAATAGAAGACCTTAGGCTGAGTAGAAGGGTGCGTCAACAACGTGATCAAACTCTCACTTGTGCTTTAAACACTCAAATCCTTCTCTACTCTTTACTGCCTATTGATCCGTTCCAAGACTTAAGCTTGAAACAAAAGCTACTTGTGAAGAAGTAGAACATTGAAAGCTAAGAAATTAGTTAAGTGTTCTTTCCTCTAAACAAGAACAAGTCTTGACACCAGAAACAACGAACTTGCTTACTGCAAAGTATTATAAGTTGTGTTTCTTTAGAATACTTGTTATAGCTGCAAAGTTATATTCAAGTCATCTCATCCCAAACCTCTCTAACTGATAAACACCCTTATTCAGGCGTGGAATTCAGGGGGAATTAATCAAGCATAGGTTTGCTGATTAAGTGTCCCAAGTTTGGTGGAGAACAAGGTTTAGTTCTCTAGTTTAGGTTGGAAACAAGGCAAGTGTGCTTTGGTTTCTGAGAATCATTAGTGATAGGATTTGTAAGGAACCTCATATCTTATCTTAGTGGATTCAGTCCTAGAAAGAACAAAGTTGTTTAGTTGAGAGATTACGCCACTCTCAGATACCACTATAAAAGTGTTTGTGTGATTTACATTTCTGCAGTTATCTTTCAGCAAGCTACTTTGTTTAAACACTGTCAATCCGTTTACTTGCTGAAACTAGCTTTCCGACAAAAGCACTTATTGTAAAAGACTTCCGCACTCTATTTTTAAGTATCAACAAACTTGTCACTGAAAAGTAACAAGCACTTGCTGAGAAAGTTAAGTATCGACAAACTCATTACTAAAAAGTAATAAGTACTTGCTGAGAAAGTTTTAAACGACGAAAAGTTTGAAAAGACTATTCACCCCCCTCCCCCCTCTAGTCTTTTCTTGTTGTTTAAAGGGACCAACAAAGCATAAGTAAATTGCATAATCAGAAAAACGAATAAGAGTGAGCAAAAGTAATTGATTGCTGAAAGTTATCTTTCAATGTATGATTACAAGAAAGCATGAGATAACTCAGCACGCAACGTTCAAAACTCATGAGAAATCTAAGCTATTCTGAGAAGGAACTTTTAGAAGCAATCGTTGTAAACATCTTTTACACTTTCATCAGCAACCTTGGGAAATTCTTCACAGTCAGCTTCATAATCTTCAAGAAGCTTTCTGAGTTGTAGTTGCTTTTCTCTGCTAGGTTTGCAACGCTGAAAGTAGTTTGCATGGGGATCATGACGTTTCATTACTTCAGTCCAAATGTAAAGTCCCCAGCAACAAATGTGATGTAGATGTAGATCACTCAGAGTTTGCTTCTTGTAAATCTTTCTCAGATAGCGAAAATCCTCATCAGCATCCTCTTGTGTTATGTAGAAAAACTCATATGGAGTCACATTGAGTTTTGGTTTTGCCTTACCCAAAAACTCATCATTCACAAAGGCGACATCCAGTCGCTTAAAGTAAGGAGGCTCATCTGATGAACGAGATTGTCAGACTCGAACAATCAAATAAATTTGTTTGAAAGTCAAAGGGCAACTCACAACTACACAAAACACGTAGTGCAGAGGTAAGATGACCTCGAGTGTCGATCTCTAGGGACTAAACTAGCTTTAACTAAATAACTAACTATATAAATTCAGAAAACAAATTTGACTTAGCTTGACTTAACAATATATGATGGGAGCTGGTGATAGTATGCTGATTCTAAGCATCAAGTTCTAATTATGCATGGAACTGCAACTCGTACTGCTTTAAAAGTAATTCGAATTAACAAACACCAAAAACAGATTTATAGACGTGTATTTTGAAAGCTTCCTATCTATACTAATACTTGGCTAAGGTTGTCAGTCTTAGTTCAAGCAGTACTTGATAATTATAATTATTGAATCGATGATCTTGAATTGTCCTAGTGTTTCTAACACTTTCATACGAAGATATTGGCTTAGTCGGATCAAAGAATCGAATTAAGATAATTAAACAAGTAAAAGACTTAGAAACTCAATCATGCACAATATGAACCCTAGCTACGAATTTACTTACTATGACCAACTAGAAACTTAACTACTCATATCAAAATCTAAATCAACACAAGCAATCATATATGAAAACATAATTGAATTGAAAAGATAGAGTATGAAAAAGGTGAGATACAAAGTTACCACCGAGGGTTGTCAATCTCCGGTGAATGACTAAACTCACAAGTTTCTAGCAAGGTGAGATCAAAAGATGTCCGAATCTCTACCTTGGTGCTCCCAATTGCTAAGATAAAGTAGTTCTAAGAGAAAAATTACCCAGAACAAGCTCTAGGGTTTAAGTCTGCAAATAATGATCTAAGATATAAAAATTCGCAGCTTTTACAATTATATATAGTAGCTGTCGGCAGCTCCGCGGCGGACCGCCTGGTACGCGGCGGACCGCCGGACACCAGGCGGACCACCTGGCACCAGGCGGTGTGCCTGGCACGGGCAGAGAGTTGTTCGTGCCTTTTCTTCCTTCGGATCTTCGATTCTTGACCTTGGGCACGGTTTTGAACTCCGGAACTTGATCTTTTGGCCTGGAAACTCATCCCGGTACTCCTTGACAAACCACGGGTGATCTCGTTGCACCAAAACTTCATTGTTTCGCCATGACTTATATCGAAAAGTGCGATTTTCACCTAAAACCTGAAAATAACAAAAGAAATGGAAACGTGACACTATTCTAACAAAATGCACTAAAATGCATGCAAGAGGATAGCTAAATTGGTGAAAAAGACCCGAATGATAGTGTAAAAAACACTGTCATCAAACTCCCCAAACCGAACCTTTGCTTGTCCTCAAGCAACTAGCTAGACTCTATGCAACCTACATGCAACACAAAGAGGAGTTTCATGCCAAACAAGAAGAACTAATCGATTGTATCTACCAAATGCTTATGAACAAAGACCATACAAATCATAACATGGATGTAGGTTGAAGAATGTCTCGATTGAACCTATACACATTCACATATGCACTTTGTTAAACAAGAGAGTCTTTCGTAACATTCTCTACCTGGACCTAGTCAATGACGACGTAATTATGCATATTAAAATACAAATGGTTGCCCCGTGCCTATGAAACTGAGGGCTTACTACTGTTCACCAAGTGAGACTTTCCCTCAAGAGAGGTCGAACCAATACTGGCTCTCATCAAACGAAGAAGGGTTCCCTAGAAGACAACACTCCCCTATTCTACCCGACTCTTAAAGAAAACTCTTCACCAGTTCCTGAATGGCAGGACGAGGGTGGTCTAGAACAAGCCTTGGACTAGGCGACACGAGAACACAAGGAAGAATTTACAATTCGATTACGAACTACTACAAAAGCTGAAAAATAATGCAATACTTTGCTAAAACTTCTTTTTGGTTTGCTTGGACCCTTCTTTTGTTTTTGGGTCTTATTCTATTTTTCATTATTTTTTCTTTTTCCAGATTCTGGAATTTTCTATTTTTTTTCTTTTTTTTTTCTTTCTTTTCTCTTTTTTTTTTTTTGTTGTATATAGCCAGCAGTAGCACAATGGAAGTACAATGAAAGGAAATAACACTGACACTACAACGACCTCCCCAAACCTATTCGAAAGAATAGGTTGGAGCACAAACTCACAAGAAAAATAAAAACAAACTCAACATGACTCAACAAGACAAAAAACAAGTCATAATAATGGTAACCCCCTCCCCAAACCTATTCGTTAGAATAGGTTTCAAACAAAGGATCACACACCTCACTCTACCTCCTTCCTAGGCATTTAGCAATCTCAAAAACAAGGTGAAGACTTGTTGCCTCTTAGGTACATAACTACACGAGAATACAACCAAAGACTCTAACATGCAATATTTTATAAGGCCTTCGCGAACCGCAGTAGAGAAAACACCACATAGTGATGTCGAGACTACCAAGTTTAACTAGTGCACATACAAATATGACAAGCCAAGCGAGACAAATCTCAAACTATTCCATAGAGATGCACTGTATGGGCAATGGTCACAAACACTTAGTCTATACAATGAAAAAGTTCAAAAACTTTGGCAATAAACTCCACACAACATCATGCAAAACTAGACTAAGGATGAATACATATGAACAAACTAAATCCTAAGAAAAACGAGTTGAAATGAGAAATATAAGTTATTGGAATACCCAGAGATAACCCCCTCCAAACCTGAACTTTGTCGTACGTCCCGAACGCCTTGGGTCAGAGCTGGAAGAGTACATGTAACCTGTATTACTCAATGAAACTCGTGAGAAACCAAAACGGGTGATAAAAAGGATAAAAAATCGATAAATTTGAACATGGGACAAAATGCGGTGTCTGGATGAAAATCCGGACACCCAGCGCTCTGGACCCCCCAGGCGCACCGCCCCTTGTGGGGGGCGGTTCGCCTGGGGCTTCCAGAGAGCCCCAGGCGGGCTGGCCCTCCCGGGCGCACCGCCCCATGTGGGGGGCGGTTCGCCTGGGAGCTCCAGAACCCGAAGCCGAATTTTTCCCGTCCCATACACAAATTTACCATATTTTTACATATTCTATCACCAAAAACATACTTAAACATAGGAGAAAAAATAATGAAGTGCTCAAAATAAATATGCATGCAATGCAAGAAGGCGATAAAACTAAACTACATGCAAGCAATACCACTAAGGTTATCCATTATCAAATGGAAACGAATCTTGTGCATCCGTTCCATTACTTCTTGCATCTTGGGAACCATCCTTGGCTCCTCCCCTTAGCTGCTCAAGCAAGTCCATGATTCCCTGAAAAATAAAATTAACAAAATCAGTAAAATCAAAATCTAAAAAATAACTAAGGGAATCGGAAGGAAAATAAAAAGAGAAAAGTGGATCAAAACTCCCTTGAAACTCATAGGTGGTTGCATGGACCAGAACATAGGAGTCAAGATCAAGAGTGTCTGTAGCAATAGAATCTATAGCAATAGAATCCAAACATGTCGATTCAGAGACACCAAAATCTTCAGAGAGTAGCTCCTCGATCTCAACACAACTCAAGACATCACTGTCTAACTCAGGTGAAGCAATGGATTAAGTTATCACCTCCTCCACGACTTCTTCTTTACCAACAGTCTTGACATCCTCAATTAAGGACGTAGAATCCAAGCTAAGCACTGAAGAGGCTTCATCAATAGATTCTTCACCACATTCCTCTCCATTGGCTATGTCGATTTCTGGTGGCGGACTAGTGAAGCGAGACGTCCATGTCTTTGAACCGGGAGGTGAGTCCCAATCCCAATATTCCAGAAACTTGTTGGTTATTTCACCCCAAGTGTGCAATGATCTTGCCGGCGGGATTTTGACCCATTCTCGAGCGCTCCCTCTCAAGGCTCCCATAAATCCTCTTATACAAAGTTGCTCATGTGATAAAATAACCCCCTCCACATTCCCACGAGGTATCCTCAACACACCTTCCTCGAACGTGTCTAAGAACCCTCTTGGATCATCACCACTCGAAAACGTGGAAACAATGGAGTAGTACGAAGGATCAAAGTCATAATCCTTGCAATCTTCGTCCAATATTATGCAAGGCCCTTGAGGTTGCACATACCTTGTCAAAGAAGCTCGCATACTCATCCTTACAAGGAACTAGTTTCTGCACAGGAGGAAACAAGAAACCAAGGAGCAGAATCCACACAAGAATAACAAAAAACTTGCAAGGAAAAAATCCTCTAATCTAATAATATATACAAAGAGCGCAAGCACGCAAGGTAACCAAGAGCAGATTAGATAAGTTTGCTGAAAAAGATAGGGGGAAAGAAATGAGGTAAAAAAGTGAAGTTGCTGAGAGTAAACCCTAGAGCTTGGTAGTTTAGTAAAACTTCATTGTTTCGCCATGATTTATATCCAAAAGTGCGATTTTCACCTAAAACCTGAAAATAACAAAAGAAATGGAAACGCGACACTATTCTAACAAAATGCACTAAAATTCATGCAAGAGGATAGCTAAATGGTGAAAAACACCCGAATGATAGTGTAAAAAACACTGTCATCATCATCATAAACAACGTGGGACTTACATCGATAGGAACTTTCTCTCTCTAGGTCTTTGAATGCGCCTCACACGCCTCCTTTTCTGTCTCTATGTCCCGTGGAAAATGCGGTAGGCTGCCGAATAAGCAACCTACTCGTCCACCGGCGATACAGCAGAATGTTAGCTCGACGACTGGCACTCCACCGGCGATACAACAGACTGTGAGCTCGACTACTGTCACTCTAGTGATTGTTCAAAGGCGGGAATTGGGGAGGGAAACAAATACAAGTGATGAGAGGATAATAATACCAATTGTGGCGTCAGTCTCATCGGCTCCAGTTACGGTTTCTCCGGTCGGGGTTAACCTGACAGTTGCGCATCCGGTGGTGGCTACGGTTTCTCCGGCCAACACCGGTGGAGCGATTAGGAATAGTGACCAAGCTAATCCATAGCCCGCTACTCGTCGGTTGGTTTGGTTGGGAAATGAACCTGCCGGTGAGGACAAATCTAAAATAAAAGAAATCCCTAATCCGGAGAATACCCAGCAGGTGACAGACGAAAATCCTGCTCCTGCAACCAGCCAGTCGGAATCCTATGCGCAGGATGCTAAAGGTAATAGACTGGCTACTAATGGTGTTTTGCTTGATTATGTTGCTCCATTAATGGATGATGAAGGGGTTTTTGTTGAACTGGATAAGGAGGATGTTGAGGCTGAAGGTGGTAAATGGAAATACTCTTTGGTTTTGTATCTGGTTGGAGCAGATCATACTATGAGTTATTTAGAGCAGGCTGTAATTATATTGTGGGGTGATTTTGCAGTTCCAACTCTACATCAATATGATAGTAGTTTTTTCATTGCTAGATTTGATTCACAAGAAGACTGTGATCTTATTCTTGATAATGGGCCTTATTTTATAAAGAATCATCATATGGTGTTGAAACAATGGACACCACAGTTTGAGTTTAAAGAAGATCAACTCACTAAGCTAACAGTATGGGTGAAGTTACCACAGCTTCCTCTTGGGTACAGGTCTAAGAAAAGCTTGAATATGATTGCAAGTATGTTGGGTAAACCATTGCATTCTAATGAGTGTACACTTAATCAAAACAAGGTTGGTTTTGTTAGAGTGTTGGAGGAATTGGATGTTAGTCAGCCTGTAATGAAGTCAGTGAGATCAAGGTTTCTGGAGGTGAAGAACATGTGTAAATAGTAGAATATGAAAATCTGCTTGAGTTTTGTCATCAGTTCCAATGTATAGGCCATGTGTGTGATGTACCAAAAGCTCCTGCTGAGCATATTGTGCCACCGGATGGACCTGGTAGACAAAGGAGAAGGAGAAGGGCGCGTAATAGAAATCCACCGGTTGAGCAGTGGGTTCAAATGCGTAGGACTGGACCTGCTGTGAATGAAGCTCCAAGAGACCAGCCTGAAACTGTACATGTTAATCAATTTGAAAGCATATCTAATGTCAATGCGGAGACTGCACAACAAGTTATGGCTCCTCCTGAAAGCATATCAAATATCAGCGCTGAGGCTACACAACATGTTATGGCTCCTCCTTTGGTTACTTTTGGTACCTTTGTGTCTGGTATGCATGATGTAGGGCCCTCCATCCAAAATAATTAATGATAGTTTTGAGCTGGAATGTGCGTGGTTTGAATAAGTCAGTTCGACAAGTTGAGGTAAATAAGTTTGTTAGGTTAAATAAGGTTTCCTTGGATGGAATTATTGAGACCAAAGTTAAGGAACCAAAAATTAGAAAAATAAAAACGAAGTTTGATAGTTGTTGCCAGTTTGATAATAATTATACATAAGCTGTTAATGGGCGTCTGTGGGTGTTGTGGGATACTACTCAGGTCGACTTTGTGAAGCTCAGTAGTACTGCGCAAACCCTTCATGGAACTGTAACTAATAAAGTTGGCTCTATAGCTTTTACAGTTACTTTTGTTTATGCTTTCAATACAAGTGAAGAAAGACGGCCATTGTGGGTAGAAATGGCATATATGGCTTCAAGTGTCACAAGTCCTTGGCTACTTCTTGGTGATTTCAATAATGTACTTTATACTAAAGATAGATTGGGTGGTCTGTCTGTTACTGAAAGTGAATGTGAGCCTTTTAGGAGAGCCTTAAGAAATCCCTTATATTGGATGGCAATATTCTTGGTGTAACAAAAGGGATGGTGATCTCATTTATACAAAAATTGATCGTAGTTTTGGCAATGGAGAGTGGCTACAGAGATTTGCTAATGTGAATGTTGGTTGAGATGCTTAATCCACAGTTTTCTGACCATAACCCTCAGTTACTGAATTGTGGAGTTTCACACAAGCGAGTCCATCGTTCTTTCAAATTTATTAATAGTGTGACTGAGCATCCTGATTATTTAGCAGTTGTAAGTGAGGGCTGAAGTGAAGAGATTTCTAGTACTAAAATGTACTAGATTTGGCAGAAACTGAAAAAGGTGAGGGAGAAGTTGCGCCCCCTACAGAGAACTTATTCGCAACCAACTCTGAAAGTATTGACAGCAAATTCTCATGTGGATGTGCTTCAATCTCAGCTTGCAACGGATCCTCTTAATGCCCATCTGTTTTCATAAATGAAGGCAGCACAAAGTGATTTAGAGAAGTGGAGTTGTATAGAAGAAAATGTGCTTAAACAGAAAGCAAAAATCCACTGGTTACAATGTGGGGATGCCAACAAGCTGTTCTTTTTGCAAGTTTGAAATCCAAAGGTGTTCATGGAATTTATGTTTTATGTAACCAAGATGGGGAGAAACTCAATGAAGAAGCTGATATTCAAGAAGAAATTATTTCCTTTTATAAAGGTCTTCTAGGGACACCAGCTAGAACCTCTTTGGTAGTTGATGTACAATTGGTACAAGCTGGAAATGTTCTAAATGTGGAGCAAGGAAGGAAGTTAGTTCTTCCAGTCTTGGGGGCTGAAATTCTGGACGCTCTAAAGTCTATTGGTGACACAAAAGCCCCAAGGGCGGACGGGTTCTCATCTTGTTTCTTTAAGAGTGCTTGGGGAATTATTCGACAGGATATAATAAAATCTATACAAAATTTCTTTACGACTGGAAATCTTTTAAAGAGTGTCAATACTGCTATCCTTACTCTTATTCCAAGGAAACAACCGGCGAATTCAATTCGGGATTATAGGCCTATTGCGTGTTGTAGTGTGTTATATAAAATAATAGCCAAAATCATTTCAAATAGGATGGGGGTATTTATGAGTAGTATTATTGGTGAAGAGCAAGCAGCCTTCGTGTCGGGAAGATATATTCATGACAACACACTACTTGCATACGAGATAATTCGGGGTTATGGTCGTCAACATATGTCTCCTATATGTATGATCAAATTGGATATCCAAAAAGCATTTGATTCAGTCCAATGGTCATTTGTGGAGAAACTATTAAGAGCTCTTGGATTCCCTTCACAGTTTGTCCAATGGATAGTGACTTGCTTGACTACAGTCTCATATCAAATAAAGTTGAATGGACAGCTTACTCCCCCTTTTGCTGGAGGAAAGGGTATTCGGCAAGGTGACCCCATGTCACCCATCTTGTTTGTAATCTGTATGGAGTATTTAACCTGGTTGATGGGAACTTTACGGCAGAAACTGATGACAGTGTTTTTTACACTATCATTCGGGTCTTTTTCACCAATTTAGCTATCCTCTTGCATGCATTTTAGTGCATTTTGTTAGAATAGTGTCACGTTTCCATTTCTTTTGTTATTTTCAGGTTTTAGGTGAAAATCACGTTTTTGGATATACATCATGGCGAAACAATGATGTTTTGGTGCAACGAGATCACCCATGGTGAGTCAAGGAGTACCGGGACGAGTTTCCAGGCCAAAATACCAAGTTTCGGAGCTCAAAACCGCGCAAGGGGCCGAAATCGAAGATCCGGAGGAAGAATTTCGCACGGGCAACTCTCTGCCCGTGCGCGGAGGACCGCCGCGTACGGGGCGGTCCGTCGGGGACCTTCTGACAGCAACTATATATAGTTCCAAAGTCTGCGAATTTTCATATCTTTCATCATATTTTTACAAACTTAAACCCTAGAGCTTGTTCTGAGTATATTTTCTCTTAGAACCTTTGTATCTTAGCGAATTTGGAGCTAGAGGAGAGATGTGGACATCAATTGATCCCACCTTGCTAGATCTTTGTGAGTTTAGCAATTCACCGGAGATTGACAACCTTTGGTGGTAACCTTGTATCTCACAATTCTGCTATTTATCTTTCAATTAAACATGTTTTCTTTCATTATTGCTTCGATTATGATTGTTTATTGTGTTATTGATATGAGTAGCTTAGTATCTAGTTGGTGATAATATGTGAATTCGTAGCTAGGGTTCGTATTATGCATGACTGAGTTTATGAGTCTTTTACTTGTTTAATTATCTTAATTCGATTCTTTGATCCGACTAAGCCATATATCTTCGTAGAAAAGTGTTAGAAACACTAGGACAATTCAAGATCATCGATTCAATTATATATAATTTGCAAGTACTGCTTGAACTAAGACTGACAACCTTAGCCAAGTATTAGTATAGATAGGAAGCTTTCAAAATACACGTCTACAAATCTGTCTTTGGTGTTTGTTAATTCGAATTACTTTTAAGGCAGTATGAGTTGCACTTTCATGCATAATTAGAACTTGATGCTTAGAACGAGCGTACTATCACCAGCTCTCTCCATATATTGTTAAGTCAAGTTAAGATAAATTTGTTTTCTGAAATTATATATAGTTATTTAGTTAAAGCTAGTTTAGTCCCTAGAGATCGACACTCGAGGTCATCTTACCTCTGCACTACGTGTTTTGTGTAGTCGTGAGTTGCCCTTTGGCTTTCAAACAAATTTATTTGATTGTTCGAGTCTGACAATCTCGTTCATCAAATTGGCGCCGTTGTCGGGGATCGAACCCGGGTCACCCGCGTGACAGGCGGGAATACTTACCACTATACTATCATTCGTGTCTTTTTCACCAATTTGATCATTCGTCTTTTTCATCAAATTGGCGCCGTTGCTGGACGTGAGGGGCGGTCCGCCTAGTGTGGGGGGCGGTGCGCCCCCCACAGGTAGAACGCAGGCGAACCCCCTGCCACTCCCAGGCGCACCGCCAGGAGTGGGGAGCGGTCCGCCGCGCAGTTCCAGTGAGGGAGGCCACCCACTGGACACCCCGGGCGTGGGAGGCGGTCCGCCGTGGACCAGGGAAATGGACGACCCCAGCTCCCCGATTTCACCCGTCGTCGATGATTTTCATGATGCGGAGCCCGTTCCAGTGGTTACTACTGAGGTCCCTGAGTTCGAGGAAGTAAACCTACTCCTCCGTAGTGGGAAGGTAACTAAAATCCCTAATTTTGTACGTCCTAAACATGTTAAATCTACTGTGACTAACAATGCAGGGACAAGCAAGAAGAATGAAGTACGTGAAGGATCAACAGACCCTAAAGTGCAAGACAATGCACCCCGCACATCTGAAGATGGCGACAACGATGGGGAGAAGGGGGACACACCAAATATCAAGGAGGGACTTCATAAGTCTCCCAAACCTTATGTGCCCCCGAAACCTCACATGCCATTCCCTGGTAGGATCAAGCCAGCCAAGAAAGATATACAGGAGTCCACCAAGGCCATGCTCGACTTAGGCGCTAGCATCAACCTGATGCCCTTCTCAGTATACGAAGCCCTAGACCTTGGGGAAATGCAGCCAACCGAGATGGTTGTACAGATGGCAGACCAAAGCATGAAACGTTGATAAACGAGATTGTCAGACTCGAACAATCAAATAAATTTGTTTTAGCCAAAGGGCAACTCACAACTACACAAAACATGTAGTGCAGAGATAAGATGACTTCGGGTGTCGATCTCTAGGGACTAAACTAGCATTAACTAAATAACTATAATTTCAGAAAACAAATTTATCTTAACTTGACTTAACAATATATGGAGAGAGTTGGTGATAGTATGCTCGTTCTAAGCATCAAGTTCTAATCATGCATGAAAGTGCAACTCGTACTGCCTTAAAAGTACTTCGATTTAACAAACACCAAAGACAGATTTGTAGACGTGTATTTTGAAAGTTTCCTATCTATACTAATACTTGGCTAAGGTTGTCAGTCTTAGTTCAAGCAGTACTTGCAAATTATATATAATTGAATCGATGATCTTGAATTGTCCTAGTGTTTCTAACACTTTTCTACGAAGATATGTGGCTTAATCGGATCAAAGAATCGGATTAAGATAATTAAACAAGTAAAAGACTCAGAAACTAAATCATGCATAATACGAACCCTAGCTACGAATTCACATACTATCACCAACTAGATGCTTAGCTACTCATATCAATAACACAATCAACAATCATAATTGAAGCAATAATGAATGAAAACATGGTTTAATTGAAAGATAAATAGCAGAATTGTGTGATACAAAGTTACCACCAAAGGTTGTCAATCTCCGGTGAATTGCTAAACTCACAAAGATCTAGGAAGGTGAGATCAATTGGTGTCCAAATCTCTCCTCTAGCTCCAAATTCGCTAAGATACAAACGTTCTAAGAGAAAATATACCCAGAACAAGCTATAGGGTTTAAATCTGTAAAATAATGATGAAAGATATGAAAATTCGCAGATTTTGAAAATATATATAGTTGTTGTCGGAAGGCCCCCGGAGGTCCGTCCCGTATGCGGCGGTGCGCCCGCCACGCGACAGTCCACCGCGCACGGGCAGAAAGTTGCCCGTGCCAAATTCTTCCTCCAGATCAATTTCGTCCCCTTGCACGGTTTTGAGCTCCGAAACTTGGTCTTTTGGCCTTGAAACTCGTCCCGGTACTCCTTGACACACCACGGGTGATCTCGTTGCACCAAAACATCATTGTTTCGCCATGATTTACATCCAAAAACGCGATTTTCACCTAAAACCTGAAACTAACAAAAGAAATGGAAATGTGACACTATTCTAACAAAATGCACTAAAATGCATGCAAGAGGATAGCTAAATTGGTGAAAAAGACCCGAATGATAGTTTAAAAAACACTATCATCAAACTCCCCAAGCCGAACCTTTGCTTGTCCTCAAGCAACTAGCTAGACTCTATGCAACCTACATCCAACACAAAGAGGAGTCTCATGCCAAACAAGAAGAAATAATCGATTGTATCTACCAAATGCTTATGAACAAAGACCATACAAATCATAACATGGTAGTAGGTTGAAGAATGTCTCGATTGAACCTATACACATTCACATATGCACTTTGGTAAACAAGGGAGTCTCTCGTAACATTCTCTACCTGGACCTAGTCAATGACGACGTAATGATGCACATTAGAATACAAATGGTTGCCCCGTGCCTATGAAACTGAGGGCTTACTACTATTCATCATGTGAGACTCTCCCTCAAGAGAGGTCGAACCAATACTGGCTCTCATCAAATGAAGGATGGTTCCCTAAAAGAAAACACTCCCCTATTCTACCCGACTCTTAAAGAAAAACTCTTCACCACTTCCTGAATAGCAGGACGAGGGTGGTCTAGAACAAGCCTTGGACTAGGTGACACGAGAACACAAGGAAGAATTTACAACTCGATTACGAACTACTACAAAAGCTGAAAAATAATGCAACACTTTGCTAAAACTGCTTTTTGGCTTGCTTGGACCCTTCTTTTGCTTTTTTGGGTCTTATTCTTTTTTTCTTTTTTTTTCTTTTTTCTTTTTTTTTCTTTTTCCAGATTCTGGAATTTCGTTCTTTTTTCCTTTTTTTTTTCTTTCTTTTTTTCTTTTATAGCCAGTAGTAGCACAATGAAAGTACAATGAAAGGAAGTAACAATGACACTACACGAACTCCCCAAACCTATTCGAAAGAATAGGTTGGAGCACAAACTCACGAGAAAAAATAAAAACAAACTCGACAAGAAGAAAAACAAGTCATAATGAAAGTAACCCCCTCCCCAAACCTATTCGTTAGAATAGGTTTCAAACAAAGGATCACATACCTCACTCTACCTCCTTCCTAGGCATTTAGCAATCTCAAAAAGCAAGGTGAAGACTTGTTGCCTCTTACGTACATAATTACACGAGAATACAACCAAAGACTCTAACATGCAACATTTTATAAGGCCGTCGCGAACCGCAGTAGAGAAAACACCACATAGTGATGTCTAGACTACCAAGTTTAAGTAGTGCACATACAAATATGACAAGCCAAGCGAGACAAACCTAAAACTATTCCATAGAGATGCAATGTATGGGCAATGGTCATAAACATTTAGTCTATACAAAAAAAAAGTTCACAAAATTTGGCAAAAAACTCCACACAACATCATGCAAAAACAAGACTAAGGATGAATGCATACGAACAAACTAAATCCTATGAAAGATGTTAGGAAACCTGTAATTTTGATGAGCAATTAACCATGCTAAATTAAGGAAAGTCCAGTAACTAGTACTCTTAAGGTCCATAGGAATTTAGAATTTTAAGGACATTGTAAAAGAGGAACGTTTGCTGAAGACTTAGTGTAGGTACTAGTTAGGTGCTTTAGATTTGCTGATGATGTACTTTGTTTACACAAACGAACTATTGAAGCACTAGAATCGTCCAGAAACTTGAAGCATTCAAAGACTGAAGACTAAAGAAGATTTCTGAAGATGGTATCTACAAAAGGCACATGTTGCTCAGAAAGTGGAAACTTCAGCAACAGCTTGCATAAGTGAAAATCTAAATGACAGAGTAGGTTGTGCTTGCTGAAACTGAGACTGACCGCTTGCTGAAAAACATATGTGACCTTCTTGCTGAAAGTACTTGCATTTTCGCTCCAACGTTCATATTTGAATTTCATTCAAATGAACATTAAATGCAAAAGTAAGCATGCGAAGAACATGAAGACTAGAAGACAAATGAAGGATGATGATGTCGTTTTTCACCAATTAAATTTGTTTAAAAAGCCAAAGAACACCTTTCACTACACAAACAGAGTGCAATGGCAAGTTGTCCCCGAGTGTCGTTCTCTCGGGACCTAAAGTGGCTTTGATCAAGGTTTTTTCTAGCTAATTTCAGTCAACTAGATGATGACTTTTGAGAAAGATGTTTGAACAAAGGAAGTGAGAAATCAAGAGTTTTGTAAACAAGCTTGGAAAACGGTCGGTGGTAGAAATCGAATACACATGCATGGATTACGAATATGCTCACAAGTTCAGTGCGTAAAACCTTCAACTAAGTCTGCTAAGCAACTTGTCTAGGTAACTTTCAAGACACACATCATGAAAGGTCACTATCAATAATTTAGAGGTGTTTGTCACTAACACCATTTATCTAGCATGCTGCAAATAACTAACATACAATCCTATAGCTTTCATTGACCAACGAGTTTGTCACATAATCTATTCGAATATATTTTATAGGCAACTACGAATCATATGAAGTAATTTGCAGCAAGATTGACTCATACCCTCATCTAAGCATAACCATAATCCATAACATGCATAATTCTACATTCTACCACCAACACAAAGGATTTAGCTACTCATATTCATCAACATAGACATCAATTCATATGAATAATAATCAGAATACATCAAATCAAACTACGAGACGAGAGAGTGATACAAGTTACCACCAAAGCTGTCATTAATCGGTGGAAAGCAAAGAAAACCTCTCCGTAGATGATTACAAAGGATGAATTCCAATCAAAATCTTGAATCCCAAGCTAAATTACAATGAATCTATGAGTTTCTCTGAGTTTTTGGGGCTAAGGGCTATCCAAAACTCGTCTCCAATGTTCTGTATATCAAAAGTAACTCCAAAATCAAGTAATGAAGGCAAAATCTGGATCTTTAACGACTGCCAAGCGCTTCGCTTGGGCAGAGCCAAGCGAAGCGCTTGCTTCCTGTTCCTCTTTTGAAATCTCCTGAAATTCCAAGCGTCCCGCTTCTCCAATTCCAAGCGAAGGGCTTGCCTCCTGGGCAGATTTTGGCCTCGAAACTCGATCTTTTGCCCACGAAAGGCCCTCGGGTGTCTTGGGCTCGTCCTTCTCGGCACTTATTGGGGCTCAGACACTCACGAACAAGCCACGGAGATTGGGGAACTTCAACGGGGCCATCTTTTCCATCAAAAAGGCTCGTTTTTAGCTCCAAAAACGCCGTTTCGTACCTAAGTGCCTGAAAATGCAGAAAACACAAAACGTGACACTATTCTACAAAACTAACCAAAAAACAAGGCTAAAAGATAGCAAAAGAAGGTAAAAAAGACAAGATGAACGCGTCAAAAATACGTTCATCAAACTCCCCAAACCAAACCTTTGCTTTTCCTCAAGCAACAAACTATCCTAAATGCAACACAAAAGGAGTCTCATGCCAAGTAAAGTGAACTAATCTATTGAATCTACCAAATGCTTATGAACAAAACCAAATGAGCATGACATGCAAGTAGGTTGAAGAATGCCTCGATTGCGAATATACACATTCTCATGTGCACTTGGTTAAGCAAAGGAGTCTCTCGTAACATCTTCTACCTGGACCTGGTCAGTGACGACACAATGATTCACATTATCATACTACAATTGGCCCGTGCCTATGAAACCGAGGGCTTACTACTGTTCACCATGCGAGACTTTTCCTCAAAAGAGGGCGAACCAATACTGGCTCTCATCAAACGAAGGAGGGTTCCCTAGAAAAAGAAGACACTCCCCTATTCTACCCAGACTCTCAAAGAACGAATCTCATTCAACCACTTCTTGAATAGCAAGACGAGGTTGGTCAAGAACAGGCCTTCGACAAAGGCGACACGAAACAAAAGATAGAATTTACAACTCGATACTTCACAAGGACAAAATATTTACATGACACTTGACACTACGAGACTGCTTTTGACTTGCAACGACCCTTCTTTTGCTTTTAGGTCCTATTCTTTATTTTCTTTCTTCTTTTTTATTTTCTCTTTTTCTTTTCTCTTTTTTTTTTTTGTTTTATATATATATATATATATATATATATATATATATATATATATATATATATATATATATATATATATATATATATATATATATATATATATATATATATATATATATATATATAGCTAGGCAAGCAGCAGTAGTACGTGTCAAAAACCTCTCCAAACTTATTAGAGAGAATAGGTTTGAGCACAAAGACGAAAAACAAAAGGGAAAAACTTTTTACAAAGACACCTCCCCAAACCTATTCGAGAGAATAGGTTGGGACACAAAACAAAAGAAAAATAAAGCTAAGAAAAATCTACAACGACTCAAGACGAAAGACAAGTATAACAACGTAACCCCCTCCCCAAACCTATTCGATAGAATAGGTTTAATACAAGGAATCACACACCTCACACTACCTCCTTCCTAGGCATTTGGCAATCTCTAATCGAGGTGAAAAACTTGTCGCCTCTTACGTACATAATTACACGGGTTACAACCATAGATTCTAACATGCATCATTTTATATGATCATCGTGAACCGCAGTAGAAGAAACACCACTCGAGGTGATGTCGAGACTACTAAGCTTAACTAGTGCACAAGTGAATGTGACAAACCAAGCGAGACAAGCCTCAAACTACTTGCAAAGTGATGCAACATATGATAATGGTCATAAGCACTTAGTCTACACAATAGAAAAGTTCGAAAAAACTTGGCAATAGACTCCACACAACAACGTGCAACAACTAATCTATGGATGATATGCATGAATAAATTTGAAAAAACACGACAAATCACATGAACTTGAGTAAAATCAGCCATGTACGAACCACACAAGCATATAGTACTGAAAATCCAATACCCCCTCCCCAAACCTAAACTTTTGCTCGTCCTCGAGCAAAGAAAAGTTGAATGAAAAGGAAAAATTGGATTGAAAGTACACTTCCCTGAGATAAAGGTTCGTGTCCAATCTCCTATATATGAGTAGTACCTGAAAGGACTCAAGAAACATGTGAAACAAAGGTGGCGAAATGAGAAAAAGGGAAATTAGACGCCAAAACTCACTCAAGTGTTCTTTTTAACGAGTTTGAAAGCTTGCTAAAATTCAAACATAGCGAATCGAGAAGCTTTAACACTTCGTTACGATTAGCTAATTCGAATCAAACCAAGCAAACAAACTCGCCATTAGAACTACCCAACCAATCCTACACATTCTCATGCAATCTAAACAACACCAACATCATATCAATACTCAAATTTCGAGCTAACAATCATGCAAACAATTATCTACCAAGAATTCAAGCCATAGAGTTCATCAAAATCAAAGTAAGCAAAATTCGAATTTAGACATCACATCCAATAAGAAACATGCTCAACAATCAATATCAAACTCTAATTTACCAATACATAACACAATTGAAGCCAATAAGATCAAAATCCCAAATTCAAGAAAGTTAGGGTTCTTGAGGGTTACCTTCGATTCCTTGTGAATGATGCTTCAAACGTGAAATTTGTTCGGTTTAGATGATAGAGGAGGTGATGGGCTCTTTAGAATGCACAAGATTGCAAGAATTGGTGGAGAATTGAGTGAGATTGAAGTTTTTGGGGTGAAAAATCGGGAAGAAGATGAAAAAGAATGAAGAGGAGAGCTTCAAAACTCAAGTGGCTCGCTTGGCTTTTAAAGAAGCCAAGCGAGCCACTTGAACGTCCCAAGCGAAGCGCTTGGTTCAAGCGGGACGCTTGGGTCGCCCCAAGCGCTTCGCTTGGATTTACAGTAGGAGAAGTTCCTACTTTAAATCCAAGCGGTCCGCTTGGCTTGAGCCAAGCGGAGCGCTTGGGACCTGGAGCTCCTAACTTCATTTTTTTCCGACTTTTTCTCAATT
The DNA here is from genome assembly GCA_028274465.1 of Plantago ovata. Taxonomy (NCBI): domain Eukaryota; kingdom Viridiplantae; phylum Streptophyta; class Magnoliopsida; order Lamiales; family Plantaginaceae; genus Plantago; species Plantago ovata. The sequence continues at coordinate 70,680,593 of CM051456.1, forward strand.
TTCACCTCAAAAACCTTATCTACTCAACAAAACAAAATTTAAACATGCTTCTAATCTATATGCAATTACCTACAACCTCAGGTTGCCTCCCGAGAATCGCCTTTGTTTAGAAGTCGTTGGCTCGACTCGTCTTAGCTCATGCGGGATCAATTTCACATCGGGTACTAGACTTCCCCGTCCAAGTGCTCTTCAAAGCATCAAGTCCCTGCACATCTTGACGAACATAAAGAGGACCAAAGAATCCTACAAGTTCGTTAGTATCAACATAAGCACATGAATTAATTATGGCTCGCAATATGTTGCTTGCCGTTTACCTCGAAGCTACATGTACGACGATACATGTCTATCACCATATGTACTTTGTTGATGAAGGCTCTACCCAAAAGAACCACATCCTTGAGCTTTGCGGAGGATGTAGGCATGACGATGAAGTTCGTCTTGACCTCTACACCGGCGACTCTTACCACTAGATTCTCGATCACACCCAATGGCTTCTTCATAGACCCGTTCGCCAATTGCACCATGCACTTCATTGGTCTTAAGCCAGACAAACCCGACTCTTCGTACACGTTCAAAGGTATGACATTCACACCCGCTCCCGTGTCTAGAGTTGCCACTATTCCATCCTTCTTACACAAGCCGATTTCCACATCAAAGCTCTCTTGGATAGGCACTTCCACCATATCCACCAACTCATCCTCAGACGATGAGTTTTCATTCACTTCTTCCACAATCGCATCAGATTGTGCGACCACTTTCTCTTCCACAACTACCTTAGGAGTCTCAAGCTCCTCACTCACTTTGCAAGTTTAAGTTATCTTGCAACTTGGCACCTCAACTCGTGCATTGTCTCTCACAACCGTGATCTCCACGGGCAAATCAGTCACCACGGTTATAGCCATGGCTTTCTCCCTGTTTCCGGGAAACTTCCCTTGCTCTCTACTCGCCCCTCGATCTATAAGCTCTTGTAGCTTCTTATGGAGACTGCTACTACTAGCCTTAAGCTTCTCAAAGCGTTGATTGTTAGTGGCCTCATTACGATAGTAATGCTCCATGAATTTGTTCGTCTTCATAACCAGATCATTGAGTGAAGTAACAAGAGGAGAAGGGAGCACCCCTCCACCTTGCGGTCCTGAACTAGCAACCAGAGGTGGGGGTGTGGGATTAGAAGGTGGTGCTCCTTCATACCAGTTGTTCCCATAGCTGAGACGGCTACGATCTTGATGTGGACCATAGGCATATTGGACCGGGTTTTGGACATAACCACGGTTGCCTTGGTTCTGGTGCCCACCTCGTGGTCCTTGTCCCCCACGGTTTTGTGGCCTAACATTGCCATATCCTTGGCCATAGTTCACGTCCTCGGTCACTTGCTCCCCTTTGGCAGCATCATAGACCTCTTGACGGACCTCGTTCTTGATGAATTGCTCTCTAGCAAACTCAGAACGGCATAGATAGGCCGGGTGCCCATAATTCTTGCAGACACCACAAATCTCCGTAGAAGGGATAGGAACGCTTTGCCTCAAAGCTTGCTTGACCTCATGGGCGAACCCATCAAAGGCATCTTGTTCCACTACTACCTTTGCCTCTCCCCTTTGCTCCTTTTGAAGCACACGAGCTCTAACATTTCGGTTTTGAGAATTCCGGTACATCGTGTCTAGCTCCATTTGAGCTTGAGTAGGAGTCAACTCTCCCATACTTCCACCGCAAATGCTATCCACTTGAGATTGAATCTACGGATGCAAGCCATTGTAAAAGAATTGGTGAAGCTGACCTTTATCAGTCCCATGGTGAGGGCATCTATGTTGCAACCCCATGAAACGATCATAAGCCTCGTGAAAAGCTTCGTCATATCGCTGATCAAAGGTGCTAATTTGGCTCTTCATAGCCATCGTCTTGGAAGCGGGGTAGTGCTGATCCATGAACTTGTCGAAACAGAGCGCCCATGTAGTCAAGACCCAGCCTCTAGAGTATTGAGCCAAGCCTTTGCTCGATCACCTAGACCCATGGAGAAAACCTTCATGTGAAGATCATCGTCCGTCACTCCAGCACCCGGTCGCCCAAGATGGAGAACAAAGTTCTCGAGCTCATTCAAGAACCCAATCACGTCCTCATTAACCATCCCATAGAACTTGGGAAGTTGTTGGAACATGTGGTTCTTTATCTCCAGGTTCCTAGTGGCATCATTGAGGACAATTGCTGGTCCTCTAGCCCCAACCGTTGGCTTGGTGAGTGAACGAATAGGTTGCTCCGCCATTTCACCTTCCACGAAAACCGACTCAAGAATTGGTTCAGAGAGATGTGAGAAAGATTCTTCTCTACTTCCAGATGTGGAAGCTCTGGATGCTACCCTTTCAAACTGAGAATTGAGATTCCTTCTTCTCCTCCGATACAAGCGATCGATTTTGTCTATGTAAGGTTCAACGTTAGGCACACCCGTTCGGGTTCTAGGCATACACACACCTGAAATACAAGATAGTGAGTATCTCAAGAAAAAAGAAACAAAAACAGAAATGAGACAAAGAAGAGATGTTGGCTGAAAAAACCAAACAAAAACACCAACCAAAGGAGTTAAGTCCCCGGCAGCGGCGCCAAATTGATGATGTCGTTTTTCACCAATTAAATTTGTTTAAAAAGCCAAAGAACACCTTTCACTACACAAACAGAGTGCAATGGCAAGTTGTCCCCGAGTGTCGTTCTCTCGGGACCTAACGTGGCTTTGATCAAGGTTTTTGCTAGCTAATTTCAGTCAACTAGATGATGATTTTTGAGAAAGATGTTTGAACAAAGGAAGTGAGAAATCAAGAGTTTTTGTAAACAAGCTTGGAAAACGGTCGGTGGTAGAAATCGAATACACATGCATGGATTACGAATATGCTCACAAGTTCAGTGCGTAAAACCTTCAACTAAGTCTGCTAAGAAACTTGTCTAGGTAACTTTCAAGACACACATCATGAAAGGCCACTATCAATAATTTAGAGGTGTTTGCCACTAACACCATTTATCTAGCATGCTGCAAATCACTAACATACAATCCTATAGCTTTCATTGACCAACGAGTTTGTCACATACTCTATTCGAATATATTTTATAGGCAACTACGAATCATATGAAGTAATTTGCAGCAAGATTGACTCATAACCTCATGTAAGCATAAGCATAATCCATAACATGCATAATTCTACATTCTACCACCAACACAAAGGATTTAGCTACTCATATTCTCAACATAGACATCAATTCATATGAATAATAATCAGAATACATCAAATCAAACTACAAGACAAGAGAGTGATACAAGTTACCACCAAAGCTGTCATTAATCGGTGGAAAGCAAAGAAAACCTCTCCTTAGATGATTACAAAGGATGAATTCCAATCAAAATCTTGAATCCCAAGCTAAATTACAATGAATCTATGAGTTTCTCTGACTTTTTGGGGCTTAGGGCTGTCCAAAACTCGTGTCCAATGTTCTGTATATCAAAAAGTAACTCCAAAATCAAGTAATGAAGGCAAAATCTGGATCTTTAACGACTGCCAAGCGCTTCGCTTGGGCAGAGCAAAGCGAAGCGCTTGCTTCCTGTTCCTCTTTTGAAATCTCCTGAAATTTCAAGCGTCCCGCTTCTCCAATTTCAAGCGAAGGGCTTGCCTCCTGGGCAGATTTTGGCCTCGAAACTCGATCTTTTGCCCACGAACGGCCCTCGGGTGTCTTGGGCTCGTCCTTCTCGGCACTTATTGGGGCTCAGACAATCACAAACAAGCCACGGAGATAGGGGAACTTCAACGGGGCCATCTTTTCCATCAAAAAGGCTCGTTTTTAGCTCCAAAAACGCCGTTTCGTACCTAAGTGCCTGAAAATGCAGAAAACACAAAACGTGACACTATTCTACAAAACTAACCAAAAAACAAGGCTAAAAGATAGCAAAAGAAGGTAAAAAATACAAGATGAACGCGTCAAAAATACGTTCATCAAACTCCCCAAACCAAACCTTTGCTTGTCCTCAAGCAACAAACTATCCTAAATGCAACACAAAAGGAGTCTCATGCCAAGTAAAGTGAACTAATCTATTGAATCTACCAAATGCTTATGAACAAAACCAAATGAGCATGACATGCAAGTAGGTTGAAGAATGCCTCGATTGCGAATATACACATTCTCATGTGCACTTGGTTACGCAAAGGAGTCTCTCGTAACATCTTCTACCTGGACCTGGTCAGTGACGATACAATGATTCACATTATCATACTACAATTGGCCCGTGCCTATGAAACCGAGGGCTTACTACTGTTCACCAAGCGAGACTTTTCCTCAAAAGAGGGCGAACCAATACTGGCTCTCATCAAACGAAGGAGGGTTCCCTAGAAAAAGAAGACACTCCCCTATTCTACCCAGACTCTCAAAGAACGAATCTCATTCAACCACTTCTTGAATAGCAAGACGAGGTTGGTCAAGAACAAGCCTTCGACAAAGGCGACACGAAACAAAAGATAGAATTTACAACTCGATACTTCACAAGGACAAAATATTTACATGACACTTGACACTACGAGACTGCTTTTAGCTTGCAACGACCCTTCTTTTGCTTTTGGGTCTTATTCTTTATTTCTTTCTTCTTTTTTATTTTCTCTTTTTCTTTTCTCTTTTTCTTTTCTCTTTTTATATATATATATATATATATATATATATATATATATATATATATATATATATATATATATATATATATATATATATATATATATATATATATATATATATATATATATATAGCTAGGCAAGCAGCAGTACTACGTGTCAAAAAGCTCCCCAAACCTATTCGAGAGAATAGGTTTGAGCACAAAGACGAAAAAGAAAAAGGGAAAAACTTTTTACAAAGACACCTCCCCAAACCTATTCGAGAGAATAGGTTGGGACACAAAACAAAAGAAAAATAAAGCTAAGAAAAATCTACAACGACTCAAGACGAAAGACAAGTATAACAACGTAACCCCCTCCCCAAACCTATTCGATAGAATAGGTTTAATACAGGGAATCACACACCTCACACTACCTCCTTCCTAGGCATTTGGCAATCTCTAATCGAGGTGAAAAACTTGTCGCCTCTTACGTACATAATTACACGGGTTACAACCATAGATTCTAACATGCATCATTTTATATGGTCATCGTGAACCGCAGTAGAAGAAACACCACTCGAGGTGATGTCGAGACTACTAAGCTTAACTAGTGCACAAGTGAATGTGACAAACCAAGCGAGACAAGCCTCAAACTACTTGCAAAGTGATGCAACATATGATAATGGTCATAAGCACTTAGTCTACACAATAGAAAAGTTCGAAAAAACTTGGCAATAGACTCCACACAACAACGTGCAACAACTAATCTATGGATGATATGCATGAATAAATTTGAAAAAACACGACAAATCACATGAACTTGAGTAAAATCAGCCATGTACGAACCACACAAGCATATAGTACTGAAAATCCAATACCCCCTCCCCAAACCTAAACTTTTGCTCGTCCTCGAGCAAAGAAAAGTTGAATGAAAAGGAAAAATTGGATTGAAAGTACACTTCCCTGAGATAAAGGTTCGTGTCCAATCTCCTATATATGAGTAGTACCTGAAAGGACTCAAGAAACATGTGAAACAAAGGTGGCGAAATGAGAAAAAGGGAAATTAGACGCCAAAACTCACTCAAGTGTTCTTTTTAACGAGTTTGAAGACTTGCTAAAATTCAAACATAGCGAATCGAGAAGCTTTAGCACTTCGTTACGATTAGCTAATTCGAATCAAACCAAGCAAACAAACTCGCCATTAGAACTACCCAACCAATCCTACACATTCTCATGCAATCTAAACAACACCAACATCATATCAATACTCAAATTTCGAGCTAACAATCATGCAAACAATTATCTAGCAAGAATTCAAGCCATAGAGTTCATCAAAATCAAAGTAAGCAAAATTCGAATTTAGACATCACATCCAATAAGAAACATGCTCAACAATCAATATCAAACTCTAATTTACCAATACATAACACAATTGAAGCCAATAAGATCAAAATCCCAAATTCAAGAAAGTTAGGGTTCTTGAGGGTTACCTTCGATTCCTTGTGAATGATGCTTCAAACGTGAAATTTGTTCGGTTTAGATGATAGAGGAGGTGATGGGCTCTTTAGAATGCACAAGATTGCAAGAATTGGTGGAGAATTGAGTGAGATTGAAGTTTTTGGGGTGAAAAATCGGGAAGAAGATGAAAAAGAATGAAGAGGAGAGCTTCAAAACTCAAGTGGCTCGCTTGGCTTCTAAGCCAAGCGAGCCACTTGAGCGTCCCAAGCGAAGCGCTTGGTTCAAGCGGGACGCTTGGGTCGCCCCAAGCGCTTCGCTTGGATTTACAGTAGGAGAAGTTCCTACTGTAAATCCAAGCGGTCCGCTTGGCTTGAGCCAAGCGGAGCGCTTGGGACCTGGAGCTCCTAACTTCATTTTTTTTCGACTTTTTCTCAATTTTCACCTCAAAAACCTTGTCTACTCAACAAAACAAAATTTAAACATGCTTCTAATCTATATGCAATTACCTACAACCTCGGGTTGCCTCCCGAGAAGCGCCTTTGTTTAGAAGTCGTTGGCTCGACTCGTCTTAGCTCATGCGGGATCAATTTCGCATCGGGTACTAGACTTCCCCGTCCAAGTGCTCTTCAAAGCATCAAGTCCCTGCACATCTTGACGAACATAAAGAGGACCAAAGAATCCTACAAGTTCGTTAGTATCAACATAAGCACATGAATTAATTATGGCTCGCAACGTATGTTGCTTGCCGTTTACCTCGAAGCTACATGTACGACGATACATGTCTATCACCATATGTACTTTGTTGATGAAGGCTCTACCCAAAAGAACCACATCCTTGAGCTTTGCGGAGGATGTAGGCATGACGATGAAGTTCGTCTTGACCTCTACACCGGCGACTCTTACCACTAGATTCTCGATCACACCCAATGGCTTCTTCATAGGCCCGTTCGCCAATTGCACCATGCACTTCATTGGTCTTAAGCCAGACAAACCCGACTCTTCGTACACGTTCAAAGGTATGACATTCACACCCGCTCCCGTGTCTAGAGTTGCCACTATTCCATCCTTCTTACACAAGCCGATTTCCACATCAAAGCTCTCTTGGATAGGCACTTCCACCATATCCACCAACTCATCCTCAGACGATGAGTTTTCATTCACTTCTTCCACAATCGCATCAGATTGTGCGACCACTTTCTCTTCCACAACTACCTTAGGAGTCTCAAGCTCCTCACTCACTTTGCAAGTTTCAGGTATCTTGCAACTTGGCACCTCAACTCGTGCATTGTCTCTCACAACCGTGATCTCCACGGGCAAATCAGTCACCACGGTTATAGCCATGGCTTTCTCCCTGTTTCCGGGAAACTTCCCTTGCTCTCTACTCGCCCCTCGATCTATAAGCTCTTGTAGCTTCTTATGGAGACTGCTACTACTAGCCTCAAGCTTCTCAAAGCGTTGATTGTTAGTGGCCTCCTTACGATAGTAATGCTCCATGAATTTGTTCGTCTTCATAACCAGATCATTGAGTGAAGTAACAAGAGGAGAAGGGAGCACCCCTCCACCTTGCGGTCCTGAACTAGCAACCGGAGGTGGGGGTGTGGGATTAGAAGGTGGTGCTCCTTCATACCAGTTGTTCCCATAGCTGAGACGGCTTCGATCTTGATGTGGACCATAGGCATATTGGACCGGGTTTTGGACATAACCACGGTTGCCTTGGTTCTGGTGCCCACCTCGTGGTCCTTGTCCCCCACGGTTTTGTGGCCTAACATTGCCATATCCTTGGCCATAGTTCACGTCCTCGGTCACTTGCTCCCCTTTGGCAGCATCATAGACCTCTTGACGGACCTCGTTCTTGATGAATTGCTCTCTAGCAAACTCAGAACGGCATAGATAGGCCGGGTGCCCATAATTCTTGCAGACACCACAAATCTCCGTAGAAGGGATAGGAACGCTTTGCCTCAAAGCTTGCTTGACCTCATGGGCGAACCCATCAAAGGCATCTTGTTCCACTACTACCTTTGCCTCTCCCCTTTGCTCCTTTTGAAGCACACGAGCTCTAACATTTCGGTTTTGAGAATTCCGGTACATCGTGTCTAGCTTCATTTGAGCTTGAGTAGGAGTCAACTCTCCCATACTTCCACCGCAAATGCTATCCACTTGAGATTGAATCTCAGGATGCAAGCCATTGTAAAAGAATTGGAGAAGCTGACCTTTATCATACCCATGGTGAGGGTATCTATGTTGCAACCCCATGAAACGATCATAAGCCTCGTGAAAAGCTTCGTCATATCGCTGATCAAAGGTGCTAATTTGGCTCTTCATAGCCATCGTCTTGGAAGTGGGGTAGTACTGATCCATGAACTTGTCGAAACAGAGCGCCCATGTAGTCAAAGACCCAGCCTCTAGAGTATTGAGCCAAGCCTTTGCTCGATCACCTAGACCCATGGAGAAAACTTTCATGCGAAGATCATCGTCCGTCACTCCAGCACCCGGTCGCCCAAGATGGAGAACAAAGTTCTCGAGCTCATTCAAGAACCCAATCACGTCCTCATTAACCATCCCATAGAACTTGGGAAGTTGTTGGAACATGTGGTTCTTTATCTCCAGGTTCCTAGTGGCATCATTGAGGACAATTGCTGGTCCTCTAGCCCCAACCGTTGGCTTGGTGAGTGAACGAATAGGTTGCTCCGCCATTTCACCTTCCACGAAAACCGACTCAAGAATTGGTTCAGAGAGATGTGAGAAAGATTCTTCTCTACTTCCAGATGTGGAAGCTCTAGATGCTACCCTTTCAAACTGAGAATTGAGATTCCTTCTTCTCCTCCGATACAAGCGGTCGATTTCGTCTATGTAAGGTTCAACGTTAGGCACACCCGTTCGGGTTCTAGGCATACACACACCTGAAATACAAGATAGTGAGTATCTCAAGAAAAAAGAAACAAAAACAGAAATGAGACAAAGAAGAGATGTTGGCTGAAAAACCCAAACAAAAACACCAACCAAAGGAGTTAAGTCCCCGGCAGCGGCGCCAAATTGATGATGTCGTTTTTCACCAATTAAATTTGTTTAAAAAGCCAAAGAACACCTTTCACTACACAAACAGAGTGCAATGGCAAGTTGTCCCCGAGTGTCGTTCTCTCGGGACCTAACGTGGCTTTGATCAAGGTTTTTGCTAGCTAATTTCAGTCAACTAGATGATGATTTTTGAGAAAGATGTTTGAACAAAGGAAGTGAGAAATCAAGAGTTTTTGTAAACAAGCTTGGAAAACGGTCGGTGGTAGAAATCGAATACACATGCATGGATTACGAATATGCTCACAAGTTCAGTGCGTAAAACCTTCAACTAAGTCTGCTAAGCAACTTGTCTAGGTAACTTTCAAGACACACATCATGAAAGGCCACTATCAATAATTTGGAGGTGTTTGTCACTGACACCATTTATCTAGCATGCTGCAAATCACTAACATACAATCCTATAGCTTTCATTGACCAACGAGTTTGTCACATACTCTATTTGAATATATTTTATAGGCAACTACGAATCATATGAAGTAATTTGCAGCAAGATTGACTCACAACCTCATGTAAGCATAAGTATAATCCATAACATGCATAATTCTACATTCTACCACAAACACAAAGGATTTAGCTACTCATATTCATCAACATAGACATCAATTCATATGAATAATAATCAGAATACATCAAATCAAACTACAAGACAAGAGAGTGATACAAGTTACCACCAAAGCTGTCACTAATCGGTGGAAAGCAAAGAAAATCTCTCCGTAGATGATTACAAAGGATGAATTCCAATCAAAATCTTGAATCCCAAGCTAAATTACAAATTACAATGAATCTATGAGTTTCTCTGAGTTTTTGGGGCTTAGGGCTGTCCAAAACTCGTCTCCAATGTTCTGTATATCAAAAAGTAACTCCAAAATCAAGTAATGAAGGCAAAATCTGGATCTGTAACGGCTGCCAAGCGCTTCGCTTGGGCAGAGCCAAGCGAAGCGCTTGCTTCCTGTTCCTCTTTTGAAATCTCCTGAAATTCCAAGCGTCCCGCTTCTCCAATTCCAAGCGAAGGGCTTGCCTCCTGGGCAGATTTTGGCCTCGAAACTCGATCTTTTGCCCACGAACGGCCCTCGGGTGCCTTGGGCTCGTCCTTCTCGGCACTTATTGGGGCTCAGACACTCACGAACTTCAACGGGGCCATCTTTTCTATCAAAAAGGCTCGTTTTTAGCTCAAAAAACGCCGTTTCGTACCTAAGTGCCTGAAAATGCAGAAAACACAAAACGTGACACTATTCTACAAAACTAACCAAAAAACAAGGCTAAAAGATAGCAAAAGAAGGTAAAAAAGACAAGATGTACGCGTCAAAAATACTTTCATCAAAGGACGTTGCTGAAAGTACAAAAGCAAGATAGTGACATCTTAAGGTCAACAATGTGATCAAACTCTCACTTGTGCTTAATCACTCAAACCATTCTATACTCCTTACTGCCATTGATCCGTTCGAAGACTTAAAGCTTGAAAAAGCTACTTGTGAAGAAGTAGAATATTCACGGCTAAGAAATTAGTTAAGTGTTCTTTCTTTCGAACAAGAACAAGTTTTGACACCAGAAACAACTTAACTTGTTTACTGCAAAGTATTCAAATTTTTGTTTCTTAGATTACTTGTTGTAGCTGAATAAGTTATATTCAAGTCATATCATCTCAAACCTCTCTAACTGATAAACACCCTTTTTCAGGCGTGAAATTCAGGGGGAATTTAATCAAGCATAGTGTTGTTGATTATAAGTCCCAAGTTTGGTGGAGAACAAGGTTTCGTTCTCTAGTTAGATTGGAAACGAAGCAAGTGTGCTTTTGTTTCTGTAGAATCGCTCTAGATAGGTGTTGTAAGGAACCTCAAACTTATCTTAGTGGATTCAGTCCTATAAAGGACAAAGTGGATTAGTTGAGAGATTACGCCACTCTCAGATACCACTATCAAAGTGTTTGTGTGATTTACTTTACTGCATTTAGTTTTCAGCAAGCATATCTATCTGTACCCTGTCACTCTGCTCACTTGCTGAAACTATCACTTACTGAAAAGCACTTATTGTATAAAGACTTCCGCATGCTGTTTTTTAAGTATCAGTAAAACTCGTTACTGAAAAGTAACTAGTACTTGCTGAGAAAGTTAAGTATCAGCAAACTCATTACTGAAAAGTAATAAGCCCTTGCTGAGAAAGTTTTTAAACAGCGAAAGTTTGAAAAGACTATTCACCCCCCCTCTAGTCTTTTCTTGTTGTTTAAAGGGACCAATAAGTGGTATCAGAGCTGGAGGTTCTTTAACCTTCAGTACTGAACCTAGATTCTCTTAGGTGCTTTCCGTAAAACACTCTCACTTGATCAGTTTGGTAGTCTTTTGCTGACATGATGTCTTTGGGAGACGCCCCCTTGCTGAAGCTGGAAAACTATGAAAAATGGCGAAACAACATGATGTTACATCTTGAGGCCATTAGTGATGAAATGGTCACTGTCATTAATGATGGACCTATCGAGATCACTAAAATTGAGAGGAGCTTTCCTCACAAAACCACGGATCCCACTGGTAAGGAAACTATCTTAGGAGAACCGGTTGACGCCGCCGTTCCAAAACCAAGAGAGGAATGGACTTCCGACGAAGCTAAGAGATTCCGTCTTGATGGCCAAGCAAGAAACATCATCATTCGATCAATTCCGGATACTATACAGTGCAAACTGTGGGGTGCCAAAACTGCTAAGGAAGCTTGGAAAATGATTCACGATCTTTGTGCTGGATCTGACAAAACCAAGAAAAACAAACTCGAAGTGCTGAAGTTAAAGTTCCAGAACATTAAACAAGGTACAAATGAGTCACTGGAAGACTTGGACTTCAGATTCACTACTCTAGTAACTGAGATGGCTGCCTTAGGAGTTGGAAATCTTTACTTAGATTCTGAGAAGGTGAAAACCATTATCAGAAGTCTGAACCAAGAATGGATCCATACTCAGAATTTCACACCTACAAAGTTGTTCTCTCATCTTGTTACTGTCAACTATGAGACAAAGCAAAGAGAAAATGTGTTTGCTGAAAAATCGCAAAATATTGCTCTTGCTGCAAAGCCGTTATCTTCTGAAAAGAAGAATGATAAAGAACCCACTGATGAAAATGCTTTAGTTGTTAAAAACATGAAGAAATTCATCAGTAAGGAACTTGAAAGGCGAAAAGCAAAAGAGAAGCTGAAAAAGCATCTTGGTAACAACTACAATAAATACAAGAATGAGGCCAGCTCGCTGAACAAGCAGGCTCAGCAAGCAATTTCCTCTGAAGAACCAGCAGTTGGAAATGATCTCTGCTTTTACTGCAAAAATGATGGACACTTCAAAGCAAATTGTCCTTTGCTGAAAGGTAAATCTGCTGAAAAGAAGAAGAAGTTCAAAAGGGCTTTTATTGCTGAAGAAAAGAAGAAGCTTCAAGCACAAATCGATGCGTTGTGCATTGATACCAGCTCCGAAGACAGTGAGGTAGAAAGCTCAGACACTAAAGAAGAAGAAGCCACTCTTGAAGTAGAGATCGGCAAGGAAGTTTGTGGAATAGCTATGGAAGCTTATCCAGATATGTCAAACTACGAATTCTGCCTCATGGCCGGTCAGGTAAACAGTCCTACCTTTGACTCTGACTCAGAAAGTAAAGATGATATTGACCTTGATAGAATTCAAGGAGAAATCGAAAGATTTGAGAAAACTCTGAGCAAACAGCAAGAGAAATTACAGAATGCTGAAACTCTGACCAAGCAAACTACTGAAAAGTATGTATTGTTGAAAGAAGAGTCAGAAAAGAAAGATGCTGAAATATTGCATCTTAAGAAATTGATTGCTGAAGCTACAGAGAAGAATTCTCAAATGGCAATAGAATTGGAAGAATATCAGTCCTCAATTCTAAAGTTACTTGCTGAAATACAAGAAATGAAAAGATGAAAATCAATTTTAAATCTTATGCTGATGCAAGTAATATGCTGACTGAACTAAACTCTTATCTGAGAGATCCATCTCAGAAAGAAGGTTTAGGTGATGACGTAATAATCTTGAGTAAAGACAAATCACCAATTACCTTTGTACGCGCAACTGATAGTGGTCAACCAGAACTCTATCAGATTGGTCAATCTAAGGTTGCTGAAAAATGCAATCAAGTACCTACGACCATAAAGCCCGTTGTTGCTACTCAAAGTAAAAAGACTTTAAAAGGTAAACAGATTGATGAAAAGCAAACTGTAAAGAAAAAGGATGATGTAAAGCATTCCGCCAAACAAGTTGCTGAAAAGCAATTTGTTAAGTCAAAAGGCAAGACTACCAAAGGTAATCAGAAGACCTTTGCTGACAAACCTGAATCAAGTAAGGTTGCTGAGACAAAATCTCAGCATTCTCCAAAAAGTGGACTCGGTTTCAAAACCAAGCAAAGTCAACTTTTTCATTAGTATAAGCAAAGTCAGCAAAGATACTTCAAAGAGATGAATAAAACCAAGCCTAAGAGTTCTGACAAAACTCAAAATGTTAGGGCTAGAAGGAACCTTGCTAGAAAAGAACTTACTGAAAAGTATGTTCAACAAAAAGGTCAACCGAGCAAGACACCACATCAGAAAGTGGATTTGATCAGCACGAATCAAAAGTCTTTCGGCTCAAAACCTCCTAGTTACTCAACAAGTAGAAAACAAGTCAAAGTTGAAAAAATTAAGACTTGGGTTTCCACTGGACGCATTCTTGAACATGTTAATGGACATCCAATACTGGATAATTAACTTGTTTGCTCTTGATTGTGCAGACTTCAGCCACGGAGACAAACAATGCAATCTGGCACTTTGACAGTGGTTGTGGAAAGCACATGACGGGCAACAAGAATAATCTTATAAACTATAGACAGTGGTCTAAAGGTCCAACAATAAGGTTTGTTGGTGGAGGCTCTGGTTCTACAAAAGGTTATGGTGACATGAAGTTAGGATGCATTACCATTTCGGGACTTCTTTATGTCAAAAATCTTAAGTTTAACCTTTTGATGAATGTGTGTATTTTACACTTTCATTTGAGTCTTTTTCACCTATTTTAGCTATCCTCTATGTTAATTTAGCTATATTATTTTATTAGAATAGTGTCACGTTTCCCTTTAGATTTTATTTTACAGGTTTTGGTTGAAATTCGAGGATTTCCGGGCAATTATATTGAAGTTGACAAGGAATTGGTGTTCCAGAAGCCTATTTGGAGTATCTGAAGGTTTCCGGATAGGATTTGGAGTCTAGGGGTCGAATCTGGAGGTTAGAAGGCCACTAGAAGTCAGAAACCGAGTCCGAAAAGGGTAAGAAATCCAAAAACGCGTCGAAAACGCGGAATTCCGCGAAAAACTCTCCGAGGCGAACCGCCCCAGATGTGGGGCGAACTGCCCCACAGTATTTCGAGGCCTATATATAGTTGCTCAGTTTTCTCCGAAAATCATACTTTTCCAGACCTACTCTCCCACCTTTCTCTGTAGTTTTAGGTAGGAACTTCCCAGAGCCTGTTCTGGGGGTTCGTAGCTTAGGGGACACTTTTTCATAGCAGATTGGAGCTTGTAGGATCGCAATTCTTCGGAGATTGACACCTTCGATAACATTGTATCTTACAGTTTATTCTACTTATTCTTATTTATCTTTCAACATGTTTTCTTCTATGATTTCTGTTGATTGCATGCCTATTATGAGTAGCTAAACTTATCGTTGGTGGTAGTATGTGAATTCTTAGCGAAGGGAAGATAATCATGCTAATGGCTATATCGCGCATTATACTTCGTGTTATTGCTTTATTTCGTTGATCAGGCTCAGCCTAAAATCTCATATGTTGTATTAATTATTATGCACAATTGGACCCTCGTCGACCTGTACGCAAGTTTATCTTCGTAGTGTTGAATAATTACGGAACACAATAGGACAATAGTGATTGACTTGTCAGACCCATTATCTTCGTAGTGCTTAATAATTGCAACAGGACATTAGATTGATCAAAGATCTCCATGCAAGACCGAGGAATTTATGCATGATTATCGACCTGTTATGCTTTGAAGGATCATACTATCACCAATCTCCATTATCTGTTAGAAAAACCCTTTGCTATCTGTCTGCTGTTTTATATTCTCTAGTTAAATAGATAAAGCTAGTTATAGTCCCGAGAGAACGACACTCGTGTCATTCTACTACTACACTACGCTTTTCGTTGTAGTTGTGGATTGCCTTTGGCTAAATAACAAATTTATTTGATTCGCTCGGAGCACGACATCTGCGCGTTCATCAAATTGGCGCCGTTGCCGGGGACTATACTCCTTTTTTCTGTTTAATTTGTTTATATTTTCAGCTTTCGGTTCCTAATTCTATTAGATTTAGTTTTCCTTTTTAATCTCTCTCTGATACTGCTCCCCTAGTCTGTTTCTAATTCTCCTTTCCTAGCCTTAGTAGTATTCGATATCTAGAAATATTCTCGATTTTTGAAATTTCTAACGAGGCTAATTTTTAGTTTGAGTTACTCCTGATACAGATTTCCAGGTATGACGACCTTAAAAGCCCGCTTGAGACCGACGTTCTCGCAAGTCAGGAGGGGGTCAGCTATATACTTGGAAGAAGAGTTATCGAGGTACGAGGTAACAAGCACCATAGTGAGAAGGATACCAAGGTTCGAAGAAGGAGAGGATATGAATCCAATAAGCTTCATCAGGTCCTATGAAGAGGAGATAGCAAATGTTCCAGCAAAGGGGTTCACCGAGGATCAAATATGCAGGAAATTATTTCCTTTTGCTTTGGGATATGAACCAAGGATATGGATAGCAAGGTTAGCACCAGGATCACTGAAGACCTGGAGCCAAGTAGTAGAGGAGTTCTTGGCACGTTTCATGCCTTACCATGAGACGATTGCACTATGGAATCGGATCGAATACTTCAAGCAAGGAGAATACGAGCGGTTCTGTGACACCTATGAACGTTTTGAGCTGTATAAACGTGAGTGCCCCCACCACCGTTTCGACGATGGGGAGCTGATTTGGTTTTTTGTTGGAGGACTACGAGATGAAGTTAGGCTTCAAATAGATGGGATATGTGGAGGTTTAGAAGAATGTACAGTTGAAGAGGCAGTGAAGGTCTTTCAAACGTACCGCCAATGGATCCGCACAATCCGAGAAAATAATGTCGAATGAAGTCGCCAACATATACTCAAATCAAGACGAAAGTGGCGGGTTATACGAAGGCTATTCTGAGGACGAAGACATAAGTGAGGAGGAGGAACTTGCGTTTTACGCAGGCATCAAAGCCATTGAGAGTGTCTTCGAGGTAGCACACGCAGGGCAAGCTGAGAACAATCTTCGCATCGAGAAGGCTTTTGAAGCGATCGAAGTAACTGAGCAACTTATCAAAGAACTTAGCCTACTGAAGTGTGGAAGGTGCGGTAAAGAAGTCGAGGATACCCCACAGGAAGTAGTGAGCAAACCACCCGAGGTGAGGAGCGAATCACCCTCCAACTCCAAGGAACCGGTCAATCCTAGTCCTGTCGATGAGACATCTGAAGCTAATCCCGAGCAACCTCCAGCTGTTGCTACTGAGGAGAATGAGTGCGAAGAGGTGAATCTACTGCTCCGAGGAGGCAAGATGACCAAAATTCCTAACTTTGTACGTCCTAAGCGGGTGGAATCTACTGAGATCGATAATAGAGGGCCAAGCACAGAACAAGGGATTAGCAGAAGTTCCAAAGAACCTCAAGAGGTTCCTGAAAGGAATGATGAACCAAGACCATCTGTAATAGACATAGATGATGACGAAGTCGAAGTAGGAACTAGTATACCAGGAGAACTTCACAAATCTTCCAATCCATATGTGCCTCCTGATGAACGCGATATTTGTCAGGTCCCGGTTCAGTCAAATAAATTTGTTATTTAGCCAAAGGCAATCCACAACTACAACGAAAACCGTAGTGTAGCAGTAGAATGACTCGAGTGTCGTTCTCTCAGGACTATAACTAGCTTTATCTATATAACAAGAGAATATAAAACAGCAGATAGATAGCAATAGGGGGTTTCTAGCAGATAATGGAGATTGGTGATAGTATGGTCCTTCTTAACATAATGGGTCGATAATCATGCATAAATTCCTCGGTCTTGCATAGAGATCTTTGAATCAATCTAGTGTCCTGTTGCAAGTATTAAGCACTACGAAGAT
This sequence comes from Plantago ovata, assembly GCA_028274465.1. Classification (NCBI taxonomy): domain Eukaryota; kingdom Viridiplantae; phylum Streptophyta; class Magnoliopsida; order Lamiales; family Plantaginaceae; genus Plantago; species Plantago ovata. The sequence continues at coordinate 70,697,893 of CM051456.1, forward strand.
AATTTGGTCTGACTAGTCAATCACGATTGTCCTAATGTGTTCCGTAATTATTCAACACTACGAAGATAATTTGTCTGATGGTCGACTAGTGTCCAATTGTGCATAATAATCAATACAACATACGAGAATTTTGGTTACAACTGATCAACGAAATAAAGCAATGACACGGAGTATAATGCGCGATATAGCCATTAGCATGATTATCTTCCCTCGCTAAGAATTCACATACTACCACCAACGATAAGTTTAGCTACTCATAATAGGCATGCAATCAACAGAAATCATAGAAGAAAACATATTGAAAGATAAATAAAATAAGTAGATTAAACTGTAAGATACAAGTTACCGAAGGTTGTCAATCTCCGAAGAATTGCGATCCTACGAGCTCCAATCCGCTATAAAAAAGTATCCCCTAAGCTAAAGAACTCCCAGGACAGGCCCCGGAAAGTTCCTACCTAAAACTATAGAGAGAGGTGAGAGAGAAGGTCTGGAAAGATATGACTTTCGGAGAGAAAACTGAGCACTATATATAGGCCCCGAAAAAACTCCGGGGCGGTTCGCCCCATGTTGCGGCGGTTCGCCCCCCGGCTTTTTCGCGGAATTCCGCGTTTTTCGACGCGGTTTTGGATTTCTTCACCTTTTCGGACTCGGTTTCTGACTTCTAGTGGCCTTCTAACCTCTAGATTCGACCCCTAGACTCCAAATCCTATCCGGAAACCTTCAGATACACCAAATAGGCTTCTGGAACACCAATTCCTTGTCAACTTCAATATAATTGCCCGGAAATCCCCGAATTTCAACCAAAACCTGTAAAATAAAATCTAAAGGGAAACGTGACACTATTCTAATAAAATGTACTAAAATATAGCTAAATTAACATAGAGGATAGCTAAAATAGGTGAAAAAGACTCGAATGAAAGTGTAAAATACACATTCATCAAACTCCCCAAACCGAACCTTTGCTTGTCCTCAAGCAACTAAGCTAGACTCTAATACAAAAAACATGCAAAACACAAAATGGAGTTTCATGCCAAATTAAATGAACTAATCTACTGAATCTACCAAATAACATATGAACAAAAACCATATAAATCAAAGCATGAATATAGGTTGAAGAATACCTCGATTGACTTATACACATCCACATAAGCACTTATGTCAAGACAAGATAGTCTCTCGTAACATTCTCTACCTGGACCTAGTCAGTGACGACGTAATGAAGCATGCTAAGATACGAATGGTTGTCCCGTGCCTATGAAACTGAGGACTTACTGCTGTTCCACCATGTTAAGACTTTTCCTCAAAAGAGGTCGAACCAGTATTGGCTCTCATCAAACGAAGGAGGGTTCCCTATAAAAGATAACACTCCCCTATTCTACCCATCTTTCAAGTAAAGTCTTAAGCTATTCACCACTTCCTGAATGGCAGGACGAGGGTGGTCTAGAACAGATGACACTCAAGACAAAAAAGATAAAAAATAGAAAAACACGATTACGAACAATACGAAAAATGGAAAAGACTCAAACTTTGCTAAACTGCTATTTGGCTTTCTTTTTTTTTTTTGGACCCTTCTTTTCTTTTTTGGGGTCTTCTCTTTTTTTTTTCTTTTTTTCTTTCCAGATTCTTTTTTCTTTTTCTTTCTCTTTTTTTTCTGGAATTTTTCTTTCTTCTTTTTTTTCGATTTTTTTAGCCAGCAGTAGCATAACAAAGGGAAAAACAAAATGACTCACACGACTTCCCCAAACCTATTCGAAAGAATAGGTTGGAGTACAAAATTCACGAAAAATGAAAAATAAACTCACGATACGAAAATGAAAAACAGAAACAAGTCTATGATGGTGTAACCCCCTCCCCAAACCTATTCGGAAGAATAGGTTATAAACAAAGGATCACACAACCTCACACTACCTCCTTCCTAGGCATTTAGCAATCTCAAAGCATGGTGAAGACTTGTTGCCTCTTAGGTACATAATTACTCGGGAAAACAACCATAAGACCCTAACATGCATCATCCTATTATAAAGGCCTTCGTGAACCGCAGTAAAGAAAACATCACTAAGTGATGTCGAGGCTGCCATGCTTAACTAAGTTCAATACATAAATGTGACAAGCCAAGCGAGAAAAACCTCAAACAAATTCATAGAGATGAAGCATACGATTAATGGCATAGCTAGTTGACCTACCCAATAAAAAAGTTCTAAAAATTCGGCAATAAACTCCATAAAAAACATGCAAGACTATCCTAGGATGAATGCAACCTAAAAAATCTAAGAAAGCAGTAAACGTACAAATGCAAATGCAGACGAAGAAAGCATGCGAGGTACTATACTCAGCCTACCAATGTCAAGCTCCAAACTAATAATACTAGATCACTTAAATCCCATCCCCCCTCATGAAATTAACGCTAGTCCCTAGCAGTAAGAAAATGAGGAAATAAGATGTGATACTAGATGTTACCCCATGGTTTGGCCTCGGTCGGCTGAGTATGCTGCTTGTGATTTATTGGGCCTCCTCTGTGAGCTGTATAGGGTATCATCAGGTCTTCTGGTGGATGCGGTAGTTCCAATTTTAGGCCGAACAGGAATAACTCCTCTATCAGAATCATCATTGCCCGTATGGCTTTCATTGTCACTACTGTCACCATCATCATCGCCAGTAGAGTTGCAGTGGCAGGTAGAATTCTCAAGATTAGCCGCCGATGTTATGGAATCCTCCATACTGTAGCCCTTCAATAGGATGTGAACTGTTGAAGGGGAAAGGGCATTGGTATCAGGACCTCCCCCTCCAACGTTTTACACCACGAGAAGGTTACAGTAGGCTGCTTGGACACTCAGAAGTATTCTACCTTTTTCTCCAATTTCGACCACATTCTCAACTGTTGCTCCGACCGATGTCTATATGATGCTCACTTTAGAGGCAGGCAAAGGGCGCCCCAACGAGGGACTGAGTACCCATGTCATTATGTTTTGGAACCAAGCTAGCGCTTCGGAATCTTCTAGCAACTACAAACTCAAGATTGAATCCGTCGCGGCGAGAATGTCCCGGTGCCTTCCAGTTCACTCGAACTCTGCAGTCCTCGTGATGGAGTGATGACGTAATTATGGTTTCTGTCCCTTCGGTGGTGCATGAATAGGCATAGGAGTCCTTACTCCAGGTGTACTCAAACTCCTCCTCTTGGATAATCCACGACGTTGTTGCAAAACCCCTTGGCTTGAACGCACATCTAGCGAGATCACCTTCCTTGACATGGTTCTTCACAGCAATCATACGGGAATGCTCCTTTTCCTTGGTATGGTACCTACAAACGCGAGATTTGTCAGGTCCCGGTTCAGTCAAATAAATTTGTTATTTAGCCAAAGGCAATCCACAACTACAACGAAAACCGTAGTGTAGCAGTAGAATGACTCGAGTGTCGTTCTCTCAGGACTATAACTAGCTATATCTATTTAACAAGAGAATATAAAACAGCAGATAGATAGCAATAGGGGGTTTCTAGCAGATAATGGAGATTGGTGATAGTATGGTCCTTCTTAACATAATGGGTCGATAATCATGCATAAATTCCTCGGTCTTGCATAGAGATCTTTGAATCAATCTAGTGTCCTGTTGCAAGTATTAAGCACTACGAAGATAATTTGGTCTGACTAGTCAATCACGATTGTCCTAATGTGTTCCGTAATTATTCAACACTACGAAGATAATTGGTCTGATGGTCGACTAGTGTCCAATTGTGCATAATAATCAATACAACATACGAGAATTTTGGTTACAACTGATCAACGAAATAAAGCAATGACACGGAGTATAATGCGCGATATAGCCATTAGCATGATTATCTTCCCTCGCTAAGAATTCACATAATACCACCAACGATAAGTTTAGCTACTCATAATAGGCATGCAATCAACAGAAATCATAGAAGAAAACATATTGAAAGATAAATAAAATAAGTAGATTAAACTGTAAGATACAAGTTACCGAAGGTTGTCAATCTCCGAAGAATTGCGATCCTACGAGCTCCAATCCGCTATAAAAAAGTATCCCCTAAGCTACAGAACTCCCAGGACAGGCCCCGGGAAGTTCCTACCTAAAACTATAGAGAGAGGTGAGAGAGAAGGTCTGGAAAGATATGATTTTCGGAGAGAAAACTGAGCACTATATATAGGCCCCGAAAAAACACCGGGGCGGTTCGCCCCCCGGCTTTTTTGCGGAATTCCGCATTTTTCGACGCGGTTTTGGATTTCTTCACCTTTTCGGACTCGGTTTCTCACTTCTAGTGGCCTTCTAACCTCCAGACTCAACCCCTAGACTCCAAATCCTATCCGGAAACCTTCAGATACTCCAAATAGGCTTCTGGAACACCAATTCCTTGTCAACTTCAATATAATTGCCCGGAAATCCCCGAATTTCAACCAAAACCTGTAAAATAAAATCTAAAGGGAAACGTGACACTATTCTAATAAAATGTACTAAAATATAGCTAAATTAACATAGATGATAGCTAAAATAGGTGAAAAAGACTCGAATGAAAGTGTAAAATACACATTCATCACCTCCGAAGCCACATGTGCCATACCCGAGTCGGATCAAACCAGCCAAGAAGGATATTCAAGATTCACCCTTATTCCAACGCCTGTCAAAAGTGGAAGTCAATGTACCTCTCTTAGAGTTAATCCAGAACATCCCAGCTTATACGAAATTCTTTCGTGAGATCAATAAGAAAAGGATTACTTCAGGAAAGGAAGTGAATGGGGTTGAAACAGTCAACTCGATTGCCGGATTGCCCATGAAGAAAAAGGATCTTGGAAGCTTCATCATCGACATCGCCTTAGGGAATGGACGAACTACAAAAGCAATGCTCGACTTAGGAGCTAGCATTAACTTAATGCCGTATTCAGTATACAAGGCCCTGGAACTCGGAGAATTAACACCAAATGATATGATCGTCCAAATGGCAGACCAAAGTGTGAAGCGGCCAGTCGGGATAATAGAAGACATCCTTGTGAAAGTGGACAAATTGATAATCCCAGCTGATTTTATAGTAATGAAGTCCACGGACGAGGGAAAGAGCCATATCCGTGAGCACGTAGTACTACTTGGGAGACCATTCATGGCAACCACCAACACATGCCTTGAACTTAAGGGCAAGAAAATAACCATGGAGGTAATGGGCGAGAAGATTGAGTTGGTAGGATGTAGCATCAGAGATAAGGAAGTTGCGGAGGAGTTAAAATTTGTCGATTGCTACGAATCCGTAATTCCCGAATTTCATCATAGCCATGGTAATCGCGAACCACTTGAGACGGCACTAACAATGCAAGCTGAGACGTGCTACATGACCGAAGAGGCAAGGGAACTAGTTGAAATAATGGATAGCACCCCAGAAATTCCCGCAGGAGAAGAGGTACTTGAACCTTTAGATGATGAAGAAGAAGAAAGAGGGTTTCCTGAAGAACCTAGCTTAGAATTAAAACCACTTCCTGCGCACCTCAAGTATGTGTACTTAGGAGAAAATTAGAAGAAGCCTGTAATTATCTCCTCACATCTCTCCGACAATGAAGAAAGTAAGCTGATTGAAGTATTGAAGGAAAATTCCGCAGCTATAGGATGGGGGATCAGTGATATCAAAGGAATTAGCCCTACAAGATGCGTGCACAACATCACTCTAGAACAAGATGCCAAACCCGTTAGGCAACCTCAGCGAAGGATAAACCCAGCCATGCAAGAGGTATTAAAAAAGGAAGTGATCAAGTTGCTAGATGCTGATATGATTTACCCCATTCCTGATAGTCGATGGGTTAGCCCGGTACATGTGGTTCCTAAGAAATCAGGAGTCACGGTAGAAGAGAATGAGAAGGGAGAATTGGTACCGGTTAGGAAGACCACTGGATGGCGGATGTGCATTGACTATAGAAGATTAAATGCCGCCTCTAAAAAAGACCACTTCCCTTTACCATTTATAGATGACATGCTAAACCGCCTTGCGGGGCGAAAGTTTTATTGTTTTCTTGATGGTTTATCAGGTTTTTACCAGATTCCGATTGCACCGGAGGATCAGGAGAAGACGACATTCACTTGCCCATTCGGAACATTTGCTTATAGGAGGATGCCATTTGGACTATGCAATGCTCTCGCCACTTTTCAAATGTGCATGCTTTCTATTTTCTCTGACATGGTAACTAAATTTGTTGAAGTTTTCATGGATGATTTTTCCCTTTTTGGTGATTCCTTTGATGAATGCTTGCAAAGATTAGATCTAGTTTTGAAAAGGTGCATCGAATGCAACTTGACCTTAAGCTGGGAAAAGAGTCATTATATGGTTAGAGAAGGCATTGTTCTAGGACATGTAGTTTCTGAAAGGGGTATTGAGGTAGACAAGGCTAAGATTGAAATCATTGAAAAACTTCCCCCACCTACTTGTGTGAAAGAATTGCAGTCTTTTCTTGGCCACGTAGGTTTTCATAGGAGGTTTATTAAAGATTTTTCAAAAATTGCCAAACCTTTAAGTAGCTTGCTTGCTAAAGATGTGGTTTTCCATTTCTCTAATGATTGCTTAGTTGCTTTTAATACCCTTAAGGAAAAGCTTGTTTCTGCTCCCATTGTTGTGCCACCTGACTGGAATATTCCTTTCGAAATTATGTGTGATGCTTCGAATTTTGCTATGGGTGCTGTTTTATGCCAAAAAGTTGATAAGCAGTATCGTGTGATTTATTATGTCAGTAAGACTCTGGACTCTGCGCAGGTTAATTATACAACTACTGAAAAGGAATTTTTAGCTGTTGTCTTTGCTTTACAAAAGTTTAGGTCTTATTTAATTGGACATCCTGTGAATGTCCATACTGATCATGCTGCTTTGAGACATCTGATAGCTAAGCAAGATTATAAGCCTAGATTAATCCGTTGGGTCCTTTTGCTGCAAGACTTTGATTTGACCATAGTGGATAGAGCTGGTAGGGAGAATTTAGTAGCAGATCATTTATCTAGAATACCTAATATCCCTGTTGATCTGATACCCATCAATGAAGACCTCCCCGATGAGCACCTAATGAAGGCTAATGAAGAGCCATGGTATGCGGATATTGTAAACTATTTGGCTATGAATGTTTGCCCCACTAACTTTTCAGCCTCGGACAAGAGAGCTCTGGCTAAGCAATGCAGGACTTACATATGGGATGATCCGCATCTATTCAAGGAAGGAGCTGATGGGATTCTAAGGAGATGCGTGCCTGATGAACCGGAATATGTCAGATTCTAATTCAACAAATAAATTTGATATTTAGCCAAAGGGCAATCCACAACTACAACGAAAACCGTAGTGTAGTAGTAGAATGACTCGAGTGTCGTTCTCTCAGGACTATAACTAGCTTTATCAAATCTAATTTAGAATATAAAAACAGTAAACAGATAGCAAGGGGTTTTTCTAACAGATAATGGAGATTGGTGATAGTATGATCCTTCAAAGCATAACGGGTCGATAATCATGCATAAATTCCTCAGTCTTGCATAGGGATCTTTGAATCAATCTAGTTTCCTGTTGCAATTATTAAGCACTACGAAGATAACTGGTCTGACAAGTCAATCACTATTGTCCTATTGTGTTCCGTAATTGTTCAACACTATGAAGATAAACTCGCACACAGGTCGACAAGTGTCCAATTGTGCATAAGAATTAATACAATATACGAGAATTTAGGTTGTGCCTGATCAACGAAATAAAGCAATGACACGGAGTATAATGCGCGATATAGCCATTAGCATGATTATCTTCCCTTCGCTAAGAATTCACATACTACCACCAACGATAAGTTTAGCTACTCATAATAGGCATGCAATCAACAGAAATCATAGAAGAAAACATATTGAAAGATATATAAAATGAGTAGATTAAACTGTAAGATACAAGTTACCGAAGGTTGTCAATCTCCGAAGAATTGCGATCCTACGAGCTCCAATCCACTATGAAAAAGTATCCCCTAAGCTATGAAACTCCCAGGACAGGCCCCGGGAAGTTCCTACCTAAAACTACAGAGAGAGGTGAGAAAGTAGGTCTGGAAAGATATGATTTTCGGAGAAAACTGAGCAACTATATATAGGCTTCGAATTACCACGGGGCGGTTCGCCCCACACGCCCGGAGGTTCGCCCGGTGTGGGGCGGTTCGCCCCAGCTCCGCGGCTGTTCGCCCGGCGGTTTTTTCGTGGAATTCCGCGTTTTTGGATTTCTTCCCCTTTTCGGACTCGGTTTCTGACTTCTAGTAGCCTTCTAACCTCCAGATTCGGCCCCTAGACTCCAAATCCTATCCGGAAACCTTCAGATACTCCAAATAGGCTTCTAGAACACCAATTACTTGTTAACTTCAATATAATTGCCCGGAAATCTTCGAATTTCAATCAAAACCTGTAAAATAAAATCTAAAGGGAAACGTGACACTATTCTAATAAAATGCACTAAAATATAGCTAAATTAACATAGAGGATAGCTAAAATAGGTGAAAAAGACTCGAATGAAAGTGTAAAATACACATTCATCAGTGCCACAAGAAGAGCAACACAGTGTACTGAGCCATTGCCATGAGCTTAACTGTGGGGGGCACTATAGTGGATTGAAAACAGCACACAAGGTACTGCAAGCAGGATTTTTCTTGCCAACAATATACAAAGATGCTCGAAGTTTTGTGAAGAATTGTGACCCATGTCAACGAGGTGGTGGTATCAGCAAGAAAGATGAAATGCCCCTTCAAGGGAATCTAGTGGTAGAACCTTTTGATGTATGGGGAATAGATTTCATGGGACCATTTCCATCCAGCGGAGGGTATGAATACATTCTTGTTGCAGTGGACTATGTGACTAAATGGGTGGAGGCAATACCTACAAAAACAAATGATGGCGCAGTGGTTATGAAGTTCTTGAAGGAAGTAATATTCTCGAGATTTGGATGCCCTAGGACAATCATCAGTGATGGAGGGTCACACTTCGTCAATAGAACGTTTGCCTCCCTTCTTAAGAGATACAGTGTCCACCATAGTATCGCTACACCTTATCGCCCACAGACGTCGGGACAAGTCGAGGTCAGCAACCGTCAAATCAAGAAGATCTTGGAGCGAGTAGTGAAGCCTAGTAGAAAGGATTGGGCAGGAAAATTGAATGATGCACTTTGGGCATACAGGACTAGCTACAAGACGGTGATCGGGACCACTCCGTACAGACTTGTGTATGGGAAAGCATGTCATCTTCCCGTAGAACTGGAACACAAGGCATATTGGGCCATTAAAGCACTCAATCTTGATATAGGAAAAGCTGGCGAGGAACGATTGTTGCAACTAGATGAGCTTGATGAATTACGACTAGGTGCTTATGAAAATGCCAAGATCTACAAGGAACGTACTAAGAAGTATCATGATCGTGGTATAGTACGTAAGGAATTGATTCCTGGACGAAAAACTTTGGTATTTAATTATCACCTTTGACTATTTCCTCGAAAGCTCCGTACACATTGGGATGGACCGTACGAGATTATCGAAGTTGCTCCCCATGGAGCTGTAAAACTCTTCGATCCAAAGACGGGCAATACCTTCAAGGTGAATGGCCAGCGAGTGAAGCCGTACTTCGAGATATCTAGTGATCAAAGGGAGGTTGATCACCTTGAGCTTACCCTTACCGCCTCCACTGAAGGTTAGTGTGTTTTGTTGTTTTGTTTTCTCACGAGTTTGATTGAGTATTATAGGTCACTTATACAAGCATTAGCTCTCACCTTGGATCCACTTTCGACGTTCGGGACGAACGACGACGTTCAGGTTTGGGGAGGAGGTTATCGCTGGTTATCTCTATACTTATCTTGCTTATTATAGCTCGTGAAATTTTTTGCATTTGCACGTTTACTGCTTTCCTAGGATAGTCTTGCATGTTTTATATGGAGTTTATTGTGCCGAATTTTTTGAACTTTTTATTGGGTAGATCAACCAACTATGCCATTAATCGTATGCTTCATCTCTATGAATTTGTTTGAGGTTTTTCTCGCTTGGCTTGTCACATTTATGTATTACACTTAGTTAAGCTTGGTAGTCTCGACATCACTTAGTGGTGTTTTCTCTACTGCGGTTCACGAAGGCCTTTATAATAGGATGATGCATGTTAGGGTCTTATGGTTGTTTTCCCGAGTAATTATGTACCTAAGAGGCAACAAGTCTTCACCATGCTTTGAGATTGCTAAATGCCTAGGAAGGAGGTAGTGTGAGGTTGTGTGATCCTTTGTTTATAACCTATTCTTCCGAATAGGTTTGGGGAGGGGGTTACACCATCATTAGACTTCTTTCTGTTTTTCATTTTCGTATCGTGAGTTTATTTTTCCTTTTTCGTAAATTTTGTACTCCAACCTATTCTTTCGAATAGGTTTGGGGAAGTCGTGTGAGTCATTTTGTTTCTCTTTTTGTTATGCTACTGCTGGCTAGAACAAAAATCGAAAAAAAAGAAAGAAAGAAAAAATTCCAGAAAAAAAAAGAGAGAAAAAGAAAAAGAAAAAAGAATCTGGAAAGAAAAAAAGAAAAAGAGAAAAGACCCCAAAAAAGCAAAGAAGGGTCCAAAAAAGAAAGTCAAATAGCAGTTAGTAAAGTGTTGAGTGTTGAGTCTTTTCCATTTTTGTATTGTTCGTTATCGTGTTGTAAATTTTCTATTTTTCATCTTTTTTGTCTTGAGTGTCATCTGTTCTAGACCACCCTCGTCCTGCCATTCAGGAAGTGGTGAATAGCTTAAGACTTTACTTGAAAGATGGGTAGAATAGGGGAGTGTTATCTTTTATAGGGAACCCTCCTTCGTTTGATGAGAGCCAGTACTGGTTCAACCTCTTTTGAGGAAAAGTCTTAACATGGTGGAACAGCAGTAAGTCCTCAATTTCATAGGCACGGGGCAACCATTCGTATCTTAGCATGCTTCATTACGTCGTCACTGACTAGGTCCAGGTAGAGAATGTTACGAGAGACTATCTTGTCTTGACATAAGTGCTTATGTGAATGTGTATAAGTCAATCGAGGTATTCTTCAACCTATATTCATGCTTTGATTTATATGGTTTTTGTTCATATGTTTTCTGGTAGATTCAGTAGATTAGTTCATTTTATTTGGCATGAGACTCTATTTTGTGTCTTGCATGTTTTCTGCATTAGAGTCTAGCTTAGTTGCTTGAGGACAAGCAAAGGTTCGGTTTGGGGAGTTTGATGAATGTGTATTTTACACTTTCATTTGAGTCTTTTTCACCTATTTTAGCTATCCTCTATGTTAATTTAGCTATATTTTAGTGCATTTTATTAGAATAGTGTCACGTTTCCCTTTAGATTTTATTTTACAGGTTTTGGTTGAAATTCGAGGATTTTCGGGCAATTATATTGAAGTTGACAAGGAATTGGTGTTCCAGAAGCCCATTTGGAGTATCTGAAGGTTTCCGGATAGGATTTGGAGTCTAGGGGTCGAATCTGGAGGTTAGAAGGCCACTAGAAGTCAGAAACCGAGTCCGAAAAGGGGAAGAAAACCAAAAACGCGTCGAAAACGCGGAATTCCGCGAAAAACTCTCCGGGGCGAACCGCCCCACAGTATTTCGAGGCCTATATATAGTTGCTCAGTTTTCTCCGAAAATCATACTTTTCCAGACCTACTCTCCCACCTTTCTCTGTAGTTTTAGGTAGGAACTTCCCAGAGCCTGTTCTGGGGGTTCGTAGCTTAGGGGACACTTTTTCATAGCAGATTGGAGCTTGTAGGATCGCAATTCTTCAGAGATTGACAACCTTCGGTAACATTGTATCTTACAGTTTATTCTACTTATTCTTATTTATCTTTCAACATGTTTTCTTCTATGATTTATGTTGATTGCATGCCTATTATGAGTAGCTAAACTTATCGTTGGTGGTAGTATGTGAATTCTTAGCGAAGGGAAGATAATCATGCTAATGGCTATATCGCGCATTATACTTCGTGTTATTACTTTATTTCGTTGATCAGGCTCAGCCTAAATTCTCGTATGTTGTATTAATTATTATGCACAATTGGACCCTCGTCGACCTGTACGCAAGTTTATCTTCGTAGTGTTGAATAATTACGGAACACAATAGGACAATAGTGATTGACTTGTCAGACCCATTATCTTCGTAGTGCTTAATAATTGCAACAGGACATTAGATTGATCAATGATCTCCATGCAAGACCGAGGAATTTATGCATGATTATCGACCCGTTATGCTTTGAAGGATCATACTATCACCAATCTCCATTATCTGTTAGAAAAACCCTTTGCTATCTGTCTGCTATTTTATATTCTCTAGTTAAATAGATAAAGCTAGTTATAGTCCCGAGAGAACGACACTCGAGTCATTCTACTGCTACACTACGGTTTTCGTTGTAGTTGTGGATTGCCTTTGGCTAAATAACAAATTTATTTGATTCGCTCGGAGCACGACATCCGCGCGTTCATCAGCTTTTCAACATGAGTCAATTCGCTGATAAAGGATACTTCATCAAAATCAAAAGTGATGAATGTAAACTTATAAACTTTGAGACAAAGAAGGTTATTATGGTTGCTAGAAGATCAGGAGGTTTGTACACTGTAGATTGGTCTTCAGCAATCGTTGAAAAATACCTTGTCTCAGATCACGATTGTCTTGCTGAAAAAGCTTGGTTATGGCATAATCGAACAAGTCACCTAAACTTCAAGACGCTGAATAAGCTGTCTAAAAAGGCACTTGTAGTTGGATTACCGAAGGTTACTTTCAAGAAGGATGGTGTTTGCAATGCATGTCAGCAAGGAAAGCAAACCAAATCCTCTTTTAAGAACAAGGCAGTACCGTCAACTACAAAACCTTTACAACTCTTGCACATGGACTTGTTTGAATCTTCTTCAACAAGCTATGCTGGTAAGAAGTATGGTATGGTGGTGGTAGATGACTATTCAAGATTCACTTGGGTAGTATTTATCAAGCACAAGTCTGAAACAAGGACTGAAATACCTAACTTGATGAATAAGCTTGAAGTCATGAAAAATGACAAGGTAACAGTCATAAGAACAGACCATGGTACTGAGTTTGTAAACCAGTACATAACTGAGTTTTGCACTTCAAAAGGCATACAACATCAGTTATCCTCAGTAAGGACACCACAACAAAACAGTGTTGCTGAAAGGAAGAATCGCACTCTAAAAGAAGCTGCAGGAACAATGCTTGCTGACACTGAAATAAGTGAAGCTTACTGATACCGCCTGTTATACTCAAAACAGATGTCTGATTACTAAGGAATACAACAAAACTCCTTATGAGTTATTTGTTGGAAGACCTCCTAACATCACCCATCTAAGAGTATTTGGTTGTAAGTGTTTTGTTCTTAACAATGGTAGAGAATATCTAAGAACATTCAACCAAAGGCAGACGAAGCGATATTTCTTGGTTACTCCTTGCATAGTAAAGCTTATAGAGTTTACAATAAAAAGGCACAAAAGATCGAAGAATCAGTGCATGTTATATTCTACGAAAATTCACAAGGAGTGCGTGCTGAAGAAGAAATATCAGATTGTATGAAGAAGCTACTCATACACGAGCAAAGAACTGAATCTGATGCTAGGCAAATCAAGTCAATGGAACTAAATGATGATTCTGACAATGACTCTCCTCCCCGAAGTCATGACAAGATAAATATAGTTCATGAAAAAGAATTTCCAGCAAAAGACGCAGTTGCTCCAAATGTTGCTGAAACTATGCAACTTCCTGTGCCTGCTGATGAGTTACCACAATCTAGCAATGCTGAACAAGCAGGTGCTGATGAACCAATCTCAACAAAGACACATGCAACAAAATACCAGTAGTACTGAGCAAGTACATGCTGAAGAGTCACATGCTGATGAGCAAACTTATCCAGATCCAAAGAGCAGAAAACTTGTTAATAAATGGATTAGAGATCATCCCTCTACGGATATGATTGGTGATATTGACAAACGCCAAGTGACTAGATCCAAAGTATCTGCTACTCATGGACTTGCTGAAGAAGCAAATGTCGTAGAAGTAGAAGCTTTGTTCTCTTGCTTTGTTTTAGAAATTGAACCCAAGACGATAGAAGAAGCTTTAAATCATTCTGAATGGATCAAGGCAATGCAAGAAGAACTGGATCAATTTGAAAGGAACAAAGTCTGGAAACTTGTACCCCTTGCTGAAGGCAAGAAAGCAATTGGTACCAAGTGGGTGTTCAGAAACAAGCTGAGTGAGTCTGGTGAAGTAACGAAGGAACAAAGCACGTTTAGTTGCTCAAGGTTACTGTGAGACTGAAGGATTGGACTATGATGAGTCTTATGCACCAATTGCAAGATTGGATGCAATTAGACTTTTCTTGGCCTTTGCTGCTCACAATGACTTCATTGTTTATCAAATGGATGTTAAAAGTGCATTCTTAAATGGTGAACTTGCTTAAGAAGTCTACTTGGAACAACCCCCTGGTTTTGAACTTCCCTCAGAAACCAAGATGGTATACAAGCTTCAGAAAGTTGTATATGGTCTAAAGCAAGCACCAAGAGCTTGGTATGATACCTTAGATAAGTTCTTGCTGGATAATGGCTTCAAGAAAGGTTGTTTACCATGAACCATGATGGTAAAATACTCTTAGTTCAGATTTATGTGGATGACATAATATTTGGATCTAAGGACAAGCAACTTTGTGATGATTTTGCCAAACTCATGACAAACAAGTTTGAAATGAGTATGATGGGTAAATTGAATTATTTCCTAGGATTGCAAGTCAAGCAACTCAAGGATGGAATATTCATAAATCAAGAAAAGTATGCGAAGGAAATGCTCATAAAGTTTAGGATCAAAGAGGAAGAAAAACCTGAAAAGATCCCTATGAGTGTTGGTACCAAATTGGGCTATACTAAAGAAGATAAATGTGTTGAAGAACACAAGTATAGGAAGCTCATTGGTTCCTTGTTGTATTTAACAACAAGTAGACCTGACATTCAGTATGCTATTTGTGTGTGTGTAAGATTCCAATCTGATCCAAGAGAATCACACTACAAAAACGCACTTAAGATACTGAAATATGTCAAAGGTACAGTCAATGTTGGATTATGGTATCCTAAAGATTCTGGACTTGAATTGGTTGGTTATTCTGATGCTGATCATGGAGGATCAACTCTTGATAGAAAAAGTACTTCTGGAACTTGTCAGTTTCTAGGTACTAGATTAATATCATCGTTCAGCAAGAACCAAACCTGTGTTGCCAATTCATCTACTGAATCTGAGTACATTGCGGCTGGTTGTTGCACAGCTCAAATCCTATGGATTCAGCAACAATTAAGAGATTATGGTATTTCTGCAAAGAAAACACCAATCTTTTGTGATAATACAAGTGCTATTGCTATCACGCAAAATCCTAAGTTCCACTCAAGGACAAAGCACATTGATATTAGACATCATTTCATTAGAGATCATGTGGAAAAAGGAGATATTGAGGTTATGAAAGTGGGTACCGATGATCAACTTGCTGACATCTTTACCAAGCCCCTACCAGATAATAGATTCGCAATGCTAAGGTATAACCTTAGATTGATTGAATTACTTCAATAGTAAGGGATACAATTGGCAGATTGCTGAAACAGGCATTCAGCAAGCCAAAGTATGCTTACTTGTATAAAGCTCCTTCCACTGATTTCCTGTAAATAGAAATGATAGTTCACTACATGATTGCTGAAATAGGCATTTAGCAAGTAATTCCTTCAAAACGGGTATTTGTTAGGAAACTTGATCACTTCCTGAGACGGGCACTCAGTAAGAGAAAAACCTTAAGGATTGCTGAAACGGGCATTCAGACAATCAAAGATACTGAAACAGGTATTCAAGTATCAAAGGAAAAACCTGAGACGGGAACTCAAGAAAGAGCAAAAACACTTCTCGGATTTTACCAAAGGATGTCTCAAGATAAAAAGAATTTACTGAGACGGGAACTCAGAAATGTCTTTTAAACATAAAGAAATATGAGATATTTGATTAAGGGGGAACTTTCAGCAAATACAAGGCTGGTTACCTAAAAAGGTAAGTGCCAAAGTCAAATTTTGTCCAAATTCGCTGAAAAGATTCTTATTTACTTCAGCAAGCAATTAGCGCTGCGGTAAAAAGGATCAAATCCTGTGAATCAAGGTAAAATCAATTTGTGACGTTAATCGTGGCACAGATAAACGCGATGTTAATCATGACATGAAATACAATCGTGGCCATTGATTTAAAGAAGTTTTCTA
The DNA here is from genome assembly GCA_028274465.1 of Plantago ovata. Classification (NCBI taxonomy): domain Eukaryota; kingdom Viridiplantae; phylum Streptophyta; class Magnoliopsida; order Lamiales; family Plantaginaceae; genus Plantago; species Plantago ovata. The sequence goes on from CM051456.1 coordinate 70,714,144, forward strand.
TCTGACGCTTAATATTACAAAGAGAAAGTGTGCTCTGACGGTTTTTGTTAGTGGACCACTACGCATTTAATGCAAAGGCTCCACTGACGCAGTTGAATCTCTGTTTTACCCTTGCTGAGAACTCAAAACCGTTTGAGCTTCTTGCACACCAGAGATACTATATAAACAAAGAGTTAGAGAAAGACAAAATTCTTTAACTCACATTTCCTTTCTCTGCAAATTTTATAGCTTGTGCCCTAAATTCACAGTACCTCCGGTCAAAAAGCAAGTTAATCTTTTTCATACATTTCTACCGCTATATAAGAAATGGCTCCAAAGAGACAGTCCTCCAAGACCTCAAAGTCATCGAAAGCTGATAGTGTTGGGTGATGAATGTGTATTTTACACTTTCATTCGAGTCTTTTTCACCTATTTTAGCTATCCTCTATGTTAATTTAGCTATATTTTAGTACATTTTATTAGAATAGTGCCACGTTTCCCTTTAGATTTTATTTACAGGTTTTGGTTGAAATTCGAAGATTTCTGGGCAATTATATTGAAGTTGACAAGGAATTGGTGTTCCAGAAGCCTATTTGGAGTATCTGAAGGTTTCCAGATAGGATTTGGAGTCTAGGGGCCGAATCTGGAGGTTAGAAGGCTACTAGAAGTCATAAACCGAGTCCGAAAAGGTGAAGAAATCCAAAACCGCGTCGAAAACGCGGAAATTCTGCGAAATTACTGGGGGGCGAACCGCCGCAGCATGGGGCGAACCGCCCCGGAGTTTTTTCGGGCCTATATATAGTGCTCAGTTTTCTCTCCGAAAATCATATCTTTCCAAGCCTATTTTCTCACCTCTCTCTATAGTTTTAGGTAGGAACTTCCCAGGGCCTGTCCTGGGAGTTCCATAGCTTAGGGGATACTTTTTCATAGCAGATTGGAGCTCGTAGGACCACAATCATCCGGAGATTGACAACATTCGGTAACTTCGTATCTTACAGTTTTATTCTACTTATTCTATTTATCTTTCAATATGTTTTCTTCTATGATTTCTGTTGATTGCATGCCTATTATGAGTAGCTAAACTTATCATTGGAGGTAGTATGTGAATTCTTAGCGAGGGAAGATAATCATGCTAATGGCTATATCGCGCATTATACTCCGTGTCATTGCTTTATTTCGTTGATCAGTTGTAACCAAAATTCTCGTATGTTGTATTGATTATTATGCACAATAGGACACTAGTCGACCATCAGACCAATTATCTTCGTAGTGTTGGATAATTACGGAACACATTAGGACAATCGTGATTGACTAGTCAGACCAAATTATCTTCGTAGTGCTTAATACTTGCAACAGGACACTAGATTGATTCAAAGATCTCTATGCAAGACCGAGGAATTTATGCATGATTATCGACCCATTATGTTAAGAAGGACCATACTATCACCAATCTTCATTATCTGCTAAAAACCCCCTATTGCTATCTGTCTGCTGTTTTATATTCTCTTGTTAAATAGATAAAGCTAGTTATAGTCCTGAGAGAACGACACTCGAGTCATTCTACTGCTACACTACGGTTTTCGTTGTAGTTGCGGATTGCCTTTGGCTAATTACAAATATATTTGATTGAATCTGACACGTTCATCACTGGGAAAAGCACTACTCCTGTTCTAACTCCGGCAACCAACACAGTGAAAATTGTGTTGAAAAACGACCGTATAACGGAGAGACCCATGGCGCCTGCATATCTTGACATTGCAAAGTGTGAACAGATGATGCAATGGGGCGGATTTGCCAAAGAGAAGTATATAAGATACTTCTATGAACAAGATTTAGATGAATTAAATGAAGAGGCACTAAACTTGATAAATCAACAAGGCCTTCTTTTCTTCATAACTGCTCGCCTTGAGAAAGTGAGTATGTTAGATGCTATGGAATTCTACAACAATGCAGAAATCCAAACTCTCACTGATGGACAAGAAGTCACTGAAAAAGTGATTTCTACCACAGTTCAAGGTGTGCAAATCATCCTGAAATGGATTGATTTAGCCAACATCTTTCAGATTCCAACTACTGGAACTGAAGATGACATCACTGCCACTGATGAAGAAATAGAAGCCTTCTACAGTGATGTCATAAATGAAAGAATGAAGAAATGCGAGATTGCTCCCGTGACTTGGACAAAGCACGTAAAAAGGAAGCATCTTTGCCATTCGCTTGGTCTAGTAGCTCTTCTACTCATCAAAGTCTTAGACTCCCAAGTTGGAGGAATTGACCAAGTAGGCTTGAGAAGGTGGCCATTGCTGATGCATATACATGAGAACAAAACTGAGCTCAACTGGGCTAAGTACATTTTCAACAGACTTGTTGATTGTGTTACTAAATTTAAGGTAAAGGTTGAAGACAACAAAGTCTCACCTACCTTCCCAGTCATGTATGGACTAAAAATATGCCATATCCTTGAACACTTCAGGATTCAGCTGAGAAACCCATTCCCGATTAAGAAATCAGTATGCAATGTGGGAAGAACCTTCTACAAGCAAAATGGACCCAAAGTTGCTGACAAGAAGTCAAAGAAGACAACAGCCGCAAATGTTGTCAGTATTGATCAGCAAGACAGGTATACAACAGTTGCAGATGTTGCTGAGACTGAAAATCAGTCCATGAATGCAACTGCTGTAGATGGTGTTCAACAAGGTAAGTGTACAACAGTCGTTGCTGAAAATGCAACTGCTGCAGATGCTGCTGCTGGAGAGAAACTGGAAAAATCTAAGAAGAGAAAGAGGAAAGCTGATGATGACACTCAAACTGCAGCGTCATCAGCTGACCCCATCCCTAAGAAGAAACGGACAAAGACTCACCCAAGAAAGAAAACATTGGATCGTAAGTCCGTTCCAGTTGTCCATGATCTTTCGGATGATGATCCAAGAGTTGCTGAAACACAAGCCACTCCAGTAGATGTTGTTGAAGTGTTTGCAGAAGCCTTCAGCAATGTTGAAGTGTTTGCAGAAGCCTTCAACAATCAACTCAATGTTGATACATCTACTGAGATAAGACAACAAGGCAGTGGAAACAAAATTCCTGCCCCAATCCCAGATATCTACATTGTAGATAACCTAGATGACCACACTCTGGAACCAGCAAGTGATATTGTTGCTGATCTGAGAAACGCGGCACTAGCTGATGCTGCTGAAAAGATGGTTGCTGAACAAGCAACTCAACAAGTTGCTGAAACTGCAGTTACTGAAACTGTAATTGCTGAAGAACCAGTTGTTGAGACTGCAATGGTTCAAGTCCCAGAGGTTGGTGAAACACCACAAGAGACACTATTCGACGACGCATCTCGTGATGCTGAGAATATTGGACCTAGTTCACCAAAAACATCCATTGACAAAGTTCAGCTGGTGCTGTGATGAATGTGTATTTTACACTTTCATTTGAGTCTTTTTCACCTATTTTAGCTATCCTCTATGTTAATTTAGCTATATTTTAGTGCATTTTATTAGAACAGTGTCACGTTTCCCTTTAGATTTTATTTTACAGGTTTTGGTTGAAAAATGAGGATTTCCGGGCAATTATATTGAAGTTGACAAGGAATTGGTGTTCCAGAAGCTTATTTGGAGTATCTGAAGGTTTCCGGATAGGATTTGGAGTCTATGGGTCGAATCTGGAGGTTAGAAGGCCACTAGAAGTCAGAAACCGAGTCCGAAAAGGGGAAGAAATCCAAAAACGCGTCGAAAACGCGGAATTCCGCGAAAATTACTCCCGGGCGAACCGCCCGTGACGTGGGGCGAATCGCCCCACACTTTTTCGTACCTATATATAGTTGCTCAGTTTTTCTCCGAAATTCATACTTTTCCAGACCTATTCTCTCACCTTTCTCTGTAGTTTTAGGTAGGGACTTCCCAGAGCCCGTTCTGGGGGTTCGTAGCTTAGGGGACACTTTTCCATAGAAGATTGGAGCTTGTAGGATCGCAATTCTTCGGAGATTGACAACCTTCGGTAACATTGTATCTTACAGTTTATTCTACTTATTTTTTATATCTTTCAACATGTTTTCTTCTATGATTTCTGTTGATTGCATGCCTATTATGAGTAACTAAACTTATCGTTGGTGGTAGTATGTGAATTCTTAGCGAAGGGAAGATAATCATGCTAATGGCTATATCGCGCATTATACTCCGTGTTATTGCTTTATTTCGTTGATCAGGCTCAGCCTAAATTCTCGTATGTTGTATTAATTATTATGCACAATTGGACCCTCGTCGACCTATGCGCATGTTTATCTTCGTAGTGTTGAATAATGACGGAACACAATAGGACAATAGAGATTGACTTGTCAGTATCATTATCTTCGTAGTGCTTAATAATTGCAACAGGACATTAGATTGATCAAAGATCTCCATGCAAGACCGAGGAATTTATGCATGATTATCGACCCGTTATGCTTTGAAGGATCATACTATCACCAATCTTCATTATCTGTTAGAAAAACCTTTGCTTTTACGTCTGCTGTTTTTATATTCTTAGTTAAATAGATAAAGCTAGTTATAGTCCTGAGAGAATGACACTCGAGGTCATTCTACTGCTACACTACGGTTTTCGTTGTAGTTGTGAATTGCCTTTGGCTAAATAACAAATTTATTTGCTGAATCGGGACCCGACAATCCCAGTTCAACATGCTGACAGTGTAAGAAAATATGGTCAGAGTTACCCCTAGGGTACGTAGCGGAATTTCAAAAATTTTCTTAACATGCAGGTTAATTGATCATCCATATAACGTATATAATAAACACATTAATCAGAAGACTTACAATACTCCAAAAGAAAGAATAGGTATTGAATCGATATGCCAATCGATGAAGTCTTCGTAATAGTCCGGTGAATCTTCTCCTTCGTCGAAGTCGAAGATATCTGCAATACTTTGATTATCTGCAAGACAATAAATGTTAGTTTCCAGCTCTTTAAACCTCAACCTTGGTATCCACGGTGGAACAGCTTATCGGAAAGAATGCTAGGATATTCTTTATGTGGCCAAGAAGATGGGGCGGCGATTTTTCTCCGGCGGAGAGTGGCGCGCGCGGCTAGTGTATAGAGGTAGGGGAAAGCTTTTTATTTTCTCTAAGAAAGGTAGAATAATTCTCTAAGAATTCGGCATTGAAAAAAGCTCTCTAATGACCTACTTATATAGTAGTCAATAGAAGCCTAAAGAAGATTCTTTTAGACTTCACAAAGGAATAAGACCTCTAATTCTTATTGCACAAGGAAACCAATTTAAGTCTAGATTCATTCCCAATTAAGTTAGAACTCAATTAGGAAAATCTAACTTAACCCTTGACTTCTAATATGGGAAGAAGTCGAAACTCTCTCCCATACTACTACTACACGCGGCCGGCCAAGGGGGGGTATGTGGGTCCCAATTTTGGGACCCACTTATAATTCGAAGGCAATTCAAACTCTAAGTAGATTTTGCCCATGTGCATATATTAATTCTAAATTAATATATCCTTTTAAATCAGACCTCTATTATATTTCTAAAATATAATCTTTAATTGTATTTACATAAAATACAATTAATCAATCAATTCAATTAATAATTCCAAATTATTAATTGAGCCACAAATAATTATAATTAATTCCAAATCAATTATAATTCATCAATCACAAGTAATTCTAAATTAATTGCGATTCCATCTTCAAGGATATTCGGATAAGCTGAATCACCACATAGTGTGACTCATAGGGCCTTATTGTATTAAGCAAGTGCTACACTAGGCAACATGGAATTCCTAGACGGTTCCATTTGCAATATTAATACATGAGGACGTTTGAGAGGTTTCTCAAAGCAAACCCTTTCGTTGTGAAGTTTGTTGCGCTCAACGCGGCGATGGTAAGGTCCCTTCATCTGACTGACTCGAATGCATCTAGGATCGATGATGTTTCTATCCCAATAATACATCCACGGGCGTCTTCAGTGAGTTGCTTGGTGAATCCAATATCTATTATGACTATCATAATAATATTGATACGTTGGCCAGCAGTTTAACCAATCACAACTATGAACGACTATGAGCAGTGCTCTCCTGTGCTACACGTGAGAGATGAATCCTTCACAGAATCACTTATCACCCCCATTTGTATGTAGCCATAATCATGGATCGTGTCTTGGGTCAACTGCTTATTCAGAGCTGACATCGACTGGTCCACCAAGGATATGGGACAACAAATGTGATGATAAAGTCCTGTAAATCCAAAGGACGACTGGCATCACTTCGACAACTTTTCGATTCCCATAGACACTTCGGTGTAGAGTATACATCGATGGGAGTTTCCGGTGGGTACTTCCATTGTTCGGTAATCACCCTTCGAACAACTATGCGGAGTTATGGGAACGTTTCTAGATTGTCTAACAATCCGTTCCGTGGCCGTGGGATCGGCTTACACTTTCTCTAACAAGTATAACCTCCACGCATACTAGTCTCACCTGGTTCATTCAGACCCCTACATCCGAGATGAACCTCGACTATGGAGAGTTTGGGATAGATGATAACTCACATAGCTCCCACTATCTGTGTGATCGGTCATCTATCCGAGTGGATGTTTGATATCAATACAGACAGGAATAGAGATATGACATGTTGTATGCCTGGTGTAATATAAATATGAAAGCGATACTCAACAGTCAAACAAACAAACATATATTATATTACGTTGACCTGTGTAAAAGTACATATATGCCCTTAATAAGGGTTGTATGCCCTTAATAAAGACTGTCTCTAGGACATATACACTATCAATCTCCCACTTGGACTAGAGCCAGTCACCTTTATGCTTAATGCCTAGATTAACATAATGTCTTAAGTGGGAATCCACTGATAAGACCTTGGTGAAAGGATCTGCCACGTTGTCCGTGGTTGAGACATGTTCTATACTAACTTCTCCTCTATCAATAATCTCACGTATAACGTGATACTTTTTAAGTACATGTTTGTTCTTGTTTGTAGATCTAGGCTCCTTGGCTTGAGCGACGACGCCCGTGTTTTCACAATAAATCGTTATTGAACTTGGAGCAGGAACAACCCTCAATTCCTTCAAGAACTCTGAAATCCTGACAGCTTCTTTCGATGCTTCTGATGCAGCAATGTACTCGGCTTCTGTGGCTGAGTCAGCAACCGTGGCTTGCTTAGAACTCTTCCAACAGATAACTCCTCCGTTCAATTTGAATACGTATCCTGTCTGTGACTTAAAGTCATCAGGATCTGATTCAAATCCAGCGTCGACATAACCAGACATCTTTAATTCTGGTTCTCCACCAAACATCAAGAACATTTCCTTAGTCCGTCGAAGGTACTTAAGAATGTTCTTTACACCAGTCCAGGGAGGTACTCCTGGATTCTGTTGATGTCGACAAGTGACACTAAGCGCATATGCCACATCTGGCCTTGTGCAATTCATTGCATACATAATAGCCCTACTGCCGAAGCATAGGGCACACGACTCATTGCCTTTCTTTCTTCATCAGTTTTAGGACTATCCTTAACTGATAGCACGATCCCATGCCTAGCTGGGAGAAATCCTCTCTTTGAGTCGTCCATCTTATAATGCTTCAGTATTTTGTCGATGTAGGTGGACTGTGTCAATCCTAACATCCTCTTGGACCTATCTCTATAGATCTTTATCCCTAGGATGTAGTTCGCTTCACGCAAGTCCTTCATTGAGAAGGTACTTGATAACCAAACTTTAGTCTCTTCTAGCATAGAGACATTGTTTCCCATGATCAAAATGTCATCAACATAAATGGTCATGAAAACGACTCCCTTTTCGCTGTGCCTAGTGTAGACACAGGGATCTTCTACGCTTCTGACGAAGTCAAACGATTTGACAGCTTTGTCAAAGCGGATATTCCAGCTCCTAGACGCTTGCTTTAGCCCATAGATGGATCTCTATAATTTGCATATAGCAGTTGGCCTGGTTTTACTAATAAAACCTTCCGGCTATACCATATAGACCTCTTCCTCAAGGTTGCCATTGAGGAAGGCAGTCTTTACATCCATCCGCCAGATCTCATAATCATAGTAGGCAGCTATCGCACGTAGAATTCGAATAGACTTCAACTTTTCTACCTGTGAAAAGGTTTCATCGTAATCGATGCCATACCTTTGTGTGTAGCCATTCGCCACAAGTCTAGCCTTGTGCGTTTGTACCTTGCCATCTTCATCTGTCTTTCGTTTAAAGACCCATTTGCACCCAATAGGTCTAGCCCCTTGGGGCAAGTCTACCAAGCTCCAAACTTGGTTCAGGTACATGGAGTCTATTTCCAATTCCATGGCCTCTTGCCATCTGTCTAAGTCAATATCATTTATTGCCTCTTTGTAGGTCTCGGGGTCTTCCCGATCTGATAAGCCAACATCAAGTTCACTGATGTATTCTATCATAAGGCTTTGCTTTTGAGGTCCTTTTGGAATCCTCTTCGACCTACGGAGCTCGACTGGTGCTTCTGTCGGCGTTTCTGGTGCTTTTCTTTTCTGGCTTCGTGTAACACGAACATTATCAGTGGGCACTGATGCAGCCGGTCGCGTGCTACGACCCTGTTCCCTAGCGGGAGGTTGCTCTTGTGCAACTTGTTGCACAGGTTGATTGACAACGGGTTCTATTGGTGTGGTTTCAACTGTTGATCTAATCACATGACTCCCACTGACTATGACATTCCTAGGATGTGTCATATCATTACCCTTGTCTGCTTCGAAAGCTCCCACTGAACTTGAGTCCAAATCAGAAGATTTAGAGAACTCATGTTCGCGCGTGTCAAAGTCTTGAATTTCTTCAAGTTCTATCATATCATCTAACCTCTCTTCTTCGAGGTATTCTGCTTCTAAAAACTTGACATTTCTAGATACTATCACCTTGTGATCTTCAGCATGATAGAATTCATAGCCTCTCGTCTGACGAGGATAGCCTATGAAATAAACTTTGACACCCTTGGCATCTAACTTATCAGTGAGCAACAATTTGACTATCGCAGGACAGCCCCAAGGTCTAAGATAGCCCAGTGACGGCTTCTTTCCTTTCCATAACTCATGAGTTTTCTCCACTGATTTAGATGGTACACGGTTCAGAATGTAGATTGCAGTTTGTAGCGCATATCCCCATAGATATTTTGGAAGAGTCGAGAATCCAATCATTGATCTCACCATGTCTAGCAGGGTTCGATTCCTTCTCTCAGACACACCATTTAATTGTGGTGTTCCAGGAGGGGTCCATTGCGATTGAATTCCATTCTCCTTCAAGTAGTCGATAAATTCTTCACTAAGGTATTCACGTCCTCGATCTGATCGAAGAGTGACTATCCTTAGGTTCAATTCATTCTCGACCTCATTCCTAAACTCCTTGAATTTCCCAAAGGTCTCAGATTTATTCTTCATAAGATAAATATATCCATACCTTGAGAAATCGTCAGTAAAGGTAACGAAGTAAGAATAACCTCCACGTGCTTGGACTTTAAAAGGTCCACATACATCGGTATGTATGAGCTCTAAGCAGCGAGTGGCACGAACACCTTGTCCAACAAAGGGTTTGTTCGTCATCTTACCCTTAACACATGATTCTCATGTACCATATGATTCGAAATCAAATGGTTCTAAGTAGTCCAACTTCCTTAGTCTTTGAATCCGTGTTTCATTGATATGGCCTAGCCGACAATGCCATAGATAAGATGGATTATTCTTCCTACTTGAAGACGGTTGTTTGTTATGTATTTGAAATAAAGGTAGACTACTTTGCAAAATATATAAACCATTCACTAAGCGAGCTTTTCCATAATACTGGTCATTTAGCGAAAAATAACAAGTATTATTAGCAAAACGAAAGGAAAAACCCAAATTGTCCAACAATGGAATGAAAATAATATTTCTGACAATGGATGGAACAAAATAAACGTTATCAAGTTCTAAACATTGTCCTCATGGTAAATCTATCTTGCAGCGTCCAACGCATTTGGCTTCAACTGGATTGACGTTCCAAACATGCAAGTCGATTTCACCTTGCTTGACTAGCCTGTGTTCAATTAGCGCCTGCACATTATTACAAATGTGTGAGCCACAAGATGTATCTAATACCCAACCATTGGAGTCAAAAGTAGTCATGTTCATTTCAATAACAAACATACCTGAGCTAGAAGTCGATGGCTCCATAGCTTGATCTGCCCTCAGCTGAGGACAATCCTTCTTCCAATGGCCCTTGAGTTTGCAATAGAGACAAATCTTCATCCTAAGTCGAAACTTAGCCATCTTACGATTGCGTGCACTCTTGCCACCCTTGTTCCCTTTGGGTCTACGATTGACCCTTAGAAACTCGTTGGCAATAGGTCTCTCAGCAATCGACTCTGTTGTTGTCCCGACTTCGGGATTCTGAATAGATTGCAACAATCTTTCCACGATCAAGATAATGGAAGCCTTAGCTTCTAGCTTCAATCCATATCCAACAAGTTGAAAGAGAAAATCAATCAATGACTTGACTTGTTCAGGCGACAGCTCTTTTGTCTCAAGTCTTTGGATAAGCATGATCTTGATAGCTTCGAACCCTTCACACATCCTTGGAGTATCCAAGAATGTGGAGAGATATCTCACAATATCATATGGTTCCTTGTCTCGACATGGTCCAACCATATTGTCAGACATAGCATTCAAAAACAAATTCTTCACAAACTCGGCCTTTTCCACTGACATCTCATAATAGCAATCATAGGTTGCAGTAGTCAACTCAGTGGGAGGTGGAGGGATAGGTTCGTCTAACACATACTCAACCTCGTTGTGCCATAGCACCCTTCGTACCTCATGGATCCAATCCACGTAGTTTGGTCCTGTTAGCTTTTGCAACTCCAAGTTGGCAATGAGCTCGGAGGACGGTATAGCAATTTCTGTTTTCCTAAGGAGAAATAATATAGAATGAAAATAATAAATCAACTATTGAAATACTATTTCTAAATACACATTCAACATAACTAAACAACAAGGCCCTTTAGTTGTTTAACTCCCACTATTTTCACATATGATTGCCCCCAAAACAAACATACGGGTAATGTCCAACAAGTTACCGTAGTGGCCAAGATCCAAATCCATAATATGCTATACTCCAACGGGGGCTGGTCGCATAACATAATATGACCGGTAGGACTATCCAATTGCGTCACGCAACTCTTGGGTGTTAAATCTAATTTAACTAGACGCTCTAAATATTGTACCTATCGAGGTCGCTAGATACAATATGCAGTAAGTTATAACCATAGGCTTACTCTAATCTGACGATCACTGCGAGTCTGCAAGACGAGGTCGCCAATACAGGGAAACGCAATGAAAGTTCGGAATTAAAGCACCCTATGGAAAGCATCTCAGAAATACATACATATATATATATATTTCTGTACTTATATTGGTTGGGGCTTGTAGCTTGAGGGTTGTTATCAGTCATGTACAAACAAATAAGGGCGCCGCCTACCCATCATGCATGAGCGGTCTACACGTAATGGATGTCACCTATCCATTCTAGTTCTAAACGCGGTCAAGAACATAATGGGTGCCGCCTACCCATACATAAAAATATGCGGTCCGACAAATAAGAGGGCGCCGCCTACCCTCGCATGCATAGCGGTCGAATGGAAAGTAAAATACGTGGTATTTAAACATGCATTGTCAAACAATAGCATATCGAGCAAACAAACAAGTAGTAGCCTATGTGGATGCCAAATGACTTCATAATTTCATTATGAAAATTATAATCCCATACTTATAATCTCTATGAAAAATTGAAAATTTCGACTAGATTGAAAAATCGAAAATTCTATTGACCAAGTAGCAATTTTCGAAAACCCAAAGCACTCAATTGTAATTTTCCAAACCTTGGAGGTGTTAAATTCAAAATTCAAAAGGAGAAAGACTTATTTGTAATAAACAATAAATTGATAAATCACAAATAAGCCCCTCAACTTAATACTAATTAAATTTAACCCCTCTAGTTTATAATAATTACAATTAAATCATATTTATATTCCAAATATAAAATTCAATCCTCAAAATTTTCAAAAATTCGATTTTGGGTCCAACCCGGAAAAATTAAATAAATATATATAATAATATACGGGGACGGGATCGAATCGCGTCCCCTAGGACGCCTGCGGCCGCCGGGCACCTGCCTGCGTCACGCAGGCGGTATATATATATGTATATGTATATATATATATATATGTATATATGTATATATGTATATGTATATATATATATATATATATATATATATATATGTATATATATATGTATATATATATATATATATGTATATATATATGTATATATATATATATATATGTATATATATATGTATATATATATATATATATATATATATATATGTATATATATATATATATATATATATATATATATATATATATATATATATATATATATATATATATATATATATATATATATATATATATATATATATATATATATATATATATATATATATATATATACACATACATATATATGTAAATTTCTTTGTTTTTTTTTTTTTGAAAAATATAAATTCTAAATTTATATAAAAACAAAACTTTTGAAATCGAATTAATCATAGAATCAATTGCATCCACATAAACTACATAATCACATAACATATATACGTATATACATAATCAATTAACCTGGCTCTGATACAACTGTAAGAAAATTTGGTCAGAGTTACCCCTAGGGTACGCAGCGGAATTTCAAAAAATTTCTTAACATGCAGGTTAATTGATCATGCATATAACGTATATAATAAACACATTAATCAGAAGACTTACAATACTCCAAAAGCAAGAATAGGTATTGAATCGATATGCCAATCGATGAAGTCTTCGTAATAGTACGGTGAATCTTCTCCTTCGTCGAAGTCGAAGATATCTGCAATACTTTGATTATCTGCGAGACAATAAAAGTTAGTTTCCAGCTCTTTGAACCTAAACCTTGGTATCCACGGTGGAACAGCTTATCGGAAAGAATGCTAGGATATTCTTTATGTGGCCAAGAAGATGGGGCAGCGATTTTCCTCCGGTGGAGAGTGGCGCGCGCGGCTAGGGTATAGAGGTAGGGGAGAGTTTTTTATTTTCTCTAAGAAAGGTAGAATAATTCTCTAAGAATTCGGCATTGAAAAAAGCTCTCTAATGACCTAATTATATAGTAGTCAATAGAAGCCTAAAGAAGATTCTTTTAGACTTCATAAAGGAATAAGACCTCTAATTCTTATTGCACAAGGAAACCAATTTAAGTCTAGATTCATTCCCAATTAAGTTAGAACTCAATTAGGAAAATCTAACTTAACCCTTGACTTCTAATGTGGGAAGGAGTCGAAACTCCCTCCCATACTACTACTACACGCGGCCGGCCAAGGGGGGTATGTGGGTCCCAAAACCACTTATAATTCGAAGGCAATTCAAACTCAAAGTAGATTTTGCTCATGTGCATATATTAATTCTAAATTAATATATCCTTTCAAATCAGACCTCTATTATATTTCTAAAATATAATCTTTAATTGTATTTACATAAAATCCAATTAATCAATCAATTCAATTAATAATTCCAAATTATTAATTGAGCCAAAAATAATTATAATTAATTTCAAATCAATTATAATTCATCAATAACAATTAATTCTAAATTAATTGCGATTCCATCTTCAAGGATATTCGGATAAGTTGAATCACCACATAGTGTGACCCATAGGGCCTCATTGTATTAAGCAAGTTCTACATTAGGCAACATGGAATTCCTAGACGGTTCCATTTGCAATATTAATACATGAGGATGTTTGAGAGGTTTCTCAAAGCAAACCCTTTCGTTGTGAAGTTTGTTGCGCTCAACGCGGCGATGGTAACGTCCCTTCATCTGACTGAATCGAATGCATCTAGGATCGATGATGTGTCTATCCCAATAATACATCCACGGGCGTCTTCAGTGAGTTGCTTGGTGAATCCAATATCTATTATGACTATCATAATAATATTGATACGCTGGCCAGCGGTTTAACCAATCACAACTATGAACGACTATGAGCAGTGCTCTCCTGTGCTACACGTGAGAGATGAATCCTTCACAGAATCACTTATCACCCCCATTTGTATGTAGCCATAATCCTGGATCGTGTCTTGGATCAACTGCTTATTCAGAGCTGACATCGACGGGTCCACCAAGGATATGGGGCAACAAATGTGATGATAAAGTCCTCACACTTCGAACAACTATGTGGAGTTATCAGAACGTTTATAGATTGTCTAACAATCCGTTCCGTGTCCGTGGGATCGGCTCACACTTACTCTAACAAGTATAACCTCCACGCATACTAGTCTCACTTGGTTCATTCAGACCCCTACATCCGAGATGAACCTCAACTAGGGAGAGTTTGGGATAGATGATAACTCACATAGCTCCCACTATCTGTGTGTCTGTCATCTATCCGAGTGGACATGTTTGATATCAATACAGACAGGAATAGAGATATTGTAATGCCCCGCATCCCACATCGCTCAAGAGTGAGTGGAATAAAGGGTATATATGTTAGACCACCACTCTCACATGGTATGAGGCCTTTTGGGTGATTCCAAAAGAAAATCCGTGCGGGCTTAGGCCCAAATCGGACAATATCATACTGTGGGGACGTGTGTGGGTCCGTCCAGGAGAAACCACGCCGGCCGGATTGGTCGGGTCGTTACAAATGGTATCAGAGCCTAGATCAACCCAAAGCCCGCACCGGGTGGACGGTTGGTAAAGGTTATTGTCAGTTTGTCACCCCCACCACTTAAGGCGCTCGACGAGGACGTCGAGGCTTTAAGGGGGTAGTTTGTAATGCCCCGCATCCCACATCGCTTAAGAGTGAGTGGAATAAAGGGTATATATGTTAGACCACCACTCTCACATGGTATGAGGCCTTTTGGGTGATTCCAAAAGCAAATCCGTGCGGGCTCAGGCCCAAAGCGGACAATATCATACTGTGGGGACGTGTGTGGGTCTGTTCAGGAGTAACCACGCCGGCCGGATTGGTCGGGTCGTTATAGATATGACATGCTGTATGCCTGGTGTAATATAAATATGAAAGCGATACTCAATAGTCAAACAAACAAACATATATTATATTACGTTGACTTGTGTAATAGTACATATACGCCCTTAATAAGGGTTGTATGCCCTTAATAAAGACTGTCTCTAGGACATATACACTATCAGACAGAACTAAGCCATCAAATGGATTCGGAGATTGATGACAACTCCAACAAATCGATAGATGTGTTCATGACTAGCAGTGAACTTAAAGGTCAAGATGTCTCTGCTCAACTTGTCATTTCAGAGACAAGGGAGATTGCTGAATCTGCACAGCCTTCTCAAATGGAGAAAGAAAAGAAGTCTGCTGAAGAACAAGTCCCAGATAATGAAGATGTTGTCATTGCTGAAAGGACTGAGTCACCACCTGCCCTTCTTCAGCAGGTAGTTAACTCAAACATAAGCAAAACTTCACTATCTGAAACTCTATCTTTTGCTGATATAATCATTTCTTTATAGACTTCTCAAGATACAAGTCAGAAGATTGCTGAAACTTCTGCACCAGAATCCACAACTCCTGTTCAGCAGGTAGATGAAGTTTTTGGTAATTCAATTAAGTTTGAAAACTTAGTACTTGTATCTAACTTAAAATTATTTCAGGATGAACAATTCAAGGATGCTTCTCAAGCTCCTGAAGCAATGGAAATAGTACCAGCACAACAAAGTGTGCAACATGAGCTTGCTGAACTTCAGCAGGTAAATCATGTTCTAGTTTTAGACTCTAAAACTATTTTCCAAAACCTTCCTGAACTTAATTTTATTCTTTTTCAGGCTCAAAAGGAGACCACTGAAGTGGTTCACATCACTGAAGATTTGGAAGTAAATTCAGAGGAACTTTACTCAAACTTCAAGAGAACTACCTTGACCAGAGTTGCTAAATCCGTCAGCAACTGGCAAAGGTACAGAAAGATGGATTTCTCCGATCTTCACCTTCGTCTGTCCAACGAGAAAAAGAGACTTTCTCTGCTGAAACTCGATACGTTTGTGCATTCCATACTTCCAGAAGAGTTGACATATTCTCAGCTCATGAGCTCTAGTCTGATTGCTCTAATCAGAGAGAATATGAAAGCTAAATTCAAGAGTGCCTCTCCAGCTAAACAAGATGTGATGCTCAAGGGTTCCTTTGTACCCGTGGTGGCTGATCCCCACAAAATCAATGAGGAAGAGGAAGTTACTAGTGCATCAATGTACAAACATCTTGAGTTAGTCATACTGACGGACGATGATGAAGAAGAAGAGGATGAAAATATCCCAAAAGATCCAAGTGATGATGAAGGAAAAGATTCCAAGGACACAAAGGATGATGATGATGATAATCAAGGTCCTAGTCCTGATGCTGGTGGACTTAAACTGACAGTTGCTGAGACCGAACATCAAGATACTGAAAATCAGCAAGCTGATCACACTACCCGTCAGCATCAAGAATCCACTCCTGCTCCTGCTGAGACAAGTACTCAAGCAACTGAACAAGTTGCTGAAACTGAAGAAGAGTACGCCAGAAAGCGTGCTGAAATGAAATTAGGCAAAAACAAGCTTTCTGATGCCGAGTTAACTTTACTCGATGCCAAGGTCACTAAACCAAACCTTGATGATGAAGAAATGGATAAAGATTATCAAAGAGAACTTCAAAACAGTCTACAGATTCATGCTAGGCATACGCAAAATCTAGAAATTGCTCAATCTTCAGGAGTGAAGAACACGGAAGTCCCCTCCCTTCCACTTAATGCTTGTGAAACTCCAGTCGTTCAGTCTAAAGTGTTGCCCTCAGCAACCACTCAACCAAAAGTGATTGAAGCTACAGATTTAGGAACCAAGGTTGCTGGCCTTGATGAATCTGATGACGAAGA
This sequence comes from Plantago ovata, assembly GCA_028274465.1. Lineage (NCBI taxonomy): Eukaryota > Viridiplantae > Streptophyta > Magnoliopsida > Lamiales > Plantaginaceae > Plantago > Plantago ovata. The sequence goes on from CM051456.1 coordinate 70,731,103, forward strand.
AGATCTCTTCAATGTTTCAGCAAACGAATAAGAACTGACAAAGAAAGTTGAACCCCCAGTGGTTACAATTCCTCCTCCTTCTCTTGTTCATGATGAAGGAGATGCTGAAAGAAGCCGTTTGCTGATCAATGATGATCAATTCGCCACTGAGCTCAAAGTTCATTCACTCACTCCCTCTTTAGTGTCGTTCCTAGTGTTGAGGATTTTACTCCCAGAATTAAGGCACTTATGGCTGTTCACAAAGCCTGCAAAGAAGAGGATGATGCACTGCTTGCAGAGAGTCCGCTTGACATAGGCAAGATACTGGCTACTGTGCTGAAACGCACAACTTCTCTTACAATAGCTCAGAAATACATAAGTCTACATCATTAAAGCTATGAAGAAGATGTCAGCCAAGCACTCAAACTGGCTAAAACTGCATTGAAAAAGGCTCAGACTTTCATTGAAGAAAAAGTCGACAATGAGCGCCGACATGAGGAGAACTTGGTGAGTATTAAAGAAGAAATGTCCAAGCTGACTACTGATCAGCAAGGAATAATTCTTAAGTACAATAGCCTAAGTAAACTTGCTGAAAATTGCAATGAATTTTTCTCTCTGCACATTCACCCAATGATGTAATCCATGTCTAAGGGGGAAGATAAACAAAGAAAATCTTCAAGAAAGAAAACCCCTGTTGAAGCGCCATTGATTCTGCCTAGTCCACCTCCCAGAGAACCTCTTGCTGAAAGAGAGCAAAGTTCAAAGAGACGAGCTGAAACAGATTCTGAGAGAAATTCAGCAAATCCGAAAAGGAGAAGAACATCTGTTGAAACTCAAGAATACTGTCATACTGAGAGTCATCAAGATCTGAATGAAGATGATGATGACCAAACAATAGCTCAAGCAATAAGAGCTAGACCAATCACAACCCTAACTCCTTCTGGCCACTTTAAACATTTCTCTTCTGACTCAAGATCTTCAGCAAGAGATCAAGAAAATGCTAAGTCAAGAAGAAGAAGGCAAAGACAGGAAGAAAAGAGGCTAGCCAGCATTGCCATTGGTTCTGGCATTGAATACACAAAGACCATCAATGAGGAAAGAACTCAAAATGTGATAAGAAACCTTCATGGTTGCTGGGTCTTAAAGCTGGAAGATGTGTTGGTCAATGATTTCTTTCCAACTACTGTACTTAATCAAATGTACACTTGGATTGAATTAAAAGTGCAAAGAAAATAAAGGCATCCTCCTCCCTACCCAAGAAACATTGCTGCAAGATGGCTGAATCTGGAAGTCTTAGTAAGAAGAACATTTATTGGCAAGCTAATGAAGCAAGAGCCTGATTTAATCAAACCAATTGATGTTGCTTACTATAGTGATCATTTAACCAAGAAGTCAAAGAAGAAATATGGCTTGATTCCTTATGAGTATTTTTATCTCACTGCCAAGGATCAAGAAGAAGATCTTCTCTGGTTAAGAAAGATTCATGCTAACAAGGGAATTTCAGATACACAACTTCTCCATGCCAGCAACTGGGGCATGCACTTGTGGGTACTTCACTACAAAGAAATGAATGGTGAAAGCCATCATTATACTGCCTGCAAGAATGCAAGGATCATTCAGCTTGAAGTCCGTAAGCTACTTGAAGATTACGTGATGACAGTGTTTTTTACACTATCATTCGAGTCTTTTTTCACCAATTTAGCTATCCTCTTGCATGCATTTTAGTGCATTTTATTAGAATAGTGTCACGTTTCCATTTCTTTTGTTCTTTTCAGGTTTTAGGTGGAAATCGCGTTTTTGGATGTAATTCATGGCGAAACAATGATGTTTTGGTGCAACGAGATCACCTGTGGTGTGTCAAGGAGTGCCGAGACGAGTTTCAAGGCCAAGAGATCCAGTTCGGAGCTCAAAACCGTGCAAGGGGCCGAATAAGAGGATCCAAAGGAGGAATTCTGCGCGGGCCGCGTTCTGCCCGTGCGGGGCGCACCACCGCGTGTTCCGACAGCTCTATATGTATATTCCAAAAGCTGCGAATTTTCATATCTCTTTTCATATTTTTCCAGACATAAACCCTAGAGCTTGTTCTGGGGATATTTTCTCTTAGATTCTTTGTAACTTAGCAAATTTGGAGCTAGAGGAGAGATTTGGACACCGTTTAATCTCACCTTGCTAGATCTTTGTGAGTTTTAGCCATTCACCGGAGATTGACAACCTTTGGTGGTAACCTTGTATCTCACAGTTCTGGTATTTATCTTTCAATTAAACATGTTTTCTTTCATTATTGCTTCAATTATGATTGTTGATTGTGTTATTGATATGAGTAGCTAAGCATCTAGTTGGTGATAGTATGTGAATTCGTAGCTAGGGTTCGTATTATCCATGATTGAGTTTCTGAGTCTTTTACTTGTTTAATTATCTTAATTCGATTCTTTGATCCGACTAAGCCATATATCTTCGGAGAAAGGTGTTAGAAACACTAGGACAATTCAAGATCATCGATTCAATTATATATAATTTGCAAGTACTGCTTAAACTAAGATTGACAACCTTAGCCAAGTATTAGTATAGATAGAAAGCATTCAAAATACACGTCTGCAAACCTGTCTTTGGTGTTTGTAAATCCAACTACTTTTAAGGCAGTACGAGTTGCACTTTCATGCATAATTAGAACTTGATGCTTAGAACGAGCATACTATCACCAACTTTCTCCATATCTTGTTAAGTAGAGTTAATATAAATTTGTTTTCTGAAATTATATATAGTTATTTAGTTAAAGCTAGTTTAGTCCCTAGAGATTGACACTCGAGGTCATCTTACCTCTGCACTACGTGTTTTGTGTAGTTGTGAGTTGCCGTTCGGCTTTCAAACAAATTTATTTGATTGTTCGAGTCTGACAATCTCGTTCATCAAATTGGCGCCGTTGCCGGGGACTATAACTCCTTTTTACTCTTTAGCTTGTTTATTTTCAGCATGCAATTTCCAAGATATAGTAATCTAGTTGTTCTAGTATAGAAGTTGGGTTCCAAATTTTTGTCAGAACTAACAGGACTGATTTTTTGTTTTGAGTTATATCCTTTCCCATATATCCAGGTATGACGTCCATGAGGGCTCGCATGACCCCACAATTCTCGCAAGTTAGGAGAGGATCAGCTATATACTTGGAGGATGAGCTAACGGGGTATGAGGTGACAAGTTCTGTGGTAAGGAGCATACCAAGGTTTGAGGAAGGAGTAGGGATGAATCCACTGAGTTTTATTCGATCCTATGAGGAGGAAATATCTAGAATTCCAGCTAAGGGGTTTACGGAGGACCAAATATGCAGGAAATTATTTTCTTTCGCCTTGGGGTACGAACCGAGACTTTGGATTACAAGGTTGGCACCGGGATCACTGAGGACTTGGGACCAAGTAGTAGAGGAGTTCTTAGCGCAATTTATGCCATACAAAGAGACAATGGCCTTGCGAGGAAGGATTGAAAACTTCAAGCAAGGCGAAGATGAGCGGTTTTGTGATACCTACGATCGGTTTGAGCGGTATAAGCGAGAGTGCCCCATCACCGTTTCGACGATGGGGAGTTGATTTGGCATTTTGTTGGTGGGTTACGCGATGAGGTTAGGCTTAGAGTAGATGGGTTGTGCGGAGGGTTGGAAGATTGTACGGTTGAAGAGGCAGAACAGGTCTTCCGTAATTACACCAGAGGATTCGCACAGTCAGAGAGACTAACACCACGTCACATCGCCAGTGAGAGGCTAGATCAAACTGGAAGCGAATGTTTATCTGAGGAGTTCCGAGAAGATGAAGATGATATCAGTGAGGAGGATGCACTTGCAATCTATGCAGGAATTAAAGCCACTGAGAGTATATTTGAGATCGCACATTCACATCAAGTTGAACAGAACCTCTGGATAGCACAAGTTTTTGAAGGGGTAGTAGTAACTGAGCAATTAATAGAGGAAGTTAGTTTGTTAGAGTGTGAAAAGGTCGAAAAATTCAATACACAAGAGCCCGGAGACAAAAATCCAGGGGACGCCTCACTAGACGTGAGGGGCGGTGCACCCCCCATGTCCGGAGAGCGCAGGGACCCCCTGCCACTCCTAGGCGCACCGCCGGGAGTGGGGGGCGGTCTTCCGCAAACGGACAGTGGGGAAGGATCCCCACTGCCCACCCCTGGCGATCTGCCGGGCGTGGGAGGCGGTCCGCCGTGGACCGCCAGGGAGCTGGATGACCCCAGCTCCCCGAATTTACTCGTCGCCGACATTCTTCATGCTATGGAGCCCGTTCCAGCGGTTACTACTGAGGTCCCTGAGTTCGAGGAAGTAAACCTACTCCTCCGAAGTGGGAAGGTAACTAAAATACCTAACTTTGTACGTCCTAAACATGTTAAATCTACTGTGACTAACAATGCAGGGACAAGCAAGGAGAATGAAATAGGTGAAGGCTCCACAGACCCTCCAGTGCAAGACGATGAAGACGGCGACAACGATGGGGATAAGGGGGACACACCCAATATCGAGGAGGGACTTCATAAGTCTCCCAATCCTTATGTGCCCCCAAAACCTCACATGCAATTCCCTGGTAGGATAAAGCCAGCCAAAGAAGATATACAGGAGTCACCGCTATTCAAGCGCATCTCTAAGGTCAAAATTAATGTTCCCCTATTGGAGCTCATTCAGAATGTTCCAGCCTATACAAAGTTCCTTAAGGAGGTGAAGAGCAACAAGAAGATTGCACTAGGGGGAGACGGAACAGGTATGGAGACGGTAAATTCTATAGCAGGGCTCCCCGCGAAACAACGAGACCCAGGGAGCTTCATCATTGATATCACCATGGGGAATGGAAGGTCCACCAAGGCCATGCTCGACTTAGGCGCTAGCATCAACCTGATGCCCTTCTCAGTATACAAAGCCCTAGACCTTGGGGAAATGCAGTCAAGCAAGATGGTTGTACAAATGGCAGACCAAAGCGTGAAACGTCCCGAAGGAATAATTGAGGATATCCTCGTAAAGGTAGACAAACTAATAATTCCTGCAGATTTTGTAGTGATGAAGTCAGCCGAGGAAGGAAAGAGCCATGTCCGCGAACACGTGGTACTGCTTGGAAGACCATTCATGGCCACTACCAACACATGCCTTGAACTAAAATGCAATAAAATCACCATGGAGGTAATGGGTGAGAAAATTGAATTGGTAGGATGTAGCATAGTTGATAAAGAGGTTATAGAAGAATTAAAATTTATTGATTGCTATGATTCTGTGATTTCTGAATTTTACCATTGCCATGATCATATTGAACCTCTTGAAGAGGCACTAACCATGCAGGTGGAGACTTGTTACATGTCTGAGGAAGCAAGAGAACTAGTCGAGATAATGGATAGCACACCCGAAATCCCATTCGGAGAAGAGGTCCTTGAACCCATAGAAGAAGAAGAGGGAGATAACCGACTTCCAGAAGAGCCTAACTTAGAACTGAAACCCCTTCCTGGGCACCTTAAGTATGTTTACTTAGGAGAAAATGAAAAAAAGCCTGTAATAATTTCCTCACACCTATCTAGCATTCGAGTCTTTTTTACACTATCATTCGAGTCTTTTTTCACCAATTTAGCTATCCTCTTGCATGCATTTTAGTGCATTTTGTTAGAATAGTGTCACGTTTCCATTTCTTTTGTTCTTTTCAGGTTTTAGGTGGAAATCGCGTTCTTGGATGTAATTCAGGGCGAAACAATGATATTTTGGTGCAAAGAGATCACTCGTGGTGTGTCAAGGAGTGCCGAGACGAGTTTCAAGGCCAAGAGATCAAGTTCGGAGCTCAAAACCGTGCAAGGGGCCGAATTCGAGGATCCAAAGGAGGAATTCCGCACGGGCCGCGTTCCGCCCGCGCGGGGCGCAATGCCGCGTGCGTGGCTGACCGCCGCGTACGGGGCGGTGCGCCGCGGAACTTCCGACAGCTCTATATATTTATCCCAAAATCTGCGAGTTTTCATATCTCTTTTCATATTTTTCAAGACATAAACCCTAGAGCTTGTTCTGGGGATATTTTGTCTTAGATTCTTTGTAACTTAGCGAATTTGGAGCTAGAGGAGAGATTTGGACACCGTTTAATCTCACCTTGCTAGATCTTTGTGAGTTTTAGCCATTCACCGGAGATTGACAATCTTTGGTGGTAACCTTGTATCTCACAATTCTGCTATTTATCTTTCAATTAAACATGTTTTCTTTTATTATTGCTTCAATTATGATTGTTGATTGTGTTATTGATATGAGTAGCTAAGCATCTAGTTGGTGATAGTATGTGAATTCGTAGCTAGGGTTCGTATTATGCATGATTGAGTTTCTGAGTATTTTACTTGTTTAATTATCTTAATTCGATACTTTGATCCGACTAAGCCATATATCTTCGTAGAAAGCTGTTAGAAACACTAGGACAATTCAAGATCATCGATTCAATTATATATAATTTGCAAGTATGGCTTGAACTAAGATTGACACCCTTAGCCAAGTATTAGTATAGATAGGAAGCTTTCAAAATACACGTCTGCAAACCTGTGTTTGGTGTTTGTAAATCGAACTACTTTTAAGGCAGTACGAGTTGCACTTTCATGCATAATTAGAACTTGATGCTTAGAACGGCATACTATCACCAGCTTTCTTCATATCTTGTTAAATAGAGTTAATATAAAATTTTTTTCTGAAATTGTATATGTTATTAATTAAAGCTAGTTTAGTCCCTAGAGATCGACACACGAGGTCATCTTACCTCTGCACTACGTGTTTTGTGTAGTTGTGAGTTGCCCTTTGGCTTTCAAACAAATATATTTGATTGTTCGAGTCTGACAATCTCGTTCAGCATTACGAAAAGGACTGTGTTGAATTTTTTGCGCTTGCTGAGAAGAGTGTAAGGGAGATTTTGAGAAAATGTACTGCTGGAATAGCTTAAGTCCCTTGTAAAAGCTTTGTTTGTTTTTGTTTGCTGATTTTTGTAGTTATCTCTGAACTTTCTTGTAAACTTACTGAGAGATAACTATCAGCAATAAGCTTTTGACTCTTATTGGTTTTTGATTATGCAATCTACTTATGCTTAATGTTTTATTATTCAAGTATGTTTGCATTATTCAACTGATTTATTCAACATCAGAAACCTCTAAAAGGGTAACAATTAATTTAGCCATGGATTGCTAACATCAAAAAGGGGGAAATTTGTTAGGAAACTTGTAATTTTGATGAGCAATTAACCATGCTAAATTAAGGAAAGTCCAGTAACTAGTACTCTTAAGGTCCATAGGAATTTAGAATTTTAAGGACATTCTAAAAGAGGAACGTTTGTTGAAGACTTAGTGTAGGTACTAGTTAGGTGCTTTAGATTTGCTGATGATGTACTTTGTTTACACAAACGAACGATTGAAGCACTAGAACCGTTCAGAAACTTGAAGAATTCAAAGACTGAAGACTAAAGAAGATTTCTGAAGATGGTATCTACAAAGGCACATGTTGCTCAGAAAGTGGAAACTTCAGCAACAACTTGCATAAGTGAAAATCTAAATGACAGAGTAGGTTGTGCTTGCTGAAACTGAGACTGACCGCTTGCTGAAAAACATATGTGACCTTCTGGCTGAAAGTACTTGCATTTTCACTCCAATGTTCATATTTGAATTTCATTCAAATGAACATTAAATGCAAATGTTGTAAGAAAATATGGACAGAGTTACCCCTAGGGTACGCAGCGGAATTTTAAAAATTTTCTTAACATACCGGTTAATTGATTATGCATATGTCGTATATATATAAACACGTCAATTAGAAGACTAACCTTACTTCCAAAGCAGCTTCCAAGTCTTCGTAATATTCCGGTGTATCTTCTCCTTCGTCGAAGTCGAAGATATCTACAATACTCTGTATATCTGCAAGACAATAAGAGTTAGTTTCCAGCTCCAAGAACCTCAACCTTGGTATCCACGGATGAACAGCCTATCGGAAGAATGCTAGGATATTCTTTATGTGACCAAGAAGACGGGGCGGCAATTCCCTCCGGTGGCGGTGTGCGCGCGCGTGGCTTAAGGAGAGGAGGGGAGAGTTTTTATTTTCTCTAAGAAAACTGGGTAGGGAGACTGTGATCGAATCGCATGTAACGGTGTACAAACTTGTATATAAAACTCTCTCCAATAGTCTACTATATATAGTAGTCTATAGAAACCTAAAGCATAAGCTATTAGACTTCGTAAAGGAATAAGAATCTAATTCTTATCGCACAAGGAAACCAATATCAAGTTTAGATTCATTCCCAATCAAATCAAAACTCAATCAGGAAAATCTAACTTATCCCTTGGACTTCTAATAGAGGAAGGAGTCAAACTCCTTCCCCTTCTCAGCCACGCGCGCGCGCGCGCCTGTCCTACGGGACGTGGGTCCCACTTTTGGGGCCCACATATATTTCTAAGGCAATCCAAACTCCAAGTAGATTTTGCCCAAGTGCATATGTTAATTCTAAATTAACATATCCTTTACAATCAAACCTCCATTATATTTCCAAAATATAATCTTTAATTGTATTTACATAAAATACAATTAATTAGCCAATTCAATTAATAATTCCAAATCATCAATTGAGCCACCAATTGTTATAATTAATTCCAAATCAATTATAATCCATCAATCACAATTAATTCCAAATTAATTGCGATTCCATCTTCAAGGATATTCTGATAGGCTGAATCACCACATAGTGTGACCCATAGGGCCTCACCGTATTAAGCAAGTCCTAGACTAGGCAACATGGAATTCCTAGACGGTTCCATTTGCAGTATTAATACGCGAGGACGTTTGAGAGGTTTCTCAAAGCTAACCCTTTCGTTGCGAAGCCTGTTGCGCTCAACGCGGCGATGGTAACGTCCCTTCATCTGACTTGCTCGGATGTATCTAGGATCGATGAAGTGTCTATCCCAATAATACATCCACGGGCGTCTCAGGGAGTTGTTTGGTTAAGATATACTTATGACCATCATAATATATCATTTGCACTGGCCAGTGACTTTACCAACACAACTATGCAGACTACGAGCAGTGCTCTCCTGTGCTACACTTGAGAGATGAATCCTTCACAGAATCACTTATCACCCCCATTTGTATTTAGCCATAATCCTGGATCGTGTCTTAGGTCAACTGCTTATTCAGAGCTGACATCGACGGGTCCATCAAGGATATGGAGCAACAAATGTGATGATAAAGTCCTGTAAGTACAAAGGACGAATGGCATCACTTCGACAACTCACCCGTTCCCATAGACACATTCGGTGTAGAGTATACATCGATGGGAGTGTCCGGTGGGTACTTCCATTGTTAGATAAAGCTTCTTCGAACAACTATGCGCAGTTATGGGAACGTTCCTTGATTGTCCAACAATCCGTTCCGTGGCCGTGGGATCGGCTCACACTTGCTCCAACAAGTATAACCTCCACGCATACTAGTCTTGTCAGGTTCATTCCGACCCCCACATCCGAGATGTACCACGACTAGGGAGAGTTTGGGATAGATGATAACTCACATAGCTCCCACTAACTGTGTGATCGGTCATCTATCCGAGTGGACATGTTCAGTATCTATACAGACAGCAATATAGATATGACATGCTGCAGCCTGGTGTAATATAAATATGAAAGCAATACTCAACAGTAAAATGAAACAAACATATATTATATTTCGTTGACCTGTGTAATAGTACATATATGTCCTCTACAAGGGCACCATGCCCTTAGTAAGGACTGTCTCTAGGACATATACACTATCAATCTCCCACTTGGACTAGAGCCAGTCACCTATATGCCTAATGCCTAGATTAGCCTAATGTCTTAAGTGGACTTCCACTGATAAGACCTTGGTGAAAGGATCTGCCACGTTGTCCGTGGTAGAGACACGTTCTATACTAACTTCTCCTCTATCTATAATCTCACGTATAACGTGATATTTTCTAAGTACATGTTTGTTCTTGTTTGTAGATCTAGGCTCCCTAGCTTGAGCGACGGCGCCCGTATTGTCACAATAAATCGTTATTGGACTGGGAGCAGGAACAACCCTCAATTCCTTCAAGAACTCTGAAATCCAGACAGCTTCTTTCGATGCTTCTGATGCAGCTATGTACTCGGCCTCTGTGGATGAGTCAGCAATCGTGGCTTGCTTAGAGCTCTTCCAACAGACAGCTCCTCCGTTCAATTTGAATACGTATCCTGTCTGTGACTTAAAGTCATCAGGATCTTATTCAAATCCAGCGTCGACATACCCAGACATCTTCAATTCTGGTTCTCCACCAAACACCAAGAACATCTCTTTAGTCCGTCTAAGGTACTTAAGAATGTTCTTCACAGCAGTCCAGTGAGGTACTCCTGGATTCTGTTGGTGTCGACAAGTGACACTAAGCGCATATGCCACATCGGGCCTTGTGCAGTTCATTGCATACATTATAGACCCTACTGCCGAAGCATAGGGCACACGACTCATTGCATTTCTTTCTTCATCAGTTTTAGGACCATCCTTAACTGATAAGACAATCCCATGCCTAGCTGGGAGAAAGCCTCTCTTTGAGTCGTCCATCTTATAACGCTTCAGTATTTTGTCGATGTAGGTGGACTGTGTCATTCCCAACATCCTCTTGGATCTATCTCTAAAGATCTTGATCCCTAGAATGTAGTTCGCTTCACCCAAGTCCTTCATCGAGAAGGTACTTGATAACCAAACTTTAGTCTCTTCTAGCATAGAGACATTGTTTCCCATGATCAAAATGTCATCTACATAAATGATCATGAAAACAACTCCTTTGTCGTTGTGTCTCGCATAGACACAGGGATCTTCCTTGCTTCTGATGAAGTCAAACGATTTGACAGCTTCATCAAAGCGGATATTCCAGCTCCTTGACGCTTGCTTTAGCCCATAGATGGATCTTTGTAATTTGCATACAGCAGTTGGCCTGGTTTTACTAATAAACCCTTCCGGCTGTACCATATATACCTCTTCCTCAAGGTTGCCATTGAGGAAGGCTGTCTTTACATCCATCTGCCAGATTTCATAATCATAGTAGGCAGCTATCGCAAGTAGAATTCGAATGGACTTCAATTTTGCTACTGGTGAAAAGGTTTCATCGTAATCGATGCCATACCTTTGCGTGTAGCCTTTTGCCACAAGCCTAGCTTTGTGCGTTTGTACCTTGCCATCGGCATCTGTCTTTCGTTTAAAGACCCATTTGCACCCAATTGGTCTAACCCCTTGGGGCAAGTCTACCAAGTTCCAAACTTGGTTCTGGTACATTGAATCCATTTCTAATTCCATGGCCTCTTGCCATTTGTCTGAGTCAATATCAATTATTGCCTCTTTGTAGGTCTCGGGATCTTCCCGATCTGATAAACCGACATCAAGTTCACTGATGTCTTCTATCATAAGGCTTTGCTTCTGAGGTCCTCTAAGGATCCTCTTCGACCTACGGAGCTCAACTTGTTCTGGTGCTTTTCTTTTCTGGCTTCGTGTAACACGAACATTATCAGTGGGTACTGATGCAGCTGGTCGTTGGGCGCGACCCTGTTCCCTTGCGGGAGGCTGCTCTTGTGCAACTTGTTGCACAGGTTGGTTGACAACGGGTTCTACAGGTGTGGTTTCAACTGTTGATCTAATCACAGGACTCCCACTGACTATGACATGCCTAGCAAGTGTCATATCATCACCCTTGTCTGCTTCGAAAGCTCCCACTGAACTTGAGTCCAAATCAGAAGATTTAAAGACCTCATGTTCGCGCGTGTCAAAGTCTTGAATTTCTTCAAGTTCTATCATATCATCTAACCTCTCTTCTTCGAGGTATTCAGCTTCTAAAAACTTCACGTTTCTAGACACGATCACCTTGTGATCTTCAGCATGATAGAATTCATAGCCTCTCGTCTGACGAGGATAGCCTATGAAATATACTTTGACACCCTTGGCATCTAACTTATCAGTGAGCATCAGCTTGACTATCGCAGGACAGCCCCAAGGTCTAAGATAGCCTAACGAAGGCTTCTTTCCCTTCCATAACTCATAAGGAGTTTTCTCCACTGATTTAGATGGTACACGGTTCAGAATGTAGATTGCAGTTTGTAATGCATATCCCCACAGATACTTTGGAAGAGTCGAGAATCCAATCATTGATCTTACCATGTCTAACAGGGTTCGATTCCTCCTCTCAGACACACCGTTTAACTGTGGTGTTCGAGGAGGAGTCCATTGCGATTGAATCCCATTTTCCTTCAAGTAATCGATAAATTCTTCACTAAGGTATTCACCTCCTCGATCCGATCGAAGAGTGACTATCCTTAGGTTCAATTCATTCTCGACCTCATTCCTAAACTCCTTGAATTTCCCAAAGGTCTCGGATTTATTCTTCATAAGAAAGATATATCCATACCTTGAGAAATCGTCAGTAAAGGTAACGAAGTAAGGATAACCCCCACGCGCATGGACTTTAAACGGTCCACATACATCGGTATGTATGAGCTCCAAGCAGCGAGTGGCACGAACACCTTGTCCAATAAAAGGTTTGTTCGTCATCTTACCCTTACACAAGATTCACATGTACCATATGATTCGAAATCAAATGGTTCTAAGTAGTCCAACTTCCTTAGTCTTTGAATCCGTGTTTCATTGATATGGCCTAGCCAACAATGTCATAGATAAGATGGATTATTCTTCTTACTTGAAGACGGTTGTTTGTTATGTATTTGAAATAAAGGTAGACTACTTTGTAAAATATATAAACCATTCACTAAGCGAGCTTTTCCATAATACTGGTCATTTAATGAAAAATAACAAGTATCAGGAAAAACCCAAATTGTCCAACAATGGAATGGAAATAATATTTCTGCCAATGGATGGAACAAAATAAACGTCATCAAGTTCCAAACATTGTCCTGATGGTAAATCTATCTTGCAGCGTCCAACGCGTTTGGCTTCAACTGGATTGTTGTTCCCAACATGCAAGTCGATTTCACCTTGCTTGACTAGCCTGTGTTCAATGGCCCCTTGCACATTATTATAAATGGGCGAGCCACAGGCTGTATCTAATACCCAACCATTGGAGTCAAATGTAGTCATGTTCATTTCAATAACAAACATACCTGAGCCAGAAGCTGATGACTTCCTGGCCTGATCTGCCCTAAGCTTAGGGCAATCTTTCTTCCAATTTCCTTTCTGCTTACAGAAAAGACATTCATCTGTGCGCACTGTTCCGCTTCTCTTGAACTTCCTTTTCTGGTTCGGACGCTTAGGCTTATCACTCCAAGTGTTAGCCTTGGCTCCCGACTTTCCCTTACCCTTAGCACCTTTGCTTTTCGGGTTCGAGTTAGACGGTTGCCCAACAAGCATGATCGACTTTTCCTTCTTAGGAAGAGTTTGATCATATGTCTTCAGCAGATTATGGAGTTCATGCAGTGTTACGTCCTTCGCATTCATCGTGTAATTAATGATGAACTGCGAATACGAACTCGACAATGATTGAAGGACAAAGATCACCATGATCTTATTCTCATCTTGAGAACATGTTCAGACATGTTCCCTCCTTCATTGAGCTTGCATCTGTGTATATCTTTGATCAAATCAAATTCAACACTTCTAGTTGTCGTCTCCAAGACCGACTCAAGATGCTTCAGCATCTCATACGGCAACATGCTTTCATGTTGCCTCTGCAGCTCATTGCTCATTGCCGCCAGCATAATACACTGCGCGGATCTAGCATCCTCATGATGCTTATCATACTTTGCCTTGTTGGCTTGATTCCAAATCAGCAACTTGATTGGCAGTCTGATTCTCGGGACACACGGGATTAGCCTCGTCCAAGACGTACTCAATCCTTTCGTACCTCAGCACCAAACATATATTCCTGATCCAATCTAGGAAGTTTGGTCCGGTCAAAATTTGCTTCTCTAAGACAGCACGGAGCGAGATACTCGCCATATCTAATATCCTAAGGAGAAATAATATAGAACGAAAACAATAAATCAACTATTGAAATATCATTTCTAAATACACAGTCAACATAACTAAACAACAAGGTCCTTTAGCTGTTCAGCTCCCACTATTTTCACATATGCTTGCCCCCACAACAAACATACGGGTAATGTCCAACAAGTTACCGTAGTGGCCAAGATCCAAATCCATATCATGCCATACTCCAACGGGGGCTGGTCGCATAGCATAATATGACCGGTTGGACTAGTAAGACTATCCAATTGCGTCACGCAACTCTTGGTTGTTAAATCTAATTTAACCCGATGCCCTACATATTGCACCTATCGAGGTCGCTAGATACAATATGCAGTAAGTCATAACCATAGGCTTACTCTAATTTGACGATTACTGCGAGTCTCGTAAGACGAGGTCGCCAATACAAGAAAACGCAATGAAAGTTCAAAATTAAAGCACCCTATGGAAGGCATCTCGGAAATATGTATATATATATATATATAAATGTATTTCCGTACTTATATTGGTTGGGGCTTGTAGCTTGAGGGTTGTTATCAGTCATCTACAAACAAATAAGGGCGCCGCCTACCCATCATGCATGAACGGTCTACACGTAATGGATGCCGCCTATCCATTCTAGTTCTAAACGCGGTCAAGCATATAATGGGTGCCGCCTACCCATACATAAATATGCGGTCCGACATATAAGAGGGCGCCGCCTACCCTCGCATGCATAGCGGTCGAACGGAATGTAAAAACATGGTATTTAAACATGCATTGTCAAACAATAGCATATTGAGCATATGAAACAAGTAGTAGCCTATGTGGATGACAAATGACTTCATAATTTCATTATGAAAATTATAATCCCATACTTATAATCTCTATGAAATAATTGAAAATTTGGACTAGATCGAATATTCGAAAATTCTATTGACCAAGTAGCAATTTTCGAAAACCCGAAGGACTTAATTGTAATTTTAAAAACCTTAGAGGTGTTAAATCTAAAATTCAAAAGTAGAAGGACCAATTTGTAATAAACAATAAATTGATAAATTACAAATAAGCCATTTAACTTTATACTAATTAAATTTAACGCCTCTAATTTAAAACAATTACAATTAAATCATATTTATATTCCAAATATAAAATTCAATCCTCAAAACTTTCAAAATTCGATTTTGGGTCCAACCCGAAAATATATACATAATTTTTTTTTTTTTTTTTGAAAACGTGGGACGGGACCTAGTCCCGCCCCCCCGGGCGCCCGGCGCCCGCGGCACGCGGGTACCGGCGCCGCGGACCCGGGCGACCGGCGCCCGCGGCACGCGGGCACCGGTGCCTCGGGCGCAGGCGCCCGGCGCCCCAGGCGCCGGGCGCCTGCGTCCGCAGGCCACCCGGGTACCTGCGTCCCGCAGGTACCCGGGTGCCCGCGGCACACGGGCGCCTAGAGCCCGTGCCGCGGGCACACGGCGCCTGCGGTGCCGCGGGCGCCCGCCACCCCAGGCGCACGGGCGCCGCGGGCGCAGGCGCGGCTGCCTGCGTCCCGCAGGCACCCGGGTGCCCGCGGCATGCGGGCGCCCGGTGCCCCAGGCGCCGGGTGCCTGCGTCCGCAGGCACCCGGGGCGCCGGCGGCACGCGGGCGCCCGCCACCTGCTTCACGCAGGCGGCCGGTTAATATATATATTTAAATTTTTTTTTTTTTTTTTGAAAAATATAAATTCTAAATTTATATAAAAAACAAAACTTTTGAAAATCGAATTTATCATATAATCAATTGCATCCACATATCTACAAAATCATACAATATATATACGTATATACGTAATCAATTAACCTCGCTCCGATACCACTGTAAGAAAATATGGTCAGAGTTACCCCTAGGGTACGCAGCGGAATTTTAAAAATTTTCTTAACATACCGGTTAATTGATTATGCATATGTCGTATATATATAAACACGTCAATTAGAAGACTAACCTTACTTCCAAAGCAGCTTCCAAGTCTTCCTAATATTCCGATGTATCTTCTCCTTCGTCGAAGTCGAAGATATCTACAATACTCTGTATATCTGCAAGACAATAAGAGTTAGTTTCCAGCTCCTAGAACCTCAACCTTGGTATCCACGGATGAACAGCCTATCGGAAGAATGCTAGGATATTCTTTATATGACCAAGAAGACGGGGCGGCAATTCCCTCCGGTGGCGGTGTGCGCGTGCGTGGCTTAAGGAGAGGAGGGGAGAGTTTTTATTTTCTCTAAGAAAACTGGGTAGGAAGACTGTGATCGAATCGCATGTAACGGTGTACAAACTTGTATATAAAACTCTCTCCAATAGTCTACTATATATAGTAGTCTATAGAAGCCTAAAGCATAAGCTATTAGACTTCGTAAAGGAATAAGAATCTAATTCTTATCGCACAAGGAAACCAATATCAAGTCTAGATTCATTCCCAATCAAATCAAAACTCAATGAGGAAAATCTAACTTATCCCTTGGACTTCTAATAGAGGAAGGAGTCAAACTCCTTCCCCTTCTCAGCCACGCGCGCGCGCGCGCCTGTCCTACGGGACGTGGGTCCCACTTTTGGGGCCCACATATATTTCTAAGGCAATCCAAACTCCAAGTAGATTTTGCCCAAGTGCATATGTTAATTCTAAATTAACATATCCTTTACAATCAAACCTCCATTATATTTCCAAAATATAATCTTTAATTGTATTTACATAAAATACAATTAATTAGCCAATTCAATTAATAATTCCAAATCATCAATTGAGCCACCAATTGTTATAATTAATTCCAAATCAATTATAATCCATCAATCACAATTAATTCCAAATTAATTGCGATTCCATCTTCAAGGATATTCTGATAGGCTGAATAACCACATAGTGTGACCCATAGGGCCTCACCGTATTAAGCAAGTCCTAGACTAGGCAACATGGAATTCCTAGACGGTTCCATTTGTAATATTAATACGCGAGGACGTTTGAGAGGTTTCTCAAAGCTAACCCTTTCGTTGCGAAGCCTGTTGCGCTCAACGCGGCGATGGTAACGTCCCTTCATCTGACTTGCTCGGATGTATCTAGGATCGATGAAGTGTCTATCCCAATAATACATCCACGGGCGTCTCAGGGAGTTGTTTGGTTAAGATATACTTATGACCATCATAATATATCATTTGCACTGGCCAGTGACTTTACCAACACAACTATGCAGACTACGAGCAGTGCACTCCTGTGCTACACTTGAGAGATGAATCCTTCACAGAATCACTTATCACCCCCATTTGTATTTAGCCATAATCCTGGATCGTGTCTTAGGTCAACTGCTTATTCAGAGCTGACATCGACGGGTCCACCAAGGATATGGAGCAACAAATGTGATGATAAAGTCCTGTAAGTACAAAGGACGAATGGCATCACTTCGACAACTCACCAGTTCCCATAGACACATTCGGTGTAGAGTATACATCGATGGGAGTGTCCGGTGGGTACTTCCATTGTTCGATAAAGCTTCTTCGAACAACTATGCGCAGTTATGGGAACGTTCCTTGATTGTCCAACAATCCGTTCCGTGGCCGTGGGATCGGCTCACACTTGCTCCAACAAGTATAACCTCCACGCATACTAGTCTTGTCAGGTTCATTCAGACCCCCACATCCGAGATGTACCACGACTAGGGAGAGTTTGGGATAGATGATAACTCACATAGCTCCCACTAACTGTGTGATCGGTCATCTATCCGAGGGGACATGTTCAGTATCTATACAGACAACAATATAGATATGACATGCTGCAGCCTGGTGTAATATAAATATGAAAGCAATACTCAACAGTAAAATGAAACAAACATATAGTATATTACGTTGACCTGTGTAATAGTACATATATGTCCTCTACAAGGGCACCATGCCCTTAGTAAGGACTGTCTCTACGACATATACACTATCAAATGTAAGCATGCGAAGAACATGAAGACTAGAAGACAAATGAAGGACGCTGCTGAAAGTATAAAAGCAAGATAGTGACATCTTAAGGAACAAAGCCTTAGAATTTGAAATTCAAACGGCTTCCTTGATTCACTATAAATAGAGGTCATCCGACAAAGAGTAGAAGTGTGTCAACAACGTGATCAAACTCTCACTTGTTCTTAAACACTCAAACCATTCTATACTCTTTACTTCCATTGATACGTTCCAAGACTTAAAGCTTGAAAAAGCTACTTGTGAAGAAGTAGAACATTCACGACTAAGAAATTAGTTAAGTGTTCTTTCTTTCGAACAAGAACAAGTCTTGACACCAGAAACAACTTCACTTGTTTACTGCAAAGTATTCAAAGTTTTGTTTCTTAGATTACTTGTTGTAGCTGAATAAGTTATATTCAAGTCATCTCATCCCAAACCTCTCTAACTGATAAACACCCTTTTTCAGGCGCGAACTTCAGGGGGAATTTAATCAAGCATAGTGTTGCTGATTATAAGTCCCAAGTTTGGTGGAGAACAAGGTTTCGTTCTCTAGTTATGTTGGAAACGAAGCAAGTGTGCTTTGGTTTCTGTAGAATCGCTCTAGATAGGTGTTGTAAGGAACCTCAAACTTATCTTAGTGGATTCAGTCCTAGAAAGGACAAAGTGGATTAGTTGAGAGATTACGCCACTCTCAGATACCACTATAAAAGTTTTTGTGTGATTTACTTTACTGCATTTAGTTTTCAGCAAGCATATCTATCTGTACCCTGTCACTCTGCTCACTTGCTGAAACTATCACTTACTGAAAAGCACTTGTTGTATAAAGACTTCCGCACTCTGTTTTTAAGTATCAGTAAAACTCGTTACTCAAAAGTAACTAGTACTTGCTGAGAAAGTTAAGTATTAGCAAACTCATTACTGAAAAGTAATAAGCCCTTGTTGAGAAAGTTTTTAAACGACGAAAGTTTGAATAGACTATTCACCCCCCCCCCCCTCTAGTCTTTTCTTGTTGTTTAAAGGGACCAACAAAAGCAGTAAACATGCAAACAAAGGTACAAGATAAAATACTCAACGACATAAGTCATACAATACTAACATCATGGTTCACATAACATCCCCCCCCCCACATGAAGCTCAAGTTGGACCCCATCAAAAGAGAATGAGGAATATAAAGTGATACTAGATGTTACCGAATGTGTGGCCTTTGTCGGCTGAGTATACCAGAATTGACATGTGAAGAGACTAGTAATCCGGGTCATAATCCCCGTAATAGTCATTCCACATGTCAGAGAGAAGATCCTGGGACTGCTGTAGGGTCTCCTGCTGCCGGTCCAAGAGCATCTGCTGCTGCAAAATGAGTTGCCTATCTTTTCGACAATGCTCCTCCACGAGCTGCCAATCACTGTTGCGCTGGGCAACATATGCATCAAGTGTATGCTGCAAACCTTGTACAGTGGTGGTCAGGTTTGCAACATTGGCATCAAACCCACGTAATCTGTCATCGAGGTAGGTCCTGAGCTCAGTAAAATCAAATCCACGGGAACCACGTGTGGCCCGAGGTGGCTGCTGTGACCCACTAGGAGCGGCGGTGTCTGGAATAGGGTCCAGAATAGGGTCCCGATCATCTGTCTCCATATCATCCTCATCACTCGGTGAGGAAGGTGGTGAGTCATCGTCGGCGGCTGCTAAAGGTATGGTATGTCGGAACCTATGCTCCTGCTCAGTGATAGATGCTGGAGTCAAGGTCGAGGTGACTGAGCCGGTCTCGTCAATACCCTCTACCCCGTGGTACCTGCAGTAGGCGGTGATCAGGCAGGGAAAGACAAAGGGCTTCCTGTTTTTGTTCCAATGCCTCTCATACTCTTCATAGATGATGTTGCCGATGTCAATGTTATGCCGTCCCAAAAGAAAGTAGATAAGCTCTGCATACCATGGCTGAATCGAAGTATCATTGGACCGAGGAATGAGATTGGCTATGATGAACTTCATAGCCGTCCTAGCCTCAAGGTTGTGGTCCTTCCTATTCAGTCACTCCGTTCTATTGCCGTATGGGTACACATAATCCCTGTGGCAAATCACCTGTGTGACGCTGTGGTCAATCACCCGGTTGGCACTCGAGTACCTGTATGCGTGTGCACTCCCGGTGAACTCCCGTTCCCCTAAATGGATGAAGTCTGAAATCGTTTGGGGGGTCCACGGCACTAGTGTGTTCCATACTGGGATACCCCCAATGTCCGCACGGTCTATGTATCCTATGTAGAACTCTTTCAGTAGCGATACATCGTACCCCTGGAACCGGTTGGAGGTGTACCACTTCCAGTTCCTTCTCCCCTCCAAGCTATAGAGCATTCGGCACGCAGGTGTGTTAGCATGGCTTGCTGGGATTTTGATTTTGCAGTCACGGACTATGGAGCGGGGCTTAGCTGAGGCAGCTTCCTCCTTAAGGTCCAGTCGGATGGAGATTGCTTGGAGCGATGGTTCATAGGCATCGCTGGCTCGGGAGCTCGAGGCTGCTCCCTTTCCCTTCTTGCTCTTAGATGACCCTACTTTCTTCTTATCACGAACCACGGTACCTGAAACGCAGCAATTAGTATCTTGTACTCAACAAAAACGATATGCTAATGTAAATGCAATGTGTGCAAGTAATCGAGTGTCAACTTCGACCAACTCTACTCCCTTACCCCTTGTTCTAGTCTAGCTACCTATGCTAAGAGCAATCATGCAATTCATCACAATCATGTACTATATCATAATCAATGCTCATGCTAGACAACGAATAACCTCAAATTCATAAGGCAACATGCATACCATAGTATCAAAAATCACCAAAATTCTCACAATCTACCCAATCAAGTGTTCTACCCAATAATCTATAGTCATCATATCAATTTGCTCGAATTTAAATAGGCATGAACAAAACAATGCAATCAAGACTTAGAAATCCTAATTGAGCAAAAGACCCAATTCAACCATCCCAACGAAATTAAGCGTGCAATTGATATAGAAATCATGTAATAATCACACAAACAAGTAACCCATACATCATATAAGCTTAATTGAAGCAAAAATGAAGAAACACCCAATTTCGAAAATTAGGGTTCTTGAGGGTTACCTCAGATCTGGAAATAGGATGAAGTATGAAGAGATTTGTTCGGATGAAAATGAAGAGCACGTAATGGGCTTCGATTCAAGCTAAAGAACACAAAATTTGGTGGAGAATTGAATGAATTATGGAGGAGTGAAGATTTTTGGGGAATTTTCGATTGTGGGAGTTAAAGGGGAAGAAAAGATGAAGAATGAGGGAGAAGGGAGTGAACTCCCGTTTTTCTAGTTTCTGCCACTGTGGGGCGGCGCCCCACACCCGGGGCGGTCCGCCCCTCACCTCCAGAGAGCCGCTGGCTCTCTAGAAGTGGGGGGCGGACCGCCCCCCATGGGAGGCGGTGCGCCTCCCACTTACAGAGGCGGGCGGCCGAATTTTTCGGCCCCTCTCACAAAATTTTCACTCCAAAACATTTTCCTCACTGAAACACTCGAATAACTTCACTCAAACACATACAATAAGCACAAAACAATACACAAACCACAAAAATTTACCAAAAAACAATTGTTCGATGTATGTATTCAATGCAAGAAAGCAATAAAACTTAGGGTTGCCTCCCGGAAAGCGCCATTGTTTTAAAAGTCTCTGACTCAACTTCTTCTCGCTCTTTAGTTCTTGTCCTTACGGGTACTAGATTTCCCCTTCATCGATCTCTTCCTCATACCTAGTACCTGAGAATGAGAAATAACATACGCAACAGGACCAAAAAAGTTAATAGCATGAGAAACGTTAAAGCGAGGACTAGGATCAGATACGGCTTGCAACACATGTTGCTTGCCATCCACCTCAATGGTGCAAGTTTTCCTGTAGATGTCGATTACGGAGCATAATTTGGTCAAGAATGTTCGCCCCAAGAGAACATCACTAATCCCAGGTGTAGACGTCGGCATCACAACGAAATTGGTGTAGACAGAAGCTTCACCAATCTTGACCAATACATTCTTCACAATGCCCTCCGGTCGTACAAAGGATCCATCCGCTAGTTGCACAATGGCTTTGTGCCTCGCAAGCTCTCCTAGGCCACTCTTCTCAAACACATTCATGGGGAGCACATTAGAGTAAGATCCCGTATCTAGTGTAGCACGGACATCATCGAGACTACCAACCCCAATCTTAACATCGAAGCTATCAGGAATTGGCTCAGGATCCTCTTGCTCCTCATCACTCACATCAAAACCAAGACCCTTATCTTCCTCCTTAGCAAGTGGAGGCTCACCGTTTTCGCAACACTTGCACGCAGCAACCTTATTAATGGTAATCTCCACCGGGAGATCTCCTACTAAAGTGATGGACATCGACTTCTCAGTATTGCTAGGCAACTTCCCATGCTCCCTACTCGCTACACAGTCTATTAGCTCTTGCATCTTTTGGTGAGCAAGCCTAGTACTTGCCTCCAATTGATCGAGCCTACTCCTCGTCTTCTCTGAATCTTCCTCATACCTCTTCATAAACCCCTGAGTATTATCAACCATCTTCTGCAAAGTGTCCAAGAGAGCAGCTGACTTTTACTTAGGTGCTTCGGTTCTAGGGGGAGGGTTCTCACAATGATCATTACCGTAGTTGAGATTACTACGGTCTTGGTTAGGACCATAGGTCTGATTTTGGGGTGCGTAGCCTTGGTTGCTTCGGAACCCCTTCTTCCAATATCCACCACGAGGATTCCTACCATCTTGCCCATAGCTAGCCTCCCCAAGTTCTGCAGCAAACACCTCTTCTTCTCCTGCTTCCACCCAATAAACACCATCATTGACAAAATCAGCAAATGAGCCCCATGCCTATAGTTCTTGCACACCCTGCAAACTTCATTGGAAAGAGGCTGCCCCATCGAGCTCTTAAGAGCCTGCCTCATCTCATGGGCGAAGCCATCAAACCTATCCCCACTCACATCGTTCAACTGCACCTCGGGTTTCGTTGGAGCTTCAACTACACGCCTCATGTTCATACCCCTTGTATCCTTGAACTGAGATGCCTTTGCGAGCCTTTCAAAACACGCCCACACATCTTCGGCGGTTTCCTCCCAGATATTTCCTCGGCATTGGAAATCCACAACCTGTTGGCTCTCATATGTGAGCCCATTGTAGAAGTGCTGGACAAGGTCAGAGAGTTCCATCCTATGGTGTGGGCACTTGTTCATGAGGTCCTTGTACCTCTCGAGAGCAGTGTAGATGGTCTCATCGTAGTCTTGCTTGAAACCACTGATTTGCGCCTTCAGCGTGGTAGTAAGAGTATGGGGAAAATAATTCTCCATAAAAGCAGAAAACACCTTAGCCCAGGTGTCAAGTGATCCCGCTTCTAGAGAGCCTAACCATGCCTTTGCCTTATCTCCAAGACCCATAGCAAAGACCTTCATCCTCAACTCATCATCCGTAATCCCAGCTCCAGGCCTTGGAAGATTGTTGATGAAATCCTCAATGTCATTCAAGTATCCCATAACATCCTCCCTAGCCAACCCATAGAACCTCGGGAGTTGCTGGAACATGTGATTCTTAATCTCCAAATCACGAGTTGCAGCAGAAAGAATAATAGTCGGACCTCCCATCCGTTCCTGGTTGGGTTGAACCCATGATTTCAAGAGTAGGCGAGCCATCACAAAACCTTCCCAAGAATCCGACTGCTTAAAAATCTCCTGTAGAGAATCAGAGAAATCTTCCTCCACTACCTCAACTCTAGCACTCACTCGCTTCCTTTGATGATATACCCTATCAATCTCCGCAATAGGTTCAACAAGAGGAATTCCACTAGATCTCGTGCTCCGCATTGATGAACGAGATTGTCAGACACGAACAATCAAATAAATTTGTTTTTAGCCAAAGGCAACTCGCAACTACAACGAAAACCAAAGCACGTAGTGTAGAAGAAAGATAACCACGAGTGTCGATCTCTAAGGACTATAACTAGCTTTAACTACTTAAACCTATACTTATAAAATTAGTAAACGACTTAGCAAAGATTTTTCTTATCAATTATGATGGAAGTTAGTGATAATATGATCATTCAAAGCGTCGGGTTATAATCATGCATGAAGGTACTTGAAGAATTGTAATTAAGAAATCAATGATCATGAATTGTCCTAGCGTTTCTCCAGGTTTAACACTTACGAAGATAGGTGGCTTAGTTAGATCAAAGAAGAAAACAATTAACAAGTAAAGTCTGCGCGAAGCTACAATCATGCACAATTAAGAACCCTAGCTATGAATTCACATACTATCACCAACCTTAGATTTAGCTACTTATATTCGAATTGCAATCAACAAGAATCAAAGAAAGAACTAATGAAACATGTTCAATTGAATAAATAAAAGCAGAAAAATCGTGAGATACAAGTTACCAACGAAGGTTGTCAATCTCCGGTGAATCGCGTAAACTCACAAGCAATAATAGAGATAAACGATGTCCAATCTCTATGCTAAGCTTCCAAATCAATAAGAAAAAGTATCTTCAATGCTAAGAATTCCCAGAACAAGCACTGGAAAATTCGTCTCTCAAAATATGGTGAAAAGGTATCAAAAACGTAAAATAGGCGAAAGCATATATATAGCAGTCGAAAGGCCCGGGGCGAATCGCCCCACATCCCGGGCGGTTCGCCCGGGGCCTTCAGTCGGTGGAGACGTGTTTTTGACGCGTTTTTTCCTTTTTGAACTCGAATTTTGACCTTCTAGTGTCTTCTAAGCCCCGAAACTTGGTCCTTAGGCCTTGAAACTCGTCCCGATACTTCTAGATACACCACGGATGATCTCGTAGCACCAAAACTTCATCTCTTCGCCATAATTGCCCATCCAAAAGTACGTTTTTTCACCTAAAACCTGAAATATGCAAAGAAAAGGGAAACGTGACATTATTCTAATAAAATGCACTAAAATACAAGCTAAATTAACCTACATGATAGCTAAATAGGTGAAAAAGACTCGAATGAAAGTGTAAAATACACTGTCATCAAACTCCCCAAACCGAACCTTTGCTTGTCCTCAAGCAACTGGCCAGACTCTAATGCAAAAAACCAATGCAACACACAAAGTGGAGTCTCATGCCAAATAAGATGAATTAATCTATTGAATCTATCAAAAACCTATTAACAAAGACCATACAAATCATAACATGGATATAGGTTGAAGAATGCCTCGATTGACTCATACACATTCACATATGCACTATGTTAAACATGATAGTCTCTCGTAACATTCTCTACCTGGACCTAGTCAGTGATGACGCAATGAAACATGTTAAAATTCGAATGGTTGCCCCGTGCCTATGAAACTGAGGGCTTACTACTGTTCACCAAGTTAAGACTTTCCCTCAAAGAGGTTGAACCAATACTGGCTCTCGTCAAACGAAGGAGGGTTCCCTAAAAGATAACACTCCCCTATTCTACCCATCTCTCAAGCAAAGTCAAAAACTAATCACCACTTCCTGAATGGCAGGACGAGGGTGGTCTAGAACAGATGACACGAAACAAACAAAAGATAGAATTTACAACTCGATTACGAACATTACAAAACTTGAAAACTGAAACAACATTTGCTAAACTGCTTTTGGCTTTCTTTAGACCCTTCTTTGCTTTTTTTTTTTTGGGTCTTTTCTTTTTTTTTCTTTTTTTTTTCTCTTTCCAGATTTCTGGAAATTCGATTTTTTTTTGTATATAGCCAGCAGTAGCACAACGAAAAGAAAATAACATTGACACTACAAACGACCCCCCCAAACCTATTCGAAAGAATAGATTGGAGCACAAACTTATGAAAAAGATAAATAACAAACTCACATGACTCAAAAACGAAAAACAAGTCATAATGATAGTATAACCCCCTCCCCAAACCTATTCGAAAGAATAAGTTTCAAACAAAGGATCACACAATCTCACACTACCTCCTTCCTAGGCATTTAGCAATCTCAAAGCAAGGTGAATACTTGTTGCCTCTTAGGTACATAATCACACGGGAAAACAACCAGAAGACTCAAACATGCATCATCTTATTATAAAGGCCTTCGTGAACCGCAGTAGAGAAAACACCACTTAGTGATGTCGAGACTACCAAGCTTAACTAAGTGCATATACAAATATGACAAGCCAAGCGAGAAAAACCACAAACAGATCCATAGAGATGAAATGCATGGTCAATGGTCATAACTAGTTAATCTACACAATAAAAAAGTTCAAAAAATTTGGCAATAAACTCCACACAAAAACATGCAAAACTATACTAGAATGAATGTAGTGAATGCAACTAAATACTAAGCATAGCGGTAAACGTGCAAATGCAAACAAAGGTTCTCACGAGTTAACATAAGCAAAATAGATTATAGAAATACCCAGCGATAACCCCTCCCCCCCAAACCTGAACGTCGTTGCTCGTCCCGAACGTCGAAAGTGGATTTAAGGTGAGAGATAAACTTGTACCTGTAACCTATATTACTCAAAAAAACTTGTGAGAAACAAAAATAGGTGATAAAAGAGGTAAAAAGATCAACAATTTAACATATCGGGAGAAAATTGGGTGTCCGGATGAAAATCCAGACACCCGGGTTACTGGACTCCCGGGGCGAATCGCCCCACGTGGGGGGCGGTTCGCCTGGGGCTTCCAGTAAGCCCCAGGTGATCTGTACATGCCGGGCGGTTCGCCCCGTGTGGGGGCGGTTCGCCCGGCATCTCCAGACTCCTGGAGACGTCTTTTTACCTCTCAAAACGCAAAATTATCATCTTAAAACCTATTTTATCACAAAAACATACTAAAACACAAAATAAAACACAATGATATGCTCAAAACAACAAAATACATCATGCTAATGCAAATGCAAGAGTGAAACAATCAAGTGAAAGCATCAACAATCCTACTCCTCAAAATTCTATGTCTAGTCTAGCTATGTCAAGAACAATAATGCAACACATCAATACATTATAAACATGCATCATATCACAATCAAGTTCATGCTAGACAACCAATAATCTTAAAATCTTAAGGCTCCAAGCAAACCATAGTATTAATATCACCAAAAATCCTCAATCTCATCAATCAAGTGCTCTACCATTTATTCTACCTTCATCATACCAACATGCTCAACAATCAACATGGAATGGAAGTAGAGAAACAATGCTAACAAGACATAGACATCCTAATTAAGCAAAATTCCCAAATTATCAAACCAAGCGAAATTGAGCATGCAATTGATAGTGAAAAACGTTTCTAATCACACAAACAGTCAACCCATACATCATATAAGCTCAATTGAAGCATAAATCGAAAAACCCCCAAATTTTGAAAATTAGGGTTCATATGAAGTTACCTCAAATCTGAAGAATGGATGAAATAGGATGAAGTTTGTTCGGATGAAATCAAAGAGCACGTTATGAGCTTCGATTGAAGCTAAAGAACACTTAATTTGGTGGAGAAAGAATTATGTAAGAAAGAAGATTTATGGAGGATTTTGGAGTTTTGGAAGTAAGAAGATTGAAGATGAAGAGAATGGAGAATTTGGGGACAAAATCCCGTTCTTACAATAGCTGCCCGTGGGGGGCGAATCGCCCCGTGTGGGAGGCGATTCGCACCCCACGTCGCTCTCTGGACGTTCAGGGGCGAATCGCCCCACACGAGGGGCGATTCGCCCTAAAACCTGAAATATGCAAAGAAAAGGGAAACTTGACACTATTCTAATAAAATGCACTAAAATACAAGCTAAATTAACCTAGAGGATAGCTAAATAGGTGAAAAAGACTCGAATGAAAGTGTAAAATACACTGTCATCACGTATAAACTACCTGAAACGAATCAAGTGAGTATCAAAAGGGAAACAAACTAAGCTACTAAATTCTGGAAATTGAATGTTGAAAATATAAACAAGCTAAAGAGTAAAAAGGAGTTATAGTCCCCGGCAACGGCGCCAATTTGATAAACGAGATTGTCAGACTCGAACAATCAAATAAATTTGTTTTAGCCAAAGGGCAACTCACAAGTACACAAAACACGTAGTGCAGAGGTAAGATGACCTCGAGTGTCGATCTCTAGGGACTAAACTAGCTTTAACTAAATAACTATATATAATTTTAGAAAACAAATTTATCTTAACTTGACTTAACAATATATTGAGAGAGCTGGTGATAGTATGCTCGTTCTAAGCATCAAGTTCTAATCATGCATGAAAGTACAACTCGTACTGCCTTAAAAGTAATTCGATTTAACAAACACCATAGACAGATTTGTAGACGTGTATTTTGAAAGCTTCCTATCTATACTAATACTTGGCTAAGGTTGCCAGTCTTAGTTCAAGCAGTACTTGCAAATTATATATAATTGAATCGATGATCTTGAATTGTCATAGTGTTTCTAACACTTTTCTACGAAGATATGTGGCTTGGTCGGATCAAAGAATCGAATTAAGATAATTAAACAAGCAAAAGACTCAGAAACTCAATCATGCATAATACGAACCTTAGCTACGAATTCACATACTATCACCAACTAGATGCTTAGCTACTCATATCAATAATACAATCAACAATCATAATTGAAGCAATAATGAATGAAAACATGGTTTAAGTGAAAGATAAATAGCAGAATTGTGAGATACAAACTTACCACCAAAGGTTGTCAATCTCCGGTGAATTGTTAAACTCACAAAGATCTAGCAAGGTGAGATCAATTGGTGTCCAAATCTCTCCTCTAGCTCCAAATTCGCTAAGATACAAAGGTTCTAAGAGAAAATATACCCAGAACAAGCTCTAGGGTTTAAGTCTGTAAAATAACGATGAAACATATGAAAATTCGCAGATTTTGGAAATATATATAGTTGTTGTTGGAAGGCCCCCGGCGGTCCGCCCCGTACACGGTGGTGCGCCTAGAATGGGCAGAAAGTTGCCCGTGCCAAATTCTTCCTTCGGATCTTCGATTTCGGCCCCTTGCACGGTTTTGAACTCCGAAACTTGGTCTTTTGGCCTTGAAACTCGTCCCGGTACTCCTTGACACACCACGCGTGATCTCGTTGCACCAAAACATCATTGTTTCTCCATGATTTACATCCAAAAACGCGATTTTCACCTAAAACCTGAAAATAACAAAAGAAATGGAAATTGACACTATTCTAACAAAATGCACTAAAATGCATGCAAGAGGATAGATAAATTGGTGAAAAAGACCCGAATGATAGTGTAAAAACACTATCATCAAACGTCTTGAGGGAATAATTGAGGATGTCCTCGTAAAGGTAGACAAACTAATAATTCATGTAGATTTTGTAGTGATGAAGTTAGCCAAGGAAGGAAAGAGTCATGTCCGCGAACACGTGGTACTGCTTGGAAGATCATTCATGGCCACTACCAATACATGCCTTGAACTAAAAGGCAAGAAAATCACCATGGAGGTAATGGGTGAGAAAATTGAATTGGTAGGATGTAGTATAGTTGATAAAGAAGTTATAGAAGAATTGAAGTTTATTGATTGCTATGATTCTGTGATTTCTGAATTTCACCATTGCCATGATAATATTGAACCTCTTGAAGAGGCACTAACCATGCAGGTGGAGACTTGTTACATGTCTGAGGAAGCAAGGGAACTAGTCGAGATAATGGATAGCACACCCGAAATCCCATTCGGAGAAGAAGTCCTTGAACCCATAGAGGAAGAAGAGGGAGATAAACGACTTCCAGAAGAGCCTAGCTTAGAACTAAAACCCTTCCTGGACACCTTAAGTATGTGTACTTATGGGAAAATGAGAAAAAACCTGTAATAATTTCTTCACACCTATCTAGCATAGAAGAAGGTAGGCTAGTCCAAGTCCTGAAGGAAAATTCTACAGCCATAGGATGGGGAATTAGTGACATTAAGGGGATAAGCCCTACACGGTGTGCACACAATATCACTCTAGAACAAGATGCCAAACCTATTAGGCAACCTCAGCGTAGGATAAACCCATCCATGCAAGAAGTCGTGAAGAAGGAGGTGATTAAGTTGCTAGATGCCGATATGATCTTTCCCATTCTTGATACTAGGTGGGTAAGCCCCGTACACGTTGTGCCTAAGAAATCGGGGATTACGGTAGAAGAGAATGAGAAGGGAGAGCTAGTGCCAGTGAGGAAAACCACAGGGTGGCGGTGAAAGTATATATGTCCTAGAGACAACCAACATTAAGGACGATATGTACTTTACCGCATTCAGCTTATTGGTATTTATTTATGTTACATTATTTAAGCATACATAAATACAATTGGCATTACATTTACTAAATAGATTATTTGGTTGTTTGAATTATTGTGTAAGATGTTCCCAAGGACTAAAGATAATCACCAAGTTAGTGGGAGCTTGCGTGTCAGAACTTAAGTCCTAAAATTAACCACTAGTTGATGGTCATTGAGATATGGGATATCAATGATGCGATAGAGACTAGCATGTGTTGCATCAGATCCTTCAAGGATGTAGTAGTTCTCACTGCTGCGAATGGTTTGGTTATTCATGATGGACACATGGACACTTTGGAGAGTGTTGGCATACCCAGCCGAGAAACCATTTGGTAAATTCTATTTAAGTGTCTATGGGAGTATCGGATTGTAGGGTGATGCAATAGTCCTCAGACTTGAGGTCAATACTACATCATATGTGGAACAATATACTTTGACCATGCGCAACGCTTGCACTCTTAAAGTAGGGTAGATACGACATGAGTTGGGTATATTAGAAATCATATGGTGTGAGTGGTTGGACCAAGATCAGGATTCATTCCTCCGAATAGATTCAAGGAAAGAATACTCTACATCTCATATTTAGTGCGATCATTAGTCAGTGGCCACTGCAAAGATATATGTCAAAATGGTGTTTGGACATAATCATCTAGATCGACTAAGAAGATTGAGAGACAATGGATGAGTTATTGGAATAGACACTAATCCATATTCTAGACTCATTCGAGTATTCGAGAATGAAAGGACTGTATCATCAAAGTACTCTACATCACAGGCAGTTTGTATCTCCTCAACAAATGTTCCTTACATATTAGTATTGTCTAGTGACGATTGTCTAGGAATATTCACTGAGACCTTGATTTGATCATTGCATGATATGTGAGGGCCTATGAGTCATATACAACTAGGTGATGATTCTCCCGATTAAGCATTAGGGTAAATTAAATGTCAATTGAATTGATAACATTTGATTTACTATTGTCAAGGATATTTCATTTGATGGAAATCATTAATTAAGTTAAAATTATATTTATAACTTAATTCATATATTAAATAAATATCAATTTGATTGGTAAATATTTAATTTAATATTATTGAGAATCATTCTATTTGATAGTAACAACTAATTAGTCAAGTTGAATTGGATTCAATGGATTAATTTATACTTTAGAAAGTAAATTAATTAAATTAGATTTAATTAATAAAAGAAGAAAAGAATAATTAGATTAAATTGGATTTAATTAATTAAAAGTTAGAATGTGCATTTGAACCAATTTAGAATGAGGTTCAAGTGTTAAAAGCCCAAAAGAAAAGGATTGCTAGTGATGGGCTTCGAACCCATGACCTCTAGCTTATTAGCTTGCACACAAACCGACTGGGCCAGGCCCATGTAAACTAATTTATGCGTTTTACACGGATATATCCAGCATAGGCGGCTGGGTGATTTTAGTTAGTAAAAAAAAAATCAGAAAGATACGTGTGGTACTAGGTTGTTGCTAAGATCTCTCCTTCTCTCTAGGGTTTCTACACGGTTGTATTCGTTCTAACTTCTTTCTTTTCTTTTTTGATTTATTATGATCTTTGAGATTTCTTTGTTTTGCTTAATGTAGATTTTGAATATGGATTTCCTAACATCCATGGAGAATTCATCAACGGAGAATTGAAATACGTTTGGCTTGATCCTGAGGGTACGTAGGCAGCTTAGAATTGTTCTAAGTTCAGTCAGATTCTTTAGAAGATCATCATCAATTGTTCTTTGAAGAACAAATTTATGTAATGGAAGTTGGAAGCTGGACAACGGGTAAGTTATTTATATGGAGCATGTTAAATAATCATTCAATCAACGATCCATGTAGGAATATTTTTGAATTCCGCTGCATTAACCTTAGAGGTAATTTCTACAATTACTAACAGTGGTATCAGAGAGAGGTTGATTGAATGAATTATTTACATGTTGTTGTTTGATTATCGTGAGTTTAATTTTGGAGATTTATAATTGTTCTCTAATTGGATTAAGAATTCATGAATACGTATAACTGGGTTTGTACGATAATTAAAGTTTCATCAAGTTAAATCATCATCATCTTTGTCATGGAGCACATTATTGATTAAATTAACGTTTAATCATCATCATCTTGGTCTTGGAACAAATTGAGTTTATTTAACTTTATTAAGACTATGAAAAGCAAAACAGAGACTGGGCTCTGTTCGTACGCCATGGCAGGCCGAAGCATGGAGCTTCGGCGGAGCTCGGCTCCTATCATCCTCCGTTCATCGAATCGAAGACATCTATCCTTCTCCGTTTCTCGTCCTCTCCTCAACCGTGCCTTCAATTTCAAGATTCAATTTGAGTTTAAGAATCGAAGAGCTCGAGCTGCCATTGATGGTGTCCATGAAAGCTCCACAACCTCTGAACTCGAATCAATCTAAATCAATGGGTATGAGATTCGAAGATGTTTGACATCGATCGGAATTGCTCCGACTAACGATACGCGGACGGGGATCCAAGATTGATTCGATCGATCGGAATTTTTTTATAAAAAAAAAAAAGGGATTTTGATTCTTGATGCCTTTTGATTCGATATGTTGATGATTCGTATGGATGGATGATGTTTAATGATGGATTGATTGTTGGATTTGTGTTTGGAACACTAAGATTGATGGGAAAGTCGAATTGGAGTGAAGACTCCATTGTAGGACCAATGTGCAAGCTTTTGGAACTTGCAGGGACCAAATTGAGAATTTGCAAAAAGTATAAGGGCTTAGTTGAAAGGAACAAAAGTTTGGGGACCTTTATTACAATTTGACAGATTCTTCTGTCTTATTGTAGCAGAGGTCCCTGCACTGTTTATATTCATAAATCCAGTCCTTAAGTTTTCTAATTTTCAATTTGACCATTAAAATTTGATTTTATAATTCTAGAAATTGCCACTGGTCCTCTGAGTATTTGATACGTTCGATTTAACCCTCATAAGTTTTAGAAACTTCATAAAAGCTTTCTGGAAATTCAAAATAAACCCCTAGAGTTTTAGAAATTTATTATTTAATTCATGAGTAGTTCATAAATTACATTTCTGTCATAATATTAATCTTGGAGATTTATATTAATGATTAGATACATGTTTGACATAGCTTATAAACTAAGTTTAAATATTAATATTCTTTAGAAGATTATATTAATGTAGAAACTTGTTTTAAATGTTTATAAATTTCTGGAAAACTCATAAATTAGATTTATGACTTATAAATTATTATAAATTGGATTTATAATTAATTTTAATTTCTTGGAAATTAATAAATGTTGTATTTTTGAAGTAAAACATTTATAAATACTTTAGAAGTATAAAGATGAGACAAATTATATTTTCTTGCAAACTTTAACTCACAATTACTTGCTCACACATCTCTGAATGTTTATATGATTTATTTTAAATCAGTATAGCACTTTATGTCCGCTATTTATGGGTAGGCGGCACCCACTAGTTTCCGGACCGCATCTGTCATATGCATGGGTAGGCGAGACTCATTACTTGCTTGTCTGCATATTGCATGCATGAGTAGGCGGACTCATTATTTGTTGGCCCGCGAATTGTATGTGTGGGTAGGCGGCGCCCTATGTTTGATAGTTATCTAAGATCTTGTTTAAGCGATTAAATACCCCGACATAATGTTCCCCATCTAAAATTTAAGTCTCGATTTGATCGCACGACGTCACCCATCATAATTGAATGATGAATGGAACCATCTAATCTCATGAGTAATATGCACCATAGTGCTTACTCTGTTTGCCGATGGAAATTCTCTTTCATAGGTCCATAGTTGGTACTGTGTGATGGTCGTGACTTACTTGGGCTATGTCGAGTCGCCATAGCGTCAGGCATAGCCTATAGGACGTCGATCAAAGTAGCTTTGGTCAACCAAGAGTTGTATTGTACAATTGGTTTAGATACCTACCTTATTTGGCTATTACAGTGATCAGCCATAGCAGGGGCTGTAGTAGTTCAAATTTTGATCTTGGCCATTAAGATTCATATTAGAAATGAATCCGTATTCTTCCAATGGGGTCGGTGAATATGATAAAATTAATGGAACTAAATAAGTCAAAAGGCCTTGATTATTTAGTCGCTGAATGAGGATATTGTGAATTGTTATTGAATTAGAGTTAAATTTAATTCACGCTTTATTTACATTATGTTTTATAAGGTTGTTGTAGAATGGCATTTGATGAATACTATTAGTTTGATTCATTTACCAATGACATTTTGACTGTACTGTTATTTGCATTTGATTTAATTGAGTTTGTCTTGGACAAGCACGTACCCAAAATTGTCTTGTGTTTGAATTTGAGTGTTTCGAGTTGGACAAGAATACTTATATTAAATACAAGGACAACTAGGTAACGTATTCGACTTAGGCGTGTACACAAGTAGCTTGCACAACATGAGAGTATGAAGACATTATAGAAGATACCTCTTAGAACATGTATGATGAACATTGACCTTGGTCAACCTCTATTCTAGAGTTTAGCTAAATCAGTGGGAGTACAAGTTCTTATGATAGTCAATGCGTATTATCTTTAAATGTTGAAATTTGATTTCTCTTCAAAAGCTCTAATATTATTTGGAATAAGAAAGTCAATTGAGGATGTTATAATTCTTAGAGAATATTGCTTGGCATTTCTTCAATTAATTTCTTTTAAGTCACTTCATGATTTGTATTAATTTCATAGAGAATATTAAATACAATAGAAGTGAGATTGACTAGAGCAGCATACTACTCATAATATTTTGCAAGAACATCATCCATGGGTAAATGGTGCTCATAGTGAGCAGTTCTACTAAACCA
Organism: Plantago ovata; assembly: GCA_028274465.1. Classification (NCBI taxonomy): domain Eukaryota; kingdom Viridiplantae; phylum Streptophyta; class Magnoliopsida; order Lamiales; family Plantaginaceae; genus Plantago; species Plantago ovata. The sequence goes on from CM051456.1 coordinate 70,766,117, forward strand.
ATCCGTAAGGAATGGAAAGTAGAATAAATATACTAAGAGTTGCTCTAAATATATTTCCATATATCTTAAAGATGACCTTGGAAGAAAGAGTAAATGTCTAACGAATAATACACTCTATTGCAATTATAGTAATTCAATGAGAGTATGGGTAGCAAAGTTTGATTCCTTGAACTTAAAGCAATTATTGCATAAAGATTCAAGCACATTATTGCGTATTGAAAATTGGTTATATCTATGAAGTAATTTTAGTATTGGATACTAATTACAAATGAAATTATTCTATTGATTCCATATGTTAAGAACATTGTTTCTGTACTTGTTAAGACGATAGTGAATTTACCTACTATTTAGTCACACTAATAGTATAGAGGTAGACGTCTTCAAGAACATAGATAAAAAGTTCTTAACCATAAGACATGGATTTCTCAATACATGATAAGAAGACCAACATAACAAACCAATTTCCCAAAATTATATTATTTGTCAACTTGGTTGAACTTGCGAGATAAGAATGACAAGTGTTAAGTAAGTTAGACTGCTTGACACCATTTGTGTTGAAACATATGGATTGTAAATCTTATCTTATAATTAAATGGTATTCACTAGATCTTTTTGGAAAGGGATGGATACCAAATAACAATTTGAGATGACACACATTGCAAGGCATGTGTGAGCATTCAAATTGGGAAATGTCCTAATTCACCATGTGCTTTATATTTTCCTTGGTCTAACCACTTGCGCTTGAGAAGATGCAAGTTCATTGCCCCTGAGAAGTACAAAGTCACAATGCTGAATAGAATATAAACATGTTATATGGAGTATTTTATTCTTTGATTGGGTCAATTGGATAGTACTTACAACGTGGTTATGGATTGTTATAAAAGGCCATGGGTTCTAATAGAGTGGAATTAATTAAACCTTGTTAGACATGGTTAATCTCCCATGATGGGTTCCATTGAAATGGAAATGCTATGTTCGACATAGATTAACCCATATACTTTGTTACACGTGCAATTGAAGCTCAATATGTATCCTAATTATATCCTTACTAAATCAGTCTTAGAGACACATAATAGTTATGTTGTAAGATTCTTTATTACATAGTTGAATATGGGGTTGGCCCATATATGTATTAAAGTTCTTCATGATTAATAGGATTTTAGAATGTGCTAATTTGTGAAACTTTATCTCTATATTTATAAGAGAGAAATTGGATGTTGTGTCTTGACACATGTTATTCTTTTAAAACTTGGAGTTCACAAGGAATGAATTAGATAGGAGTACAATGTTTGAAATGGTTTCAAGACCACAAATTAACTAATGAGGCTGATAACTTGTCATTTAACCATGACAAAGATTCAGAGGAAGATTCAACAGTGCTTGAGGTTAGTGGGAGTAAGTTACTTGGTAATGCCCATAAGCTAATGAAAGCATTTGGAGAGTAATCCTTTTATGAATAAGTTATTCCCATAAGTTGAAACAGTGCAATTTAAAGGTTGCACATTCTTCGTAGCAAGGTTAGCATTTGAGTGTTACCTTGATCACTATAATTTATTGGGTGTCCCAATATTAGAGTGCCTCATAACATTCAGGATAATTAAACGAATTCGAACGCAAATGAACAAACTCCTAGGTTAAGTAAATTGTCGTGACAAATTGAATTGTATGGAATCCTTAAGAAGGATCACAATTATTTACTGTCATACTCGCATGGATGAGTTTATAACCTATAGCTAACAAAATGATATTTGATATCGATTTTGAGAGGTGGCTTAAAGCCATAGGATCTTAAGAGATGGACTAGAGATTACTTAAGTTTAGAACTTAAGTAAATTGATATTTTATTATTACATAGTAGTAGTTTCTTTCAGGAAAGTATTATATCAACAACGGAGTCTATGCCTACATAGTGTAGGACAATCAAAATTATATAGTTGAGTCTGGGAGACATACTATATATTATCTATTGGTTGGATTATAGACCAGTCCTATAAGATTTTACTTGCATGAGCATCTAATAATTGCATGATATATTTGATAACAAGCCTATACCACTTTCTGAGGAGAAACTTTATTCTAAAGTGTGTTTGACACAGTTATAGGCCTTAGTGTCGAATTCAAATCATGTATGGATATGCAAATCAAATAAGACCAATGTGGACTTATGCAAGCCTCTAGGAGTTTGATCATTTACATTTGAAATAAGTAAATTAGTTTAACTTATTTCAAAAGTAGATGAATGTTCTGTACATCTTTAGAAGTGTTTGTGTGAAGCTCTTCTCTATATGATTGAAAATGTTTGACACCAACATCATATGAAATAGTTTCCACATTAACAGTCAAATATTGGTCATTCAAGACTTTCATTGTGAAGGGGGCTTGAATGAAAGTTTCTAGGATATTCTCATATTGAAACCTTGTGGGATAGGTTCGAGAGAATATTCAAATTCTTCATGATATTCACTATTTTGAATAAATAATGTGTTGATAAACAATAATAGAATTCTAGGAGAATCTATTATTATTATCACATGGTTATACTGTCAATATTAGATTGTCTTATTGAAGTATGAACTCCGTACATATACACGATGTTGTATAGTGCAACCATCGCCTAAAATGTACAAACGTGATACATCAAACAGTCAAGGTGACTTAGAATTATCAACAGATTTCATGGACAGTGGGAGCTTAGCTTAGATATATAGTATATATGAGTAGTAAGCTTCATTATAAATGTGATGATTGGATTTATTGCAATTATAATTTTGTATTCATCTTAGTAATAGTATCATATTAGATTAGATCTAATGATGTATAGATTCAACAACCTATGTTCTGTATGATTATGCTAGAAGGTTCTTAGAAGAACAAGGGGTAGTTCCAAGTGTTAGTAATCGAATTGTGAAATTGCGATTATACTAATGCGACTGCACATGCAAAGGAACCAAGATCTTATGATACTAGCATGGATCTACTGAGACACTATCATTGGTTTGGAAACCACTGATAGATTGCAACATAAACAAATAAAGTAATTTCTCCGTGAGGACACTACGCTAATTCTTTCACAAAACCTTGTCTTTGGAAAGACAAGTTAGCCATTCCATGAATATAAATGTTGGACACACATGAGTGATTGACTCTAGGCCAAGTGGGAGATTGAAAGTATATATGTCCTAGAGACAACCAACATTAAGGACGATATGTACTTTAACGCATTCAGCTTATTGGTATTTATTTATGTTACATTATTTAAGCATACATAAATACAATTGGCATTACATTTACTTAATAGATTATTTGGTTGTTTGAATTATTGTGTAAGATGTTCCCAAGGACTAAAGATAATCACCAAGTTAGTGGGAGTTTGCGTGTCAGAACTTAAGTCCTAAAATTAACCACTAGTTGATGGTCATTGAGATATGGGATATCAATGATGCGATAGAGACTAGCATGTGTTGCATCAGATCCTTCGAGGATGTAGTAGTTCTCACTGCTGCGAATGGTTTGGTTATTCATGATGGACACATGGACACTTTGGAGAGTGTTGGCATACCCAGCCGAGAAACCATTTGGTAAATTCTATTTAAATGTCTATGGGAGTATCGGATTGTAGGGTGATGTAATAGTCCTCAGACTTGAGGTCAATACTACATCATATGTGGAATAATATACTTTGACCATGCACAACGCTTGCACTCTTAAAGTAGGGTAGATACGGCATGCGTTGGGTATATTAGGAATCATATGGTGTGAGTGGTTGGACCAAGATCAGGATTCATTCCTCCGAATAGATTCAAGGAAAGAATACTCTACATCTCATATTTAGTGCGATCATTAGTCAGTGGCCACTGCAAAGATATATGTCAAAATGGTGTTTGGACATAATCATCTAGATCGACTAAGAAGATTGAGAGACAATGGATGAGTTATTGGAATAGACACTAATCCATATTCTAGACTCATTCGAGTATTCGAGAATGAAAGGACTGTATCATCAAAGTACCCTACATCACAGACAGTTTGTATCTCCTCAACAAACGTTCCTTACATATTAGTATTGTCTAGTGACGATTGTCTAGGAATATTCACTGAGACCTTGATTTGATCATTGCATGATATGTGAGGGCCTATGGGTCATATACAACTAGGTGATGATTCTCCCGATTAAGCATTAGGGTAAATTAAATGTCAATTGAATTGATAACATTTGATTTACTATTGTCAAGGATATTTCATTTGATGGAAATCATTAATTAAGTTAAAATTAGATTTATAACTTAATTCATATATTAAATAAATATCAATTGGATTGGTAAATATTTAATTTAATATTATTGAGAATGATTCTATTTGATAGTAACAACTAATTAGTCAAATTGAATTGGATTCAATGGATTAATTTATACTTTAGAAAGTAAATTAATTAAATTAGATTTAATTAATAAAAGAAGAAAAGAATAATTAGATTAAATTGAATTTAATTAATTAAAAGTTAGAATGTGCATTTGAACCAATTTAGAATGAGGTTCAAGTGTTAAAAGCCCAAAAAAAAGGATTGCTAGTGATGGGCTTCGAACCCATGACCTCTAGCTTATTAGCTTGCACACACACCGACTGGGCCAGGCCCATGTAAACTAATTTATGCGTTTTACACGCATATATCCAGCATAGGCGGCTGGGTGATTTTAGTTAGTAGAAAAAATAAATCAGAAAGATACGTGTGGTACTAGGTTGTTGCTAAGATCTCTCCTTCTGTCTAGGGTTTCTACACGGTTGTATTCGTTCTAACTTCTTTCTTTTCTTCTTTGATTAATTCTCTTTTATTATGATCTTTGAGATTTCTTTGTTTTGCTTAATGTAGATTTTGAATATGGATTTCCTAACATCCATGGAGAATTCATCAACGGAGAATTGAACTACGTTTGGCTTGATCCTGAGGGTACGTAGGCAGCTTAGAATTGTTCTAAGTTCAGTCAGATTCTTTAGAAGATCATCATCAATTGTTCTTTGAAGAACAAATTTATGTAATGGAAGTTGGAAGCTGGACAACGGGTAAGTTATTTATATGGAGCATGTTAAATAATCATTCAATCAACGATCCATGTAGGAATATTTTTGAATTCCGCTGCATTAACCTTAGAGGTAATTTCCTACAATTACTAACAGGCGGATGTGCATTGACTATAGGAGATTAAATGCCGCCACAAAGAAAGACCACTTCCCTCTCCCATTTATTGATGACATGTTGAACCGCCTCGCGGGGCGGAAATTTTATTGTTTCCTTGATGGCTTGTCAGGTTTCTATCAAATTCCGATTGCGCCAGAGGATCAGGAGAAGACGACATTCACTTGCCCTTTCGGAACGTTTTCCTATAGGAGAATACCATTTGGGCTATGTAACGCCCCCGCCACTTTTCAAAGGTGCATGCTTTCTGTTTTTCCTGATATGGTGACTAAGTTTGTTGAGGTTTTCATGGATGATTTTTCCCTCTTTGGTGATTCTTTTGATGAATGCTTGCATAGATTAGATCTTGTTCTCAAAAGGTGTATCAAATGCAATTTAACTCTAAGTTGGGACAAAAGTCATTACATGGTTAGGGAAGGAATTGTTCTAGGACATGTGGTCTCCGAAAGGGGAATCGAAGTAGATAAGGCAAAGATAGAAATAATTGAGAAGCTTCCTGATGAAACGGTTTGTCAGACTCGATTAATCAAATAAATTTGTATTTAGCCAAAGGCAATTCACAACTACAACGAAAACCGTAGTGTAGCAGTAGAATAACCTCGAGTGTCGATCTCTAAGGACTATAACTAGCTTTATCTAATTTAACTTGAGAATATAAAATAGCAGACGATTTAGCAAAGGTTTTTCTTAACAGATAATGGAGATTGGTGATAGTATGGTTATTCAAAGCATAGCAGGATAATAATCATGCATAAATTCCCCGGTTTTGCATAGAGATCTTTGATCAATGAGTTGTCCAGTTGTAATTATTCAACACTACGAAGATATAGATTTAGATAGATCAAAGATCAATGAATTGTCCAATTGTGTTCAGTAATTATTCAACCATACGAAGATAGAGATTTAGATAGATCAAAGAAATAAAGCAATAACTCTAGGTATAATGCGCGATATAGCCATTAGCATAATTATTAACCCTTCGCTAAGAAATCACATACTATCACCAACGAGAAGTTTTGCTACTCATAGTTGTCATGCAATCAACAGAAATCATACCACGAATGAATGAAAACATGATGAAAGATAAATAAAAATAAGTAGAAAAACTGTAAGATACAAAGTTACCGAAGGTTGTCAATCTCCGAGGAATCGCGATTTTACAAGCTTCAAACTGCTAAGAAAACGTATCTCCTAAGCTAAGAACCTCCAGAACAGGCTCTGGGAAATTCCTACCTAAAACTACTGAGAAAGGTGAGAGAAAAGGTCTAGAAAAGTATGAAAAACAGAGAAAAACTGAGCAACTATATATAGGCTTCGAATTGCGTGGGGCGAAGGGCCCCACACACCGGGCGATTCGCCTGGTGTGGGGCGATTCGCCCCACATCCCGGGCGACTCGCCCGGGAGTAAATTTCGGCCAGATACGCGTTTTCGACGCGTTTTTGGATTTCTTCCCCTTTTTGGACTCGGTTTCTGACTTCTAGTGACCTTCTAGCCTCCAGATTCGACCCCTAGACTTCAAATCCTATCCAGAATATTTCAGATATTCCAATTAGGCTTCTGGAACACCAATTCCTTGTCTACTTCAATATAATTGCCCGGAAAACCTCGTTTTTCAACCAAAACCTGTAAAATAAAAACTAAAGGGAAACGTGACACTATTCTAATAAAATGCACTAAAATATAGCTAAATTAACATAGAGGATAGCTAAAATAGGTGAAAAAGACACAAATGAAAGTGTAAAATACACTTTCATCACTTCCCCCACCCACTTGTGTCAAAGAACTTCAGTCTTTTCTTGGTCATGTAGGATTCCATAGGAGGTTTATCAAAGATTTTTCGTAAATTGCAAAACTATTAAGCAACTTGCTTGCAAAAGATGTGATTTTCCACTTTTCCAAAGATTGCTTAGAAGCCTTTAACACACTTACGGCAAGATTAATCACTGCTCCTATAGTAGTGCCACCTAATTGGAAACTTCCTTTCGAGATAATGTGTGATGCCTCAAATTTTGCTATAGGGGTAGTTTTATGCGAAAAGGTAGACAAGCAGTATCGTGTGATTTACTATGTTAGCAAGACCCTAGACTCAGCTCAAGTTAACTATACAACTACTGAAAAAGAATTTTTAGCTGTTGTCTTTGCTTTACAAAAGTTTAGGTCTTCTTTGTTTGGACACCCTGTGAATGTCCACACTGATCATGCTGCTTTAAGACACTTAATAGCTAAACAAGATTCTAAGCCGAGATTAATCCGTTGGGTCTTACTGTTACAGGAATTTGATTTGACCATAGTGGATAGGGCTGGTACAGAAAATCACATAGCTGATCACTTGTCTAGAATTCCAAATATCCCCGTAGATGAAATTCCTGACAATGAGGATCTCCCCGATGAACACTTGATGAGAGTAGATGAAGAGCCATGGTATGCTGATATTGTGAATTATTTGGTTACGGGTATTTGCCCAACTAACTACTCAGCCTCCGATAGGAGAGCACTCTCAAAACAGTGCAGGTTTTACATATGGGATGATCCGAACCTTCTTAGAGAAGGGGCTGATGGAATCTTGAGGAGGTGTGTTCCACAAGGAGAACAACGAAGTGTACTGAGTCATTATCATGAGCTTCAGTGCGGCGGACACTACAGTGGGGATAAAACAGCCCGTAAGGTGTTACAAGCAGGATTTTTCTGGCCATCCTTGCACCGAGATGCGAGAGAATTTGTGAAGAATTGTGACCCATGTCAGTGAGGGGGCAATATCGGCAAGAAGCAAGAAATGCCCCAGCAAGGGAATCTAGTAGTAGAACCTTTTGATGTATGGGGAATTGATTTTATGGGACCATTCCCATCAAGCTTGGGATATGAGTACATTCTAGTCGCGGTGGACTACGTCACTAAGTGGGTGGAGGCAGTCCCCACTAGGAAGAATGATGCTTCGGTAGTCTTGAAATTCTTGAAAGATGTGATCTTCACCTGGTTCGGAATTCCTAGAACAATTATCAGTGATGGAGGTTCTCACTTCGTCAACCGTTCTTTTGCCTCATGATGAACGGAGAATTTGTCAGATTCTAATTAATCAAATGAATTTGTATTTAGCCAAAGGCAATTCACAACTACAACGAAAACCGTAGTGTAGCAGTAGAATAATCTCGAGTGTCGATCTCTAAGGACTATAACTAGCTTTATCTAATCTAACTTAAGAATATAAATCAACAGACGACTTAGCAAAGGTTTTTCTTAACAGATAATGGAGATTGGTGATAGTATGGTCATTCGAAGCATAGCAGGTTAATAATCATGCATGAAGTCCCCGGTTTTGCATAGAGATCTTTGATCAATGAATTGTCCAATTGTGTTCCGTATTATTCAACACTACGAAGATAGAGGTTTTAGATAGATCAAAGAAATAAAGCAATAACTCAAAGTATAATGCGAGATATAGCCATTAGCATAATTATTAACCCTTCGCTAAGAAATCACATACTATCACCAACGAGAAGTTTAGCTACTCATAGATGTCATGCAATCAACAGAAATCCTAGCACGAATGAATGAAAACATGTTGAAAGATAAATAAATATAAACAGAAAAACTATAAGATACAATGTTACCGAAGGTTGTCAATCTCCGAAGAATTGCGATCTTACAAGCTCCAAAATGCTAAGAAAAAGTATCTCCTAAGCTAAGAATCCCCAGAACAGGCTCTGGAGAATTCCTACCTAAAACTAATGAGAAAGGTGAGAGAAAAGGTCTGGAAAAGTATGAAAAACGGAGAAAACTGAGCAACTATATATAGTGATTCGGCAGGTGTGGCGCGAAGGGCCCCACACACCGGGCGATTCGCCTGCTGTGGGACGATTCGCCCCACGTCCCGGGCGACTCGCCCGGGAGGTTTTTTCGGCCTTTTACGCGTTTTCGACGCGTTTTTGGATTTCTTCTCCTTTTCGGACTCGGTTTTTGCCTTCTAGTGACCTTTTAGCCTTCAGACTCGACCCCTAGATTTCAAATCCTATCCGGAATCTTCTGGATACTCCAAATAGGCCTTCGGAACACCAATTCCTTGTCTACTTCAATATAATTGCCCGGAAAACCTCGTTTTTCAACCAAAACCTGTAAAATACAAACTAAAGGGAAACGTTACACTATTATAATAAAATGCACTAAAATATAGCTAAATTAACATAGAGGATAGATAAAATAGGTGAAAAAGACTCAAATGAAAGTGTAAAATACACGTTCATCACCTCACTATTGAAGAAGTACAGCGTTACCCATAATGTAAAATATAGGTGAAAAAGACTCAAATACAAACTAAAGGGAAACGTTACACTATTATAATAAAATGCACTAAAATATAGCTAAATTAACATAGAGGATAGATAAAATAGGTGAAAAAGACTCAAATGAAAGTGTAAAATACACGTTCATCACCTCACTATTGAAGAAGTACAGCGTTACCCATAATGTTGCTACACCATATCATCCACAGACTTCTGGGCAAGTAGAGGTTAGCAACCGGCAAATTAAGAAGATACTTGAGCGTGTGGTGAAGCCTAGCAGGAAAGATTGGGCTGGAAAACTGAATGATGCGCTTTGGGCACATAGAACGAGCTACAAAACAGTAATTGACACCACACCGTACAGACTAGTGTTTGGGAAAGCATGCCACCTTCCAGTTGAGCTTGAGCACCGAGCTTATTGGGCAATAAAGGAGCTCAACCTTGATATGGGAAAAGCTGGGGAAGAAAGGTTGATGCAACTCGACGAGCTTGATGAACTATGCCTCGGCGCCTATGAGAACTCCAAGCTTTACAAGGAACGAACCAAGAAGTATCACGACCGTGGCATTGTGCGGAAAGAGCTGATCCCTGGCCAGAAAGCCTTAGTGTTCAACTCCCGACTTCATTTATTTCCAGGGAAGCTCCGTACTTGATGGGATGGACCATACGAGATTGTCCAAGTTGCTCCCCATGGAGCTGTAGAACTCTTGGACCCGAAAACTGGCGACACCTTCAAGTGAATGGGCAACGTGTTAAACCATACTTTGAGCTTCCCGGTGATCTAGTGGAGGTTGATCATCTCGACCTCACCACTCCCACCTTCACATGAGGTTATGTAGCTTGTAGTTTTTCTATTTTTTGAGTCTTTAGTATTTTTCCCTTTGTGTTAGAGTATGTTTTGGTGATAACATAGGTAAAAAGTTGATATTTCTTGCATTCGGAGGTAATTAAAGAGGCACAAGGAGTCTGCCGCTCCCAGGCGGACCGCCCCACACCCGGGGCGGTGCGCCTGGGAAGGGTAGTGCACCCGGGCGTTCTGCCACTCCCAGGCGGACCGCCCCACACCCAGGGCGGTGCGCCCCGGAAGGGCAGGGGCCTGGGCGCCCCCTGGGCACCCCAGGCGGACCGCCCCACACGCGGCGGTGCGCCTGAGGGCGCCAGTGATCCGGGTGGCCAGATTTGACCCCGGACACCACGAATCACCCTCGAATGCACCAATATCGACCCTTTTACCCTTTTTATCACCCGTTTTGGTTTCTCACGAGTTTCCTTGAGTAATACAGGTTACAGGTATACGTCTAGCTCTCACTTCATATCCACTTTCGATGTTCGGGACGAATAACGAAGTTCAGGTTTGGGGGGGGGGGGTTATCGCTGTGTATTTCTGTAACTTATTTTTCTTATGATAACTCGCTTGTACCTTTGTTTGCATGTTTACTGCTTTCATAGGATTTAGTTTGTTCGTATGCATTCATCCTTAGTCTAGTTTTTCCATGATGTTGTGTGGAGTTTATTTGCCAAAGTTTTTGAAATTTTTTATTGTATAGACTAAGTGTTTATGACCATTGCCCATACATTGCATCTCTATGGAATAGTTTGAGGTTTGTCTCGCTTGGCTTGTCATATTTGTATGTGCACTAGTTAAACTTGGTAGTCTCGACATCACTATGTGGTGTTTTCTCTACTGCGGTTCACGAAGGCCTTATAAAATGTTGAATGTTAGAGTCTTTGGTTGTATTCTCGTGTAATTATGTACGTAAGAGGCGACAATTCTTCACCTTGCTTTTTGAGATTGCTAAATGCCTAGGAAGGAGGTAGAGTGAGGTGTGTGATCCTTTGTTTGAAACCTATTCTAATGAATAGGTTTGGGAAGGGGGTTACTTTCATTATGACTTGTTTTTCTTCTTGTCGAGTTTTTTTTTTTTTTCTCGTGAGTTTGTGCTTCAACCTATTCTTTCGAATAGGTTTGGTGAGGTCGTTGTAGTGTCATTGTTATTTCCTTTCATTGTGCTCTACTGCTAGCTATTAAAGAAAAAAAAGAAAAAAAGAATAAGACCCAAAAAAGCAAAAGAAGGGTTCAAGCAAGCCAAAAAGCAGTTTTAGCAAAGTGTTGCATTATTTTTCAGCTTTTGTAGTAGTTCGTAATCGAGTTGTAAATTCTTCCTTGTGTTCTCGTGTCGCCTAGTCCAAGGCTTGTTCTAGACCACCCTCGTCCTGCCATTCAGGAAATGGTGAAGAGTTTTTCTTTAAGAGTCAGGTAGAATAGGGGAGTGTTGTCTTCTAGGGAACCCTCCTTCGTTTGATGAGAGCCAGTATTGGTTCGACCTGTCTTGAGGGAAAGTCTCACTTGGTGAACAGTAGTAAGCCCTCAGTTTCATAGGCACGGGGCAACTATTTGTATTTTAATATGCATCATTACGTCGTCATTGACTAGGTCTAGGTAGAGAATGTTACAAGAGACTCCCTTGTTTAACAAAGTGCATATGTGAATGTGTATAGGTTCAATCGAAACATTCTTCAACCTACTTCCATGTTATGATTTGTATGGTCTTTGTTCATACGCATTTGGTAGATACAATCGATTAGTTCTTCTTGTTTGACATGAGACTCCTCTTTGTGTTGCATGTAGGTAGCATAGAGTCTAGCTAGTTGCTTGAGGACAAGCAAATGTTCGGTTTGGGGAGTTTGATGACAGTGTTTTTTACACTATCATTCGGGTCATTTTCACCAATTTAGCTATCCTCTTGCATGCATTTTAGTGCATTTTGTTAGAATAGTGTCACGTTTCCATTTCTTTTGTTATTTTCAGGTTTTAGGTGAAAATCGCGTTTTTGGATATAAATCATGGCGAAACAATGATGTTCTGGTGCAACGAGATCACCCGTGGTGAGTCAAGGAGTACCGGGACAAGTTTCCAGGCCAAAAGACCAAGTTTCGGAGCTCAAAACCGCGCAAGGGCCTGAAATCGAAGATCCGGAGGAAGAATTTGGCACGAGCAACTCTCTGCCCGTGCGCGGCGCACCGCCGCGCACGGGGCGGTCCGTCGGGGGCCTTCCGACAACAACTATATATATTTCCAAAGTCTGCGAATTTTCATATCTTTCATCATATTTTTACAAACATAAATCCTAAAGCTTGTTCTGGGTATATTTTCTCTTAGAACCATTGTATCTTAGCGAATTTGGAGCTAGAGTAGAGATTTGGACATCAATTGATCTCACCTTGCTAGATCTTTGTGAGTTTAGCAATTCACCGGAGATTGACAACCTTTGGTGGTAACCTTGTATCTCACAATTCTGCTATTTATCTTTCAATTAAACATGTTTTCTTTCATTATTGTGTCGCTTATGATTGTTGATTGTGTTATTGATATGAGTAGCTAAGCATCTAGTTGGTGATAGTATGTGAATTCGTAGCTAGGGTTCGTATTATGCATGACTCAGTTTCTGAGTCTTTTAATTGTTTAATTATCTTAATTCGATTCTTTGATCCGACTAAGCCATATATCTTCGTAGAAAAGTGTTAGAAACACTAGGACATCATCGATTCAATTATATATAATTTGCAAGTACTGCTTGAACTAAGACTGACAACCTTAGCCAAGTATTAGTATAGATAGGAATCTTTCAAAAAATACACGTCTACAAATCTGTCTTTGATGTTTGTTAATTCGAATTACTTTTAAGGCAGTACGAGTTGCACTTTCATTCATAATCAGAACTTGATGCTTAGAACGAGCATACTATCACCAGCTCTCTCCATATATTGTTAAGTCAAGTTAAGATAAATTTGTTTTCTGAAATTATATATAGTTATTTAGTTAAAGCTAGTTTAGTCCCTAGAGATCGACACTCGAGGTCATCTTAGCTCTGCACTACGTGTTTTGTGTAGTCGTGAGTTGCCCTTTGGCTTTCAAATAAATTTATTTGATTGTTCGAGTCTGACAATCTCGTTGATTAGAAACCTAGTTTTAAATACCATCCGAAGTGTGCCAATTTGAACATTACTCACTTGATGTTTGCAAATGACCTTTTGCTCTTTTGTAAAGGGGATCTGAATTCTGTAAAGGCTCTGCTTGACACTTTTGACTTATTCAGAAACACAACTGGACTGATTGCTGATGAATGTGTATTTTACACTTTCATTTGAGTCTTTTTCACCTATTTTAGCTATCCTCTATGTTAATTTAGCTATATTTTAGTGCATTTTATTAGAATAGTGTCACGGTTCCCTTTAGATTTTATTTTACAGGTTTTGGTTAAAAATCGAGGATTTCCGGGCAATTATATTGAAGTTGACAAGGAATTGGTGTTCCAGAAGCCTATTTGGAGTATCTGAAGGTTTCCGGATAGGATTTGGAGTCTAGGGGTCGAATCTGGAAGTTAGAACGCCACTAGAAGTCAGAAACCGAGTCCGAAAAGGGGAAAAAATCCAAAAACGCGTCGAAAACGCGCAATTCCGCAAAAAAGTCTCCGGGGCGAACCGCCCCAGACGTGGTGCGAACCGCCCCACACTTATTCGAGGCCTATATATAGTTGCTCAGTTTTGTCCGAAAATCATACTTTTCCAGACCTACTTTCTCACCTTTCTCTGTAGTTTTAGGTAGGAACTCCCAGAGCCTGTTCTGGGGGTTCGTAGCTTAGGGGACACTTTTTCATAGCAGTTTGGAGCTTGTAGGATCGCAATTCTTCGGAGATTGACAACCTTCGGTAACATTGTATCTTACAGTTTATTCTACTTATTCTTATTTATCTTTCAACATGTTTTCTTCTATGATTTCTGTTGATTGCATGCCTATTATGAGTAGCTAAACTTATCGTTGGTGGTAGTATGTGAATTCTTAGCGAAGGGAAGATAATCATGCTAATGGCTATATCGCGCATTATACTCCGTGTTATTGCTTTATTTCGTTGATCAGGCTCAGCCTAAATTCTCGTATGTTGTATTAATTATTATGCACAATTGGACCCTCGTCGACCTATACGCGAGTTTATCTTCCTAGTGTTGAATAATTACGGAACACATTAGGACAATAGTGATTGACATGTCAGACCCATTATCTTCGTAGTGCTTAATAATTGCAACAGGACATTAGATTGATAAAAGATCTCCATGCAAGACCGAGGAATTTATGCATGATTATCGACCCGTTATGCTTTGAAGGATCATACTACCACCAATCTCCATTATCTTCTAGAAACCCCCTTTGCTATTACGTTTGCTGTTTTTATATTCTAAATTAGATTTGATAAAGCTAGTTATAGTCCTGAGAGAACGACACTCGAGTCATTCTACTGCTACACTACGGTTTTCGTTGTAGTTGTGGATTGCCTTTGGCTAAATAATAAATATTATTTGATTCGCTCGGAGCACGACATCCGCGCGTTCATCAAATTGGCGCCGTTGCCGGGGACTATACTCCTTTTTTCTGTTTAATTTGTTTATATTTTCAGCATTCAACCCCCAGAATAGCTCTTGGAAAGTCTCTCAGAAATTTCACTTTCTTACCCTATTTCTTCCCTCCTATCTTCTTCAGTAAATTCATCTAATCTGATCTTGGTTACCTTGCATGTTTGTGCTCTCGAAATTTTTGGTGATATTGTGTTTGATTACGCTAATAGAACTAATTTTTAGTTTTGAGTTACTCTTACTATAGACATACATGTATGATGTCCATGCGCGCTCGCATGACACCCCAATTCTCGCAGGTGAGGAGAGGATCATCCATATACCTGGAAGACGAGTTAAGGAGGTATGAGGTGACGGAGTCCATGGTGAGGTACTTACCAAGGTACGAAGATGGAGTAGGGATGGACCCATGGAGTTCCATTCGATCCTATGAGGAGGAAATAGAAAGAATTCCAGCAGAAGGGTTTACTAAGGACCAATTATGCAGGAAACTATTTTCTTTTGCTCTTGGGTATGAGCCGAGGCGTTGGATTGCAAGGTTAGAACCAGGATCGCTGAAAACTTGGGGCCAAGTAGTAGAGGAGTTCTTGGCGCGGTTCATGCCTTATCATGAGACGATTGCCTTACGTGATAGGATCCAATATTTCGAGCAAGGAGAGTATGAGCAGTTTTGTGACGCCTACGAACATTTTGAGCTATGTAAACATGAGTGCCCCCATCACCATTTCGAAGATGGGGAGTTGATTTGGTGCTTCGTAGGTGGACTTCGTGAAGAGGAACGACTTGGAGTGGATAGGCTGAGCGGCGGTCTGGGAGAATGTATGGTCGACGAGGCAGAAGAAGTCCTCCATAAGTACGCCAGAGGTTCAACACAATCTGATGAGGTCATACCAATTCGCATCACCAGAAAGGAAGTAGATCGAGGTGAAGAAGGAAGCTCATCCGAGGAGTATTTTGAAGTCGAAGAAATCAGTGAGGAAGATGAAATTGCACATGCCGAGCAAGTTGAAGATGACCTTCGTATAGCAAAAGTTGTTGAAGAAGTTGAAGTAACTGAGCATCTTACGGAAGAATTCAACTTGTTAAAATGTGCGGAAGTAGAAGAGGCTCGAAAACTTAAAGAGGAGGAAGGATTGGAAGGCGACGCCCCCCTGGAGGTGGGGCGCAGTTCGCCCAGCATGGGGGGCAAACCGCCTCCCATGACCAGTGAGCTGGGGGACGGTTCTGGGGAGCTGGACGACCCCAGCTCCCCTGTTTCTTTACTCGCAGACATTCGTATCAATCCAAAGCCACTTCCTTCCGTTACTACTGAGGTTCTTGAGTACAAAGAGGTGAATCTACTCCTCCGAGACGGAAAGCTTGACAAGCAAGATACACAGGAGGCACCACTAAACAAGCACCTCGATGAAGTGAAAGTGAATGTCCTCCTATTGATGAAATCTTTATTGGATATGCCTGCAAAGCAAACCAGTCCATTCACCATGTTGAGATCTTTGAAGCTTCCTAGGTCTCTTTGCTACATCGGACCAAGAGAATGGCGGCCACCGTGGGGAGGTACTCTTGAATCGGAAGTCCATTCTTGAATACTCAGCCGACCGAGGCCAAACCGTTCGGTAACATCTAGTATCACTTTTTATTTACTCATTCTCTTTTGCTAGGGACCAGCTTAAGTTTCATGAGGGGGATGGGATGTGAACCATGATGTTAAGTATTGTTTGGCTTTGTGATGTTGAGTAGGATAGTCTTGTTTTTTAATTGCATTTGCACGTTTACTGCTTTCCTAGGATAGTCTTGCATGTTTTATATGGAGTTTATTGCCGAATTTTTTGAACTTTTTTATTGGGTAGATCAACTAACTATGCCATTAATCATATGCTTCATCTCTATGAATTTGTTTGAGGTTTTTCTCGCTTGGCTTGTCACATTTATGTATTGCACTTAGTTAAGCTTGGTAGTCTCGACATCACTTAGTGGTGTTTTCTCTACTGCGGTTCACGAAGGCCTTTATAATAGGATGATGCATGTTAGGGTCTTATGGTTGTTTTCCCGAGTAATTATGTACCTAAGAGGCAACAAGTCTTCACCATGCTTTGAGATTGCTAAATGCCTAGGAAGGAGGTAGTGTGAGGTTGTGTGATCCTTTGTTTATAACCTATTCTTCCGAATAGGTTTGGGGAGGGGGTTACACCATCATTAGACTTGTTTCTGTTTTTCATTTTCCGTATCGTGAGTTTATTTTTCCTTTTCCGTAAATTTTGTACTCCAACCTATTCTTTCGAATAGGTTTGGGAAAGTTGTGTGGGTCATTTTGTTTCTCTTTTTGTTATGCTACTGCTGGCTAGAAAAAATCGAAAAAAAGAAAGAAAGAAAAATTCCAGAAAAAAAGAGAAAAAGAAAAAAAGAAAAGACAAAAAGAATCTGGAATGAAAAAAAGAAAAGAAAAAAAGAAAGGACCCCAAAAAAGCAAAGAAAGGGTCCGAAAAAGAAAGCCAAATAGCAGTTTAGCAAAGTGTTGTGTCTTTTTTAATTCTTGTATTGTTCGTAATCGTGTTTTTCTATTTTTTTTATCTTTTTTGTCTTGAGTATCATCTGTTCTAGACCACCCTCGTCCTGCCATTCAGGAAGTGGTGAATAGCTTAAGACTTTACTTGAGAGATGGGTAGAATATGGGAGTGTTATCTTTTATAGGGAACCCTCCTTCGTTTGATGAGAGCCAGTACTGGTTCGACCTCTTTTGAGGAAAAGTCTTAACATGGTGGAACAGCAGTAAGTCCTCAGTTTCATAGGCATGGGACAACCATTCGTATCTTAGCATGCTTCATTACGTCGTCATTGACTAGGTCCAGGTAGAAAATGTTACGAGAGACTATCTTGTCCTGACATAAGTGCTTATGTGGATGTGTATAAGTCAATCGAGGTATTCTTCAACCTATATTCATGCTTTGATTTATATGGTTTTTGGTAAATTCAGTAGATTAGTTCATTTTATTTGGCATGAGACTCCATTTTGTGTCTTGCGTTGTTTTTTGTATTAGAGTCTAGCTTAGTTGCTTGAGCACAAGCGAAGGTTCGGTTTGGGGAGTTTGATGAATGTGTATTTTACACTTTCATTTGAGTCTTTTTCACCTATTTTAGCTATCATCTATGTTACTTTAGCTATATTTTAGTGCATTTTATTAGAATAGTGTCACGTTTCCCTTTAGATTTTATTTTACAGGTTTTGGTTGAAAATCGAGGATTTCCGGGCAATTATATTGAAGTTGACAAGGAATTGGTGTTCTAGAAGCCTATTTGGAGTATCTGAAGGTTTCCGGATAGGATTTGGAGTCTAGGGGTCGAATCTGGAGGTTAGAAGGCCACTAGAAGTCAGAAACCGAGTCCGAAAAGGGGAAGAAATCCAAAAACGCGTCGAAAATGCGGAATTCCGCGAAAAAGTCTCCGGGGCGAACCGCCCCACACTTATTCGAGGCCTATATATAGTTGCTCAGTTTTCTCCGAAAATCATACTTTTCCAGACCTACTTTCTCACCTTTCTCTGTAGTTTTAGGTAGGAACTTCCCAGAGCCTGTTCTGGGGGTTCGTAGCTTAGGGGACACTTTTTCATAGCAGTTTGGAGCTTGTAGGATCGCAATTCTTCGGAGATTGACAACCTTCGGTAACATTGTATCTTACAGTTTATTCTACTTATTATTATTTATCTTTCAACATGTTTTCTTCTATGATTTCTGTTGATTGCATGCCTATTATGAGTAGCTAAACTTATCGTTGGTGGTAGTATGTGAATTCTTAGCGAAGGGAAGATAATCATGCTAATGGCTATATCGCGCATTATACTCCGTGTTATTGCTTTATTTCGTTGATCAGGCTCAGCCTATATTCTCGTATGTTGTATTAATTATTATGCACAATTGGACCCTCGTCGACCTATACGCGAGTTTATCTTCGTAGTGTTGAATAATTACGGAACACATTAGGACAATAGTGATTGACTTGTCAGACCCATTATCTTCGTAGTGCTTAATAATTGCAACAGGACATTAGATTGATCAAAGATTTCCATGCAAGACCGAGGAATTTATGCATGATTATCGACCCGTTATGCTTTGAAGGATCATACTATCACCAATCTCCATTATCTGCTAGAAACCCCCTTTGCTATTACGTTTGCTGTTTTTATATTCTAAATTAGATTTGATAAAGCTAGTTATAGTCCTGAGAGAACGACACTCGAGTCATTCTACTGCTACACTACGGTTTTCGTTGTAGTTGTGGATTGCCTTTGGCTAAATAATAAATATTATTTGATTCGCTCGGAGCACGACATCCGCGCATTCATCAATTGCTAATAGATCTAAAAGTGACATATACTTTGCGGGAGTGAAAGAGGAAGTGAAGCAAAAGATTTGAGTATACAACCAACTACAAGAAGGTACACTTCCTTTCCGTTATCTTGGAGTCCCTTTGGATGCCAAACGATTAACCATTACTCAATATCAACCATTGATTGAAAAGATGTTGAGTAAGGTTAACCATTGGACTTCGAAGATGTGAAGTTATGGAGGGCGTTTACAGTTGATTCAGAGTGTTCTGTATTCTATTCAGCACTTTGGTGTAATGTTTTTTATTTCCCAAAGAAAGTTCTGAAAATGGTGGAAGGTGTATGTTGTAAGTTCTTGTGGACAGGCCAAGCAGGGGACAGTAGCAAAGCCCTTGTTTCTTGGGAAGCTATTTGTCGACCTAAATCCTCTGGAGGTCTTGGCTTGATTCATCTTCTTAGCTGAAACAAGATTTCCTTCTTAAAATTGCTCTGGGCGCTAGCTACGAAAAAGGATAAGTTATGGAGTCGTTGGCTACATTCTTATTATGTTAAGGAGAAGAACTTGATGACTATGTAGACTCCTCTGCAAGCCTTATATTTTTTCAAGAAAATGCTGAAGTGTAGGGGATTGGTACAAGATAATACAAGCTGGAGTGATATGCTTATTCAAGATAAGTTTGATAAGAATGCTATGTATAAGCTTATCCATCCTGATACGCCAAAGGTTCAATGGAAAGAATTAGTTTTAAACAACTGTGCTACTCCCCGTGCTAGATTCTGCTTATGGCTGCCGTTATGGATTTGTCTCGCTACTAAAGATCGGTTGCAGAAGTTTAATATAAACATTGATCCGCTTTGTGTCTTTTGTAGTGCTGCAGATGAAAATTTGAACAATCTTATGTTTGATTGCCCTGTTACTAGTTCAGCCTGGATTGCTTTGACGAGGTGGTATGGTATCAGCTCCCAAGTCTCTTCTTGGCAGCAAGTGATCCCTATTATCTGTCATCAGGTAAAGGGAAGAAACCCAAAGAATAGGTTGTGGAAAGCTATGTTTACTGAGTTCGTTTATGCCATCTGGATAGAGAGAAACAACCGTATCTTCCAAGGTGTTGTTGGGGACTTTAACCAGATCTTGAAAGAGGTTGTGCGTAAAGTTTTGGGCCGATGTTGGAAGATTACAGGATTGGAGACTTCTTGCTGATGACAGTGTTTTTTACACTATCATTCGGTTCTTTTTCACCAATTTAGCTATCCTCTAGTATGCATTTTGCATTTTGTTAGAGTAGTATCATGTTTCCATTTTCTTTGGGGAATATTACTTCTGGACCCCTTGCTAGATGACATCTTTTCATCTGAAGGACCGTCTTGCAAAGAATTACATTCAGGCCCATTTGGCCATTCCGGCGTTGACCACAAAATTTTGATATTTTCTCTCTCATACAACCAAACATGGCCTTATATTTTCTTTTTTAATTTATCTTTTTTTTTCCTTTTCACTTTTTTTTCCTCCTTCTTCTTCGAAAATCCGGTGCCGGAATCCGACACCGGAACCGGTGGCAGCTCCGGTCGGAGCTGCCACGCAGCTCCAGATCGGAGCTGCCATGGCAGCTCCCGATCTGGAGCTGCCAAGGCAGCTCCGATCTGGAGCTGCGTGGCAGCTCCGACCGGAGCTGCCACCGGTTCCGGTGCCGGATTCCGGCACCGGATTTTCGAAGAAGAAGGAGGAAAAAAGAAAAGAAAAAAAATTTTGGGACTTATTTTTTCATATTAATGTTGTTGGGATAGATTTGCAATTACATTTGGGATCCATTTGAAAGTTTTAAAAGTTTTTCGTGTAAATTTCATAAACTCGAAAATATTGAGGGTCAATGTATAATAAACATAAATTAATGTTGTTTGGTCAATGCAAAATTCTGAATTTTGACCAGGGGCAAAAATGTACTTTCCACGTTTTAATTCGCGAAGAGTCAAGATCGTGGACCTGGATGTAATTAAAATCCATCTAGTTGGAGACTATATGTAATTGATGAACTAATGGTCCGTTATATATAATTAGGACATCTAAGAGGGGTACTGTATGTAATTTGCCCTTTTCTTTGTTATTTTCAGGATTTAGGTGAAAATCGCACTTTTGATATTAATCATGACGAAACATTGAAGTTTTGGTGCAACAAGATCATCCGTGGTGTGTCAAGGAGTGTCGGGACATGTTTCCCGGCCAAATGACCGAGTTTCGGAGCTCAAAACCGTGCCCAAGGCCAAGGAGAACATGAAAGATTCGAGATATCTTGTATGAGGCGGAAACGGTAGTTCATTCGGAGTTCGGATGAAGATTTTGGAGCCTTTGAAGTGAAATCTAGAAGTTCCATTTGCATAGTCTCAGTAGTTTGGGCACCAGTATTTCATACAATATTGGATTGGGATGAGCTTACAACCTACGCATAGCTAACTCGACGAGCTATCCAACGTTGGGTCTTACATGCCAATCCAAGTTCGGACGCACCCGGAATCTCTGTTCGAACTTAGAGGAAAAACTGGCGAACTTGCTACCAACGGGGGACGGACCGCCCCTCAGATTCCGGAATTCTGCGATATTTTATATATATAAGTCGAATTTTCATATCTGAGATCATAATTTTGCAGACATAAACCCTAGAGCTTGTTCTGGATTTTCTTTCTCTTAGAACTACTTTATCGTAGCAATTTGGAGCACCAAGGTAGAGATTTGGACATCTTTTGATCTCACCCTGCTAGAAACTTGTGAGTTTAGCAATTCACCGGAGATTGACAACCCTCGGTGGTAACTTTGTATCTCACCTTTTTCATACTCTATCTTTCAATTCAATTATGTTTTCATCTATGATTGCTATTGTTGATCTTGAATTTGATATGAGTAGCTAAGTATCTAGTTGGTGATAGTATGTAAATTCATAGCTAGGGTTCATATTGTGCATGATTGAGTTTCTGAGTCTTTTACTTGTATAATTGTTTTATTCGGGTCTTTGATCCGACTAAGCCAAATATCTTCGTATAAAAGTGTTAGAAACACTAGGACAATTCAAGATCATCGATTCAATATTTATAATTATCAAGTACTGCTTGAACTAAGCCTGACAACCTTAGCCAAGTATTAGTATAGATAGGAAGCTTTCAAAATACATGTCTACAAATCTGTCTTTTGGTGTTTGTTAATTCGAACTACTTTTAAAGCAGTACGTGTTGCACTTTCATGCATAATTAGAACCCGATGCTTAGAATGAGCATTACTATCACCAGCTCTCGTTATATATTGTTAAGTTAAGCTAAGTTGAATTTTTTTTCTGAATTTATATAGTAGTTATTGTAGTTGAAGCTAGTTAAGTCCCTAGAGATCGACAGTCGAGGTCATCTGACCTCTGCAATACGTGTTTGTGTAGTTGTGAGTTGCCCTTTGGCTTTCAAACAAATTTATTTGATTGTTCGAGTCTGACAATCTCGTTCATCACTTGCCAAGCCTGTTTTGATTTTCCATATATAGTTTAGAACTGTTGCTGCGTTTTTTCTGTTTTTCTGTATTTGTTGAACTTGTGTACTTGTGTTGATGGGCTTATTTTCCAATGGAATGAAAATCTAACTTTCTTCCAAAAAAGGAGGCTCATCATTTCTGTCTTTGCTTAGAGCCATAATCCCTGTTTTTACTTCCACATCTAGCCAGAGTTTTCTGTCATCATAACTTGTCAGGGGAGAGGGTTCTCTTTCTTTACTTGCATCCTTGATTATATTCCATTTGCCCATTTGCTGAAGGACAGACTTGCGGAAGTTATTGTTGACAAGTAGATCTTCAAGTTTTAGAATGAAGAAACCCAATTTTCTTCTTACCACATTCTGAGTGGTGTCTTTGTTGCTTGTTTTGGTGTATTGTACACTTAAGCCAACACCTTCACGGGCTTCTCTCTTTTTCTCTTCTTGTCCTTTAGCTCTTCTTTCCCTTCTTCTTTGCTTTGAGTTACTTTCAGAGTTCCTTGCTGAAGAACTTGAGGAAAGCAACTTGGTATTGCAAGATTGAGTCTTGGCAGAAAGGGGCTTAGCTTTTATAGCTTGAGCTATTGTTTGGTCATCATCATTGTCATCATCATCATCATTTCCTTGATGACTGTCAGGTTGACAGAATTCTAGAGTATCAGCAGCAGTTTTTCTCCTTTTTGGATTTGCTGAACTTCTCTCAGAATATGTTTCAGATCTTCTCTTAGAACTTTGCATTGTTTCAGCAAGAGATTCTTTTGTAGGTCCGGGTAACTTCATTAGCAAGGGGGAGGGAACAGTAGGAGGCAAATCCTTTGTGCTCTTCTTTTGGAAGTGAGGTGTATTTTCCCCCTTTTACATGGATTGCAAAGCATAAAAAACATGAGTTGAGAAGAACTCAAATCCTTTGTGCTCTTGTTTTGGAAGTGATGTGTATCTTCCCCCTTAGACATGGATTGCAAAGCATAAAAAACATGAGTTGAGAAGAACTCATCGCAATTTTCAGCAAGCTTGTGTAAACTGTTGTAGTGTTCAACCATTTCTTGCTGAAGTTTGTTTGTTGTGGACAATTCAGCCATTATCATGTTAAGATTTTCTTCAGCCCTTTTGGCGTCAGCAACCTTCTATTCCATGATGGATTGGGCCTTTTTCAAAGCGTTTTTGCCAATTTTGAGAGCTTGACTTGCTTCTTTCTCATAGCTTCTGTGTTGTAGACTTACATCAGCTTGAGCTAGAGTGAGACTTGTTGTACGTCTCAGCAAGACAGTTAAGACCTTTCCACATTGAAGGGTTTTTCAGCCAGTAACTCCTCATCTTCAGCTTTGCAATCTTTGTGCACTTGCCAGAGAGCTTGCATTCTTGGTGTCCAGTCATCCACACTAGGAAATGGCACTAGAGATGGGGTTACATTGTGAGCCTTTAATTCAGTGACGAATTGATCTTCAACTCCTTTGAGTTTGCTCCTTTCATAGTGGTTTCTAGAGGAAGTAGAAGAATTTGAATGCTGGGTTTCACCAATTTTATCATTCTTAACGACCATCTCTTCTTCCTCATCAGAAAATCCAGATAGGCTATCAGCATCATCTTTGTCGAAGTCAGCAACCTTTTCACCAAGGTTTTCAGTCACTAAATTTTTTGGTTGAGTGGTTGCTGGAGGTAACTCTTGAGACTCAACAATTGGAGTTTTACCAGTAGTAGGGGGTGGAAGGGAGGATTCTTCCGTAATTTTCAGTCCAGAATACTGAGCAACAGACAAGTGTTTTGTTCCAGATACGTTAATTACCATGTTGTTTGCCACAACTGTCTGAAAGGCTTCATCTTGTTCATCAAGGTTTGGATCAGTGACCTTGGCATCAAGTAAAGCTTTTTCAGCTAACTCAGCATCAGAAAGCTTTGCCTTGCCTTGGCAATTTCAGCAAACTTCCTGGCTTGTACAGTTGATGAATGTTCAGCAGTATGAGGAGTAGTAGATTCTTCTTGGTTGCTGGGAGGTGGTTGTTCAGCATCATGCTCTTGTTTAGTTGCTTGATCAGCAACTTGATGTACTCCACCAGCACCAGGACTTGGACCTTGGGATTCATCATCATCATCCTTTTTTTCCTTTGAGTCCTTAGAATCTTTTCCCTCATCATCATCTCTAGAATCTTCAATGACATTCTCATCTTCTTTTTCTTCTTCATCATCAGTAAGAATAACTAATGGAAGATGCATGTACTTAGCTTGACTTGTGACCTCTTCCTCCTCATTGATTTTGTGGGGATCAACCACCACAGGCATAAAGGAGCCTTTAAGCATGTCAGCTTGTTCAGCTAGAGACGCACTCTTGAATTGATTCTTTATATTCTCTCTGATTGTGTGAACCAGATCAGTTCCCATTTGCTAAGAATATGAGAGATCTATTGGGAGGATGGAGTGGACAAAGGTCTCAAGCTTAAGTAATGAAGTTCTTTTCTTTTCAGAAGAGTGCAAATAAAGATCGGAGAAGACCATTCTTCTGTATCTTTACCAGTGGCTGACAAACTTTGCAACTTTGGTCAAAGTGTTCTTTTTTAAGTTCGAGTAATGCTCTTCTGAGCTAACTTCATGGACTTCAGTGATGAGAGTTGCTTCTACACTCTCCTTTTGAGCCTGAAAAAGAATAATAGTAGTTTCAGGAATTTTTTTAATGTAGTTTTAGACTCTAAAACTGTTTCATGATTTACCTGTTGTTTTTCAGCAAGCTCATGTTGCTCAATTCAACCGGAACTGTGGTAGCTTCCTTGGTTTGATCATCCTGAAATAACACTTTGTTAGATACAAGTACTAAGTTTTAAACTTAGTATGTACCAAAATTTGCATCTACCTGCTGAGCAGGAGTTGTTGATTCTGGTGCAGAAGCCTCAACAAGCTTCTGTCTTGTATCTCGAGAAGTCTGTAAAGAAACAATAATATTTCCTAATGATAAAGTATCAAATAGAGAAGATTTGCCTATATATGAGTTATCTACCTGCTGAAGAACAACAGGAGGTGACTCAGTCCTTTCAGCATCATTGGCCTCTTCAATATCTGGGACCGTATCTTCAGCAGACTTCATTTCTTGCTCTTGTTGAGAAAGCTGTGTATTATCAGCATTCTCCCTTGTCTCTGAAATGACAGGTTGAGCATAAGTATCTTGACCTCTTAGTTCATTACTTGTCATAATAAGATCCGCTGATTTGTTGGAGTTGTCATCAATCTCCATGTCCATTTGTTGGCTTATGTCAGTGAGTACCAATTGGATCTTTTCTATTGAAGTAGTTTCTGGAGCCGGTGAACTAGGTCTTGCATTCTCAGCATCATGTGATGCGTCGTCGAACGATACTTCATTTTGAGTTTCTGCAAACTCAATGTTTTGACTAATTGTTGTTTCAGCAACTGTTTCTTCAGCAACTTGTGCTGTTTCAACAACTTCTTTTTCTTGACTAGTTGCTTGTACAACAACTGTATCTTTTTCAACTGTTGCTTTGTTAGCAATGTCTTCAGCAATAGCAGCCTTTCTTAGGTCTGCAGCAATATCACTTGCTGGTTCAAGTGTAGTGTCATCAAGATTATCTACCATGTAGATATCATCAATTTTAGCTAAGGCAAGATTTGCATTTCCACTGCCTTGATTTCTTTCTTCAGTGATTGTATCCAAATTAATTGTATTAGTAGAAGTGTCAACAGGTGCTTCTACATCAACCACTTGAGCAGGTTGCTTTTCAGCAACTGCTGGAGTATCATCATCAGGGACATCATGGACAATAGGAACTGATTTCCTAGCAGTTGTCTTATTCCTTGGGAAGGCTTTTTTTCTTGATTTCTTTGGGACAAGATCAGTTGATGAGGCAGCAGTCTGAGTATCATCATCATCTTTCCTTTTCTTACTTTTCTGATTGGGGGCTTTTGTTTCAGCAACTACAACAGCATCAGCAACGTTGGAGTCAGTTGCTTTTTTGGATTTCTTATTGTCAGCATCCAATGGCTTGTGCTGATTGTAGAAAGATCTACCCACATTACATACTGACTTGTTTATAAGCAGTGGGTTTCTGAGCGTAATCCTGAAATGTTTCAAGATGTAGAAGATCTTTAAGCCATACATGACTGGGTACATAGGTTAGACGGTGTTGTCTTCCACCTTGACTTTCAATTTCACAATACATTCAACAAGTCTGTTGAAGAGGTATTTTGCCTAGTTTATGTCAGATCCATTTTCATGGATATGTTTCAGCAAAGGCCATCTTTTCAGGCCTACTTAGTCTATTCCTCCAACTTGGTGATGAACGAGATTGTCAGACTCAATTAATCAAATAAATTTGTTTTTAGCCAAAGGCAATTCACAACTACAACGAAAACCTAGGCACGTAGTGTAGAAGTAAAATAACCTCGAGTGTCGATCTCTAAGGACTATAACTAGCTTTATCAACTTTAACTTAAACTATAAATCAGAAATCAAGCAAAGCACAGATTTTTCTTATCAATATGATGGAAATAAGTGATAGTATGGTCATTCAAAGCAACCGGTAATAATCATGCATGAAGTACTTGAAGTTTGTATAGAGATCTATGATCATGAATTGTCCTACGTGTTCCTTTCAATTCAACACTACGAAGATAGATGGCTTAGATAGATCAAAGAAATAAAACAATAAATCAAGTCTTAAACGCGCGAAGCCACTCATGCATAATCAAGAACCCTAGCTAAGATACTATCACCAACGATAGATTTAGCTACTCATATTGCAATCAACAAGAATCAAAGCAAGATTGAATGAAAACATGTTGAATGAAGTAAATAAAAGCAGAAAAATTGTGAGATACAAGTTACTAACGAAGGTTGTCAATCTCCGATGAATTGCTAACTCACAAGCAAGAATCGAAAATAAAAAATGTCCAATCTCTATGCGAAAGCTTCCAAATCAATAATAAAAATAGTCTTCTATGCTAATAATTCCCAGAACAGGCTCTGGAGAATTTGTCTCTCAAAATAATGTGAAAAGGTCTGAAAAACATAGAGAATGGACAAACATATATATAGATGTCGGAAACTGGGGGGCGAATCGCCTGGGGTCTCAGGCGAACCGCCTGGCACCGGGC
The DNA here is from genome assembly GCA_028274465.1 of Plantago ovata. NCBI lineage: Eukaryota > Viridiplantae > Streptophyta > Magnoliopsida > Lamiales > Plantaginaceae > Plantago > Plantago ovata. The sequence goes on from CM051456.1 coordinate 70,793,908, forward strand.
AAACCGCCTGGGAGCTCCAGGTCGGTGGAGACGCGTTTTCTTCAATCTTTTCCTTTTTGGACTCGAATTTTGCCTTCTAGAGACCTTTAAGCCTTGAAACTCGTCCCCTAGGCCTCCAAACTCGTCTGGAAACTTCTAGATACACCATGGATGACCTCGAAGAACCAAAACTTCATTCTCTTCATCAATATTGCCCTTAAAAATACGTTTTTTTACCTAAAACCTGAAAAATGCAAAGAAAAGGGAAACATGACACTATTCTAATAAAATGCACTAAAATATAAGCTAAATTAACCTAGAGGATAGCTAAATTGGTGAAAAAGACTCGAATGAAAGTGTAAAATACACGTTCATCAAACTCCCCAAACCGAACCTTTGCTTGTCCTCAAGCAACTAAGCTAGACACTAATGCAAAAAACCAATGCAACACACAAAATGGAGTCTCATGCCAAATGAAATGAACTAATCTATTGAGTCTATCAAAAACTTATGAACACTGACCATACAAATCATAACATGGATATTGGTTGAAGAATGCCTCGATTGACTCATACACATTAACATATGCACTATGTTAAACAAGATAGTCCCTCTTAACATTTTCTACCTGGACCTAGTCAGTGACGACGTAATGAAACATGTAAAAATATGAATGGTTGTCCCGTGCCTATGAAACTGAGGACTTACTACTGTTCACCAAGTTAAGACTTTCCCTCAAAGAGGTCGAACCAATACTGGCTCTCATCAAACGAAGGAGGGTTCCCTAAAAGTTCACACTCCCCTATTCTACCCATCTCTCAAAAACTATCACCACTTCCTAAATGGCAGGACGAGGGTGGTCTAGAACAGATGAGTCTCAAACAAACAAAAGACACACTTACAACTCGATTACGAACATTACAAGAATTGAAAAATGAGACAAACACTTTGCTAAACTGCTTCTTGGCTTTCTTTGGACCCTTCTTTGCTTTTTTGGGGTCTTTTTGCTATTTTTTTGCTTTTCCAGATTTCTGGAAATTTTTTGATTTTTTTTTTTTTTTGTAGCCAGCAGTAGCACAACGAAAAATGAAGTACAAAGACTCACATGACTCACAAATGACCTCCCCAAACCTATTCGAAAGAATAGGTTAGAGAACAAACTTTACGAAAAAAGAAAAACAGACTCACAACACTCAAAATCGAAAAACAAGCCATAACGATAGCATAACCCCCTCCCCAAACCTATTCGAAAGAATAGGTTTCAAACAAAGGATCACACAATCTCACACTACCTCCTTCCTAGGCATTTAGCAATCTCAAAGCAAGGTGAACACTTGTTGCCTCTTAGGTACATAATTACACGGGAAAACATCCACAAGACTCTAACATGCATCATCCTATTATAAAGGCCTTCGTGAACCGCAGTAGAGAAAACACCACTAAGTGATGTCGAAACTACCAAGCTTAACTAAGTGCATATATAAATGTGACAATCCAAGCGAGAAAAACCTCAAACAAATTCATAGAGATGAAACGCATGGTCAAAGGTCATAACTAGTTAATCGAACCAATAAAAAAGTTCAAAAAATTTGGCAATAAACTCCACACAAAAACATGCAAAACTATACTAGAATGAATGTAGTGTATGCAACTAAATACTAAGAAAGCGGTAAATGTGCAAATGCAAATAAAGGGTTTCACGAGTTTATCATAAGCAAAACAAGTATAGAGATAGCCAGCGATAACCCTCCCCCCAAACCTGAACGCCGTCGCTCGTCCCGAACGTCGAAAGTGGATTTAAGGTGGGAGATAACTTGTACCTGTTAGGAAACTTGTAATTTTGATGAGCAATTAACCATGCTAAATTAAGTAAAGTCCAGTAACTAGTACTCTTAAGGTCCGTAGGAATTTAGAATTAAGGACATTGTAAAAGAGGAACGTTTGCTGAAGACTTAGAGTAGGTGCTAGATAGGTTAGTTTTACCGCTTATGAAGTATCTTGTTTTCTGAAAAGAAATACAACCTATTGAAGCATTTGCTGATGATGTACTTTGTTTACGCAAACAAACTATTGAAGCATTTAGAACCGTTCAGAAACTTGAAGAATTCGAAGATCTAAAGACTAGAAGATTTCTGAAGACTGGTATCTACAAAGTCACATGTTGCTCTGAAACTGGAAACTTTAGCAACATCATTACATAAGTGAAAATCTAAACGACAGAGTAGGTTGTGTTTGCTGAAACTGAGACTGACCACTTGCTGATGAACATTTGTGACCTCTTGCTGAAAGTACTTGTATTTGCGCTCCAATGTTACTGTTTGAATTTCATTCAAATGAGCATTAAATGCAAAGCATGCACGCGAAGGACATGAAGACTAGAAGACAAACAAAGGACGCTGCTGAAAGTACAAAAGCAAGATAGTGACATTTTAAGGAACAAAAGCCTTAAAATTTGAAATTCAAACGGCTCGTTATTTTCACTATAAATAGAGGTCATCCGGCGAATAGTTGAAGTGTGTCAACAACATGATCATACTCTCACTTGTGCTTAACTCACATACCCTTCAATACTCTCTATTGCCATTGATCCGTTCCAACACTTAAAGCTTGAAAAAGCTACCTGTGAAGAAGTAGAATTTACACGACTAAGAAATTAGTTAAGTGTTCTTTCTTTCTTTCAAACAAGAACAAGTCTTGACACCAGAAACAATCAAACTTGTTTACTGCAAAGTATTCAAAGTTTTGTTTCTTAGATTACGTGTTGTAACTGAATAAGTTATAATTAAGTTATCTCATCCCAAACCTCTCTAACTGAAAATACACCCTTTCAGGCGTGATATTCAGGGGGAAATTAATCGAGCATAGTGTTGCTGATTAAAAGTCCCAAGTTTGGTGGAGAACAAGGTTTCGTTCTCTAGTTAGGTTGGAAACGAAGCAACTGTGCTTTGGTTTCTGTTTGAATCGCTCTAGATAGGTGTTGTAAGGAACCTCAAACTTGTCTTAGTGGATTCAGTCCTAGAAAGGACAAAGTGGATTAGTTGAGAGATTACGCCACTCTCAGATACCACTATAAAAAGTGTTTGTGTGATTTACTTACTGCATTTAGTTTTCAGCAAAGCATATCTATCTGTACACAGTCACTCACTTCACTTGCTGAAACTTTCACTTACTGACAAAGCACTTATTGTATCAAAGACTTCCGCTCTCTGATTTTAAGTATCAGCAAAACTAGTTACTGAGAAGTAACTTGCGTTTGCTGAGAAAGTTAAGTATCAGCAAACTCATTACTGAAAAGTAATAAGTCCTTGCTGAGAAAGTTTTTAAACGACGAAAGTTTGAAAAGACTATTCACACCCCCCCCCTCTAGTCTTTTCTTGTTGTTTAAAGGGACCAACAAGTGGTATCAGAGCTGGAGGTTGTTTAACCTTCAGCACTGAACCTAGATCCCCTTAGGTGCTTTTCGTAAATCACTCTCACTTGATCAGTTTGGTAGTCCTTTGCTGACCGGATGTCTTTAGGAGATGCTCCCTTGCTGAAGCTGGAAAACTACGAAAAATGGCGAAACAACATGATGCTACATCTTGAGGCCATTAGTGATGAGATGGTTACCGTCATTAGTGATGGACCTATCAAAATCACTAAGGTTGAAAGAAGTTTTCCTCACAAAACCACAGAAGCTGGAAAGGAAACTATCTTAGGCGAACCAATTGATACTGTCGTTCCAAAACCAAGAGAGGAATGGACTTCCGACGAAGCCAAGAGATTCCGTCTTGATGGCCAAGAAAGAAACATCATCATTCGATCAACTCCGGATACTATACAGTGCAAACTGTGGGGTGCTAAAACTGCTAAGGAAGCTTGGAAAATGGTTCAAGATCTTTGTGCTGGATCTGACAAAACCAAGGAAAACAAACTCGAAGTGCTAAAGTTAAAGTTCCAGAACTTCAAACAAGGTACAAATGAGTCACTGGAAGACTTGGACTTCAGATTCACAACTCTAGTTAGTGAAATGGCAGCCTTGGGTGTTGGAAATCTTTACTCAGATTCTGAGAAGGTGAAAACCATCATCAGAAGTCTGAACCAAGAATGGATCCACACTCAGAACTTCTACTACAATCAAGGAATGCCATACATTATACCAACAGAGTTGTTCTCTCATCTTGCTACTGTCAACTACGAGACAAAGCAAAGAGAAAATGTGTTTGCTGAAAAATCGCAAAACATTGCTCTTGCTGCAAAGCCGTCATCTTCTGAAAAGAAGAATGATAAAGAGCCTGCTGATGAAAATGCTTTGGTTGTTAAAAACATGAAGAAATTCATCAGTAAGGAACTCGAAAGGCGAAAAGCAAAAGAGAAGCTGAAAAAGCATCTTGGTAACAACTACCATAAGTACAAGAATGAGACTGGCTCGCTGAACAAGCAAGCTCAGCAAGCAACCTCATCAGAAGAACCAACAGTTGGAAATGATCTCTGCTTTTACTGCAAAAAGTCTGGACACTTCAAAGCAAATTGTCCTTTGCTGAAAGGCAAATCTGCTGAAAAGAAGAAGAAGTTCAAAAGAGCTTTTATTGCTGAAGAAAAGAAGAAGCTTCAAGCAAAAATCGATGCATTATGCATTTATACTAGCTCCGAAGACAGTGAGGATGAAAGCTCAGACACTGATGATGAAGAAGCCACTCTTGACGTAGAGATTGGCAAGGAAGTTTGTGGAATAGCTAGGGAAGCTTATCCAGATGTGTCAAACTACGAGTTCTGCCTCATGGCCGGTCAGCTAAACAATCCTACCTCTGACTCTGACTCAGAAAGTGAAGACAAGATTGACCTTGACAAGATTCAAGGACAAATCAAAAGATTTGAGAAAACTCTGAGCAAACAGCAAGAGAAACTACATAATGCTAAAACTCTGACCAAGCAGACTACTGAAAAGTATGTCTTGTTGAAAGAAGAGACAGAAGAGAAGGATGCTGCAATAAGGCGTCTAAAGAAGTTGATTGTTGAAGCTACAGAGAAGAATTCTCAAATGGCAATAGAATTGGAAGAGTATCAATCCTCAATTCTAAAGTTACTTGTTGAAATCCAAGAGATGAAAAAGATGAAAATCAATTTCAAATCTTATGTTGATGCAAGTAATACACTGAACTAAACTCTTATTTGAGAGATCCATCTCAGAAAGAAGGTTTAGGTGCAACGTATGAAGGTGATGACGTAATAATCTTGAGTAAGGACAAATCACCGATTTCCTTTGTAAGTGCTACTGATAGTGGTCAACCAGAACTCTATCAGTTTGGTCAATCTAAGGTTGCTGAAAAATGCAATCAAGTACCTACGACCATAAAGCCCGTTGTTGCTACTCAAAGTTACAAGACTTTAAAAGGAAAACAGGTTGCTGAAAAACAAACTGTAAAGAAAAAGGATGATGTAAAGCATTCCACCAAACAAGTTGTTGAAAAGCAATTTGTTAAGTCAAAAGGCAAGATTACTAAAAGTAATCAGAAGACCTTTGCTGACAAACCTGAATCAAGTAAGGTTGCTGACACAAAAGCTCAGCATTCTCCGAAAAGTGGACTTGGCTTCAAAACCAAGCAAAGTCAACTTTTTCACGAGTATAAGCAAAGTCAGCAAAGATACTTCAAAGAGATGAACAAAATCAAGCCTAAGAGTTCTGAAAAGACTCAAAATGCTAGGGCTAGAAGGAACCTTGCTAGAAAAGAACTTACTGAAAAGTATGTTCAGCAAAAAGGTCAACCGAGCAAGACACCACATCAAAAAGTGGACTTGATCAGCACGAATCAAAAGTCTTTTGGCTCAAAACCCTCTAGTTCCTCAGCAAGTAGAAAACAAGTCAAAGTTGAAAAACTTAAGACTTGGGTTTCCACTGGACGCATTCTTAAACATGTTAATGGACATCCAATATTGGATAATTAACTTGTTTGCTCTTGATTGTGCAGACTTCAGCCACGGAGACAAACGATGCAATCTGGCACTTTGACAGTGGTTGGGGAAAGCACATGACGGGCAACAAGAATAACCTTATAAACTACAGACGGTGGTCTAAAGGTCCAACAATAAGGTTTGCTGGTGGAGGCTCTGGTTCTACAAAAGGCTATGGTGACGTGAAGTTAGGATGCATTACCATTACGGGAGTTCTTTATGTCAAAAATCTTAAGTTTAATCTTTTCAGCATGAGTCAGTTTGTTGACAAATGATACTTCATCAAAATCAAAAGTGATGAATGTAAACTTATAGATTTCGAGACAAAGAAGGTTATTGTGGTTGCAAGAAGATCAGGAGGCTTGTACACTGTAGATTGGTCTTCAGCAATCGTTGAAAAATGCCTTGTCTCAGATCACGATTGCCTTGCTGAAAAAGCATGGTTATGGCATAAACGAACAAGTCATCTAAACTTCAAGACGCTGAATAAGCTGTCTAAAAAGGCACTTGTAGTTGGATTACCTAAGGTTACTTTTAAGAAGGATGGTGTTTGCAATGCATGTCAGCAAGGAAAGCAAACCAAATCATCTTTTAAGAACAAGGCAGTATCGTGAACTACAAAACCTTTACAACTCTTGCACATGGACTTGTTTGAATCTTCTTCAACAAGCTATGCTGGTAAGAAGTATGGTCTGGTGGTGGTAGATGACTATTCAAGATTCACTTGGGTAGTATTTATCAAGCACAAATCTGAAACAAGGACTGAAATACCTAACTTGCTGAATAAGCTTGAAGTCATGAAAAATGACAAGGTAAAAGTCATAAGGACAGACCATGGTACTGAGTTTATAAACCAGTACATAACTGAGTATTGCACTTCAAAAGGCGTACAACATCAGTTATCCTCAGTAAGGACACCACAACAAAACGGTGTTGCTGAACGGAAAAATCGTACCCTAAAAGAAGCCGCAAGAACAATGCTTGCTGACACTGAAATAAGTGAGACTTACTGGGTTGAAGCGATTAATACCGCCTGTTACACTCAAAACAGATGTCTGATTACTAAGGAATACAACAAAACTCCATATGAGTTGTTTGTTGGTAGACCTCCTAATATCACTCATCTAAGAGTATTTGGTTGTAAGTGTTTCGTTCTTAATAACGGTAGAGAATACCTAAGAACATTTCAACCAAAGGCAGACGAAGCGATATTTCTTGGTTACTCCTTGCATAGTAAAGCTTATAGAGTTTACAAAAAAAAGGCACAAAAGATCGAAGAATCAGTGCATGTTGTATTCTACGAAAAGACACAAGGTGTTGGTCCCTTTAAACAACAAGAAAAGACTAGAGGGGGGGGGGGTGAATAGTCTTTTCAAAAAGTCGTCGTTTAAAAACTTTCTCAGCAAGTGCTTATTACTTTTCAATAATGAGTTTGCTGATACTTAACTTTCTCAGCAAGCGCAAGTTACTTCACAGTAACTAGGTTTGCTGATACTTAAATCAGAGAGCGGAAGTCTTTGATACAATAAGCGCTTTTTCCGTAACTGAAGGTTTCAGCAAGTGATGTGAGTGACTGTGTACAAATAGATATGATTTGCTGAAAACAAGTACAGTAAGTAAATCACAAAAACACTTTTATAGTGGTATCTAAGAGTGGCGTAATCTCTCAACTAATCCACTTTGTCCTTTCTAGGACTGAATCCACTAAGATAAGATTGAGGTTCCTTACAACACCTATCTAGAGAGATTCAAACAGAAACCAAAGCACACTTGCTTCGTCTCCGACCTAACTAGAGAACCTAACCTTGTTCTCCACCAAACTTGGTACTTTTAATCAGCAAAACTATGCTCGATTAATTTCCCCCTGAATATCACGCCTGAAAGGGTGTATTTTCAGTTAGAGAGGTTTGGGATGAGATAACTTAATTATAACTTATTCAGTTACAACACGTAATCTAAGAAACAAAACTTTGAATACTTTGCAGTAAACAAGTTTGATTGTTTCTGGTGTCAATACTTGTTCTTGTTTGAAAGAAAGAAAGAACACTTAACTAATTTCTTAGTCGTGTAAATTCTACTTCTTCACAAGTAGCTTTTTCAAGCTTTAAGTGTTGGAACGGATCAATGACAGTAGAGAGTATTGAAGGGTATGTGAGTTTAAGCACAAGTGAGAGTATGATCACGTTGTTGACACACTTCAACTCTTCGCCGGATGACCTCTATTTATAGTGAAAATAAGGAGCCGTTTGAATTTCAAATTTTAAGGCTTTTGTTCCTTAAAATGTCACTATCTTGCTTTTGTACTTTCAGCAGCGTCCTTGTTTGTCTTCTAGTCTTCATGTCCTTCGCGTGCATGCTTTGCATTTAGTGCTCTGTTGAATAAAATTCAAACAGTAACATTGGAGTGCAAATACAAGTACTTTCAGCAAGAGGTCACATATGTTCCATCAGCAAGTGGTCAGTCTCAGTTTCAGCAAGCACAACCTACTCTGTCATTCAGATTTTCACTTATGCAATGTTGTTGCTGAAGTTTCCACTTTCTGAGCAACATGTGCCTTTGTAGATACCAGTCTTCAGAAATCTTCTAGTCTTCAGTCTTCGAAATTTTCAAGATTCTAAGCGGTTCTAAATGCTTCAATAGTTTGTTTGTAAAAACAAAGTACATCATCAGCAAATGCTTCAATAGGTTGTATTTCTTTTTAGAAAACAAGATACATCATAAGCGGTAAAACCAACCTATTTAGCACCTATTCTAAGTCTTCAGCAAACGTTCTTTTTTTACAATGTCCTTAAAATTCTAAATTCCTATGGACCTTAAGAGTACTAGTTACTGGACTTTCCTTAATTTAGCATGGTTAATTGGTCATCAAAATTACAAGTTTCCTAACAAATTTCCCCCTTTTTAATGTTAGCAATCCATGGCTAAATTAATTGTTACCCTTTTAGAGGTTTCTGATGTTGAATAAATCAGTTGATTAATGCAAGCGTACTTGAATAATTAAATAGTAAGCATAAGTAAATTGCATAATAAAAAACCAATAAGAGTCAAAAGCTTCATTGCTGATAGTTATCTTTCAGAAGTTTACAAGAAATAGCAGAGATAACTAAACAAGATCAGCAAACAAAACTTTAACTGAACTATTACAGAGAGTTAAGCTCTTCCAAAGGATTTTCTCAAAATCTCTCTTACACTCTTCTCAGCAAGTGCAGTGAATTCAACACAGTCCTTTTCGTAGTTCTCAAGAAGCCTACGGACTTGTAATTGAAGAATCCTTGCATTTTTGCAGGCAGTATGATGATGCTTTTCAGCATTCATTTCCATGTAATTAGTTACCCACAAATGCATGCCCCAATTGCTGGCATGGAGAAGCTGTGTATCTGAAATGCTTTTAGGATGAATCTTTCTTAGCCAGAGAAGATCTTCTTCTTGATCCTTAGCAGTGAGATAGAAATACTCATAAGGAATCAATCCAAGTCTCTTCTTTGTTTTCTTGGTTACTAGGTCAGAGTAATAAGCAATGCCAACTGGTTTTATCAAATCTGGTTCTTGTCTTATAGACTTACCAATGACAGTTCTTCTTACTGAGACTTCAAGATTCAACCATCTCCCAGCAATATTTCTTGGAAGGGACTCTTCCCTTTGTTTCCTTTTTACTTTGAGTTCAATCCATTTGAACATTTGATTCAATATGGCTGTAGGAAAGAACTCATTCACCAGCAAGTCTTCCAGCTTTAAGATCCAGCAACCATGAATGTTTCTGATCACATTCTGAGTGGTTTCATCGTTGTTGGTCTTTGTATACTCGATGTCGGAGCCAATAGCAATGCTGGCCAGCCTCTTTTCTTCCTGTCTTTGCCTTCTTCTTCTTGACTTTGCATTGTCTTGATCTCTTGCTGAAGATCTTGAGTCAGAAGAGAAATGCTTTGATTGGCCAGACGGAGTTAAGACTGTAATTGGTCTAGCTCTTATGGCTTGAGCTATTGTCTGATTGTCATCATCATCATCATCATCATCTTCATTCAGATCTTGATGACTTTCAGTATGGCAAAAATCTTGAGTTTCAGCAGCAGTTTTTCTCTTTTTGGTACTTGCTGAATTTAACTCAGATTCTGCTTGCCTTTTAGAACTTTGCTCTTTTTCAGCAAGCGGTTCTATGGGCAGTGGCTCATCAACAGTAGGAGGGGTTTGGTTTCTCTTTCTGGTACTTCTCTTTTCCCCCTTAGACATGGATTGCAACATCGGAGTGATGTGCAGAGAATAGAACTCATTGCAGTTTTCAGCAAGAGTACTTGAGCTGTTATACTTCATGATGATTTGTTGCTGATCAGAGGTCATTTTTGACAACTCCTTTTGAATACTCACCATGTTCTCTTCATGTCTTTTCTCTGTTGCGGCCTTATCATCCATGAAAGTCTGAACCTTCACTAGAGCGGTTTTTGCTAACCGGAGTGTTTGACTTACATCTTCTTCATAACTCTTGTGATAAAGAATTATGTCTTTTTGAGCTATGGTAAGTGTAGTAGTGCGTCTCAGCACTGTAGCCAATATTTTGCCAATGTCAAGCGGGCTCTCAGCAAGCAATGCCTCATCTTCTACTTTGCAGGCATCATGGACTTTCTTTAGTGCCAAAATTCTAGGAGTAAACTCCTCAACTCTTGGGAACGACACTAGGTTTGGGGCCAAGGAATGAACTTTCAGTTCTTAAGCAAACTGATCATCTTTCATCAACAATTCTCCTCTCAGATCATCGTCTATATCATTTATGTAGTCAGGAGGAGGAATTTGAACAACTTTGGGGTCTCTCTTGGATTGTTCATCCTCATTTGCTGATAATTCATCTTCATCCTCAGATTCATCAAGGTCAGCAACCTTGGAACCTAAGTCAGCAACTTCATTTCCTTTTGGTTGAGTGGTTGCTGATGGCAACGCTTCAGACTCAGCAACTGGAGTTTCACCAGTAGTTAGTTTTAATTGAGTAGTTGCTGAGGGCAACGTTTGAGACTCAATTACTGGAGTTTCGCCAGTAGTAAGTTGAAGGGAGGGGACTTCCTTTGGTTTCACTCCTGAAGATTCACCAATTTCTAGATCCTGCGTATGCCTTGCATGGATCAGGAGACTATTTTGTAGAGCACGTTGGTAATCTTCATCCATTTCATCATCATCATCAAGGTTTGCATCAGTGACCTTGGCATCAGAAATTTGGCTCTTGCCATTTTTCAAGGCAGCCCGTTTTCTGGCATATTCTTCTTCAGTATCAGCACCTTGTACAGGTGCTTGATTTTCAGCAGCAGCAGGAGCAGGTTGAGATTCATGCTGAGGTTGTGGTTGTTCAGCTTGCTTCATTGTCTTGTTGAGTTTCAGCAACTGTCATTTTTAGTCCACCAGCATCAGGACTAGGACCTTGATTGTCATCATCGTCGTCCTTTTTATCCTTGGAATCTTTCCCTTCATCATCACTGGGATCAGTTGGAATGTTTTCATCTTCTTCCTCTTCATCATCATCAGTCAGAATTACGAGCTCGAGATGCTTGTATAAAGCAACACTCGTTACTTCCTCTTTCTCATTTATTTTGTGGGGATCAGCCACCACGGGTACAAATAAACCCTTGAGCATCACAGCTTGTTCAGCTGGAGAGGCAGTCTTGAATTTTTCCTTCATATTCTCTCTGATTTGAGCAATCAGATTTGAGCTCATTTGCTGAGAATATGACATGTCTTCAGGAAGTATGGAGTGGACAAACGTCTCGAGCTTCAGCAGAGAAGATCTCTTTTTCTCATTTGAGAGATGAAGATGGAGATCAAAGAAATCCATTCGTCTGTACCTTTGCCAGTTGCTGACAGATTTAACAACTCTTGACAAAGTTGTTCTTTTGAAGTTCAAGTACAGTTCCTCAGAACTCACTTGTGGATCTTCATTGATGAGAACCACTTCAGTGGTCTCCTTTAGAGCCTGAAAAAGAACAATATTTAGATCAGGAGAGGTTTGGATAATTGCTTTAGAGTTCAAAGCTGAAACATGAATTACCTCTTGAGATTCAGCAAGCTCATGTTGTACAATTTTCATTCCTTGAGGAGCTTTAGTAGCATCCTCCATTTGTTCATCCTGAAATAAATTTGAGTTAGATACAAGTACTAAGCTGTCAAACTTAGTTTTATTACCAAAAACTTTAACTACCTGCTGAGCAGGGAGTGTTGATTCTGGTGCAGAGGCTTCAACAACCATCTGACTTGCATCTTGAGAAGTCTGTAGAGATAACATAATATTAGCAAAAGAATAAGTTTCAGAAAGTGAAGTTTTACTGATGGTCGAGTTATCTACCTGCTGAAGAAGGACAGGTTGTGGCTCAGTCCTTTCAGCATTAACAGTTTCTTCATTTTCTGGGACTGTTTCTTCAGCAGACTTCTTGGCTTGCTCTGTTTGAGAAAGCTGCGCGGTTTCAGCAATCTCCCTTGTCACTGAAATGACAAGTTGAGCAGAAGCATCTTGACCTTTAAGCTCACTGCTTGTCATGAAGACATCAATGGATTTGTTGGATGATTCTTCAATCTCCAACTCCATTTGTTGGCTTATAGCTTCCAGTACAAGCTGGACTTTGTCAATTGATGTCTTTGGTGAACTTGGGCCAGTATTCTCAGCATCACGAGATGCATCGTTGAATAATGCTTCTTGAGTTTCTTCAGCAACTTCTGGAACTTGAACCATTGCTGTCTCAGCAACTGGTTCTTCAGCAACCGTGGTTTCAGCAACTTGATGAGTTGCTTGTTCAGCAACCATCTTTTCAGCAACATCAGCAAGTGCCGCGGTTCTCAAATCAGCAGCAATATCACTTGCTGGTTCCAGAGTTTGATCATCTAAATTATCTACAATGTAGATATCTGGGACTTGGGCAGGAATTTCATTTCCACTGCCTTGTGGTCTGTTCTCAGTAGAAGGATCAACATTGAGTCAATCATTGAAGGCTTCCGCAAACACTTCAATGTTGCTGACATAGGCTTTAGTAACTACCTTGTCAACATCTACTGGAACTTGCGTTTCAGCAATTGTCTGGGAATTGTCTGAGAGGTCATGGACAATAGGTATTGACTTGCGAGCCAGTGTTTTCTTCCTTGTGTTACTTGTCCTTTTCCTCTTGGGGACTGGGTTTGCTGATGACGCTGCAGTCTGAGTGTCATCATCAGCTTTCCTCTTTTTCTTGTTAGATTTCTTCAGTTTCCCAGCAGAGGCGTCAGTAGTTGCATTTTCAGCAATGGGAGTAGTGGTGTCTGCATGATCACCATCTAGAGTAGTTTCATCTTTGTTACCACCATCTACAACAGTTTCATCTCTAAGTTGCTGAGTGGTAACATTTGCAGCTGTTGTATACCTTTCTTGCTGACTTGTGCTGACAACATCTGCAGCTGTTGTCTTCTTTGATTTTTCGAGTTTCTTGCCAGCAATCTTAGGTACATTCTGCTTGTAGAAGGATCTTCCCACATTTCATACAAATTTCTTGATTGGCAATGGGTTTCTCAGCTGAATCCTGAAATGTTCAAGGATATAGCATATTTTTATTCCATACATAACTGGAAAGGAAGGTGAGACCTTGTTGTCTTCTACCTTTACATTGAACTTAGTGACACAATCAACAAGCCTGTTGAAAATGTACTTATCCCAGTTAAGTTCCGTTTTATTTTCATGGATATGCATCAGCAGCGGCCACCTTCTCAGGCCTACTTGGTCTATTCCTCCAACTTGGGAGTCCAAAACTTTAATCAGTAGCAGAGCTACTAGACCAAGTGAATGGCAGAGATGCTTCCTCTTAACGTGCTTTGTCCAAGTCACGGGAGCAATCTCTCCTTTCTTCATTTTCTCATTTCTGACGTCACTGTAGAAGGCTTCAATTTCTTCATCAGTGGCAGTGACGTCATCTTCAGTTCCAGTGGTTGGAATCTGAAAGATTTCCGCTAAATCAGTCCATTTCAGGACGATTTGCGTGTTCTGAACTGTAGTAAAGATCACTTTTCAGTGACTCCTTTATTATCGGTTAGGGACTGGATTTCTGCATTATTGTAGAACTCCATAGTGTCCAACATGCTCACTTGCTTAGTGCGAGCAGATATAAAATGCACGAGGCCTTGCTGCTTGATAAATTCAAGCGCCTCTTCATTTTGATCATCAAGTTCTTGTTCATAGAAGTATCGAATATACTTCTCCTTTGCAAATCCACCCCATTGCATCATCATCTCACACTTTGCAGTGTCAAGATATGACGGAGGCATAGGTTTTTCAGAGATTCTATCGTTTTTCAACACAACTTTCGTTGTGTTTCATGCCGGAGCAGTCACCGGAGCAGTGCGTTTCTCAGCACTGTCAACCTTAGACGACTTGGAGGATTTTGATGACTGTCTCTTTGGTGCCATTTCTTTTATAGAGAAGAAAATGTACGAAAAAGATAGTTTGCTTTTTGACCGGAGGTACAGTAGATTCAGGCTAAAATTTGCAAAGAAAGGAAATGTGAGTTAAAGAATTTTGTCATTTCTCTAACTCCTTCTTTATATAATGTCTCTGATGTGTGAGAAACTCAATCGATTTGAGCTCTCAACAAGGGTAAAACAGAGAAACACAGGCGTTAGTGGAGCCTTTGCATTGAATGCGTAGTGGCCCACTAACTAAAACCGTCAGAGCATTCTCTCTCTTTGTTTTGTTAACCGTTAGATCAATAACTTCTTTTAATCAATGGCCACGATTGTATTTCATGTCATGATTATTACGAGTTTATCTGTGCCCGATTAACGTCACAAATTGATTTTACCGAGTTTTAAGGGATTAGATTGCTTGCTGAAATAGACAAGAATCTTTTCAGCGAGTTTGCATTAATAGCCTAGATACTTGCTGAAAGTTCCCCCTTACTTAGATTTCTCATATTTTCTTAAGTTTAAAAGATATTTCTGATTTCCCGTATCAGTAAATTCTTTTGTACTTGAGATATCCTTTGGTAATATCTGAGAAATTAGTTTTGCTCTTTTTCTGAGTTCCCGTCTCAGAATATTCCCTTGATACTTGAATACCTGTTTCAGTATCTTTGATTGTCTGAATGCCCGTTTCAGCAATCCTTAAGGTTTTTCTCTTACTGAGTGCCTGTCTCAGCAAGTGATCAAGTTTCCTAACAAATACCCGTTTTGAAGGAATTACTTGTTGAATGCCTATTTCACCAATCATGCGATGACTTATCATTTCTTAGAAGAAATTAGTGGACGGAGCTTTTAAGTAAGAATACTTTGGCTTGCTGAATACCTGTTTCAGCATTCTGCCAAATGTACTCTTTATTGAGGTAGTTCAATCAATCCAAGGTTATACCTTAGCATTGCGAACCTATTATCTGGTAGGGGCTTGGTAAAGATGTCAGCAAGCTGATCATCAGTGCCTACTTTCACAACCTCAATATCTCCTTTTTCCACATGATCTCTAATGAAATGATGTCTAATATCAATGTGCTTAGTCCTAGAGTGAAACTTAGGATGTTGCGTGATAGCAATTGCACTTGTATTATCACAAAAGATTGGTGTTTTCTTTGCAGAAATACCATAATCTCTTAATTGTTGCTGAATTGCTGAATCCATAGGATTTGAGCTGTGCAACAACCAGCTGCAATGTATTCAGATTCAGTGGATGAATTGGCAACACAGGTTTGTTTCTTGCTTAACCATGATATTAATCTAGTACCCAAAAACTGACAAGTTCCAGAGGTACTTTTGCTATCAAGAGGTGATCCTCCATGATCAGCATTAGAATAACCAACCAATTCTAGTCCAGAATCTTTAGGATACCATAATCCAACATTGACTGTACCTTTGACATATTTCAGTATCTTGATTGCCTTTTTGTAGTGTGATTCTCTTGGATCAGATTGGAATCTTGCACACACACAAACAGCATACTGAATGTCAGGTCTACTTGCTGTTAAATACAACAAGGAACCAATGAGCTTCCTATACTTGTGTTCTTCAACACCTTTATCTTCTTTAGTATAGCCCAATTTGGTACCAACACTCATAGGGATCTTTTCAGGTTTCTCTTCCTCTTTGATCCTAAACTTTATGAGCATTTCTTTCGCATACTTTGCTTGATTTATGAATATTCCATCTTTGAGTTGCTTGACTTGCAATCCTAGGAAATAATTCAATTTTCCCATCATACTCATTTCAAACTTGTTTGTCATGAGTTTGGAAAAATCATCACAAAGTTGCTTGTCCTTAGATCCAAAAATTATGTCATCCACATAAATTTGAACTAAGAATATTTTACCATCATGGTTCATGGTAAATAAGGTTTTGTCAACTTCACCTTTCTTGAAACCATTATCCAGCAAGAACTTAGCCAAGGTATCATACCATGGTCTTGGTGCTTGCTTTAGACCATATACAGCTTTCTGAAGCTTGTATACCATCTTGGTTTCTGAGGGAAGTTCAAAGCCAGGGGGTTGTTCTAAGTAGACTTCTTCAGCAAGATCACCATTCAAGAAAGCACTTTTAACATCCATTTGGTAAACAATGAAGTCATTGTGAGCAGCAAAGGCCAAGAAAAGCCTAATTGCATCCAATCTTGCAACTGGTGCATAAGACTCATCATAGTCCAATCCTTCAGTCTGACAGTAACCTTGAGCAACTAAACGTGCTTTATTTCTTGTTACTTCACCAGACTCACTCAGCTTGTTTCTGAACACCCACTTTGTACCAATAGCTTTCTTGCCTTCACCAAGTGGTACAAGTTTCCAGACTTTGTTCCTTTCGAATTGATCCAGTTCTTCTTGCATTGCCTTTATCCATTCAGAATGCTTTAAAGCTTCTTCTATGGTTTTAGGTTCAATTTCTGAAACAAAGCAAGAGAACAATGATTCTACTTGGCGTAGCTTTGGATCTAGTCACTTGGCGTTTATTAATATCACCAATCATATCCGTAGAGGGATGATCTCTAATCCATTTATTAACAGTTTTTCTGCTTGTTGGATCTGGATATGTTTGCTCATCAGCATGTGACTCTTCAGTATGTACTTGTTCAGTACTACTGGGATTTTGTGTCTCTGCTTAGATTGGTTCATCAGCAACTGCTTGTTCAACATTGCTTGAATGTGAAAGTTCATCAGCAGGCACTGGAGGTTGCGTAGTTTCAGCAACTTCCGGAGCAACTGCGTCTTTTTCTGGAAATTCATTGTCGTGAACTATATTTATCTTGTCATGACTTGGGGGAGGAGAGTCATTGTCAGAATCACCATTTAGTTCAATTGACTTGATTTGCCTAGCATTAGATTCAGTTCTTTGCTCATGTATGATTAACTTTTTCATACATTCTGATATTTCTTCTTCAGCAGGCACTCCTTGTGTGTTTTCTTAGAATACAACATGCACTGATTCTTCGATCTTTTGTGCCTTTTTGTTGTAAACTCTATAAGCTTTACTATGCAAGGAGTAACCGAGAAATATCGCTTCGTCTGCCTTTGGTTGAAATGTTCTTAGGTATTCTCTACCATTATTAAGAACGAAACACTTGCAACCAAATACTCTTAGATGAGTGATATTAGGAGGTCTTCCAACAAACAATTCATAAGGAGTTTTGTTGTATTCCTTAGTAATCAAACATCTATTTTGAGTGTAACAGGCGGTATTAATCGCTTCAACCCAGTAAGCCTCACTTATTTCAGTGTCAGCAAGCATTGTTCTTGCGGCTTCTTTCAGGGTACATTTCTTCCGTTCAGCAACACCGTTTTGCTGTGGTGTCCTTACTGAGGATAACTGATGTTGTATACCTTTTGAGGTACAGTATTCAGTTATGTACTGGTTTACAAACTCAGTACCATGGTCTGTCCTTATGACTTTTACCTTGTCATTTTTCATGACTTCCAGCTTATTCAGCAAGTTAGGTATTTCAGTCCTAGTTTCAGATTTGTGCTTGATGAATACTACCCAAGTGAATCTTGAATAGTCATCCACCACGACCAGACCATATTTCTTACCAGCATAGCTTGTTGAAGAAGATTCAAACAAGTCCATGTGCAAGAGTTGTAAAGGTTTTGTAGTTGACGGTACTGCCTTGTTCTTGAAAGAGGATTTGGTTTGCTTTCCTTGCTGACATGCGTTGCAAACACCATCCTTCTTAAAGGTAACCTTAGGTAATCCAACTACAAGTGTCTTTTTAGACAGCTTATTCAGCATCTTGAAGTTTAGATGACTTGTTCGTTTATGCCATAACCATGCTTTTTCAGCAAGGCAATCATGATTTGAGACAAGGAATTTTTCAACGATTTCTGAAGACCAATCTACGGTGTACAAGCCTCCTGATCTTCTTGCAATCATAATAACCTTTTTAGTCTCGAAATCTATAAGTTTACATTCATCACTTTTGATTTTGATGAAGTATACTTTGTCAGCAAATTGACTCATGCTGAAAAGATTAAACTTAAGATTTTTGACATAAAGAACTCCAGTAATGGTTATGTATCCTAACTTCACGTCACCATAGCCTTTTGTAGAACCGGAGCCTCCACCAGCAAACCTTATTGTTGGACCTTTAGACCACCATCTATAGTTTATAAGGTTATTCTTGTTGCCCGTCATGTGCTTTCCACAACCACTGTCAAAGTGCCAGATTGCATCGTTTGTCTCCGTGGCTGAAGTCTGCACAATCAAGAGCAAACAAGTTAATTATTTAATATTGGATGTCCATTAACATGTTCAAGAATACGTCCAGTGGAAACCCAAGTGTTAAGTTTTTCAGCTTTGACTTGTTTTCTACTTGCTGAGGAACTAGAAGGTTTTGAGCTGAAAGACTTTTGATTCGTGCTGATCAAGTCCACTTTCTGATGTGGTGTCTTGCTCGGTTGACCTTTTTGCTGAACATACTTTTAAGTAAGTTCTTTTCTAGCAAGGTTCCTTCTAGCCCTATCATTTAGAGTCTTTTCAGAACTCTTAGGCTTGATTTTGTTCATCTCTTTGAAGTATCTTTGCTGACTTTGCTTATACTCGTGAAAAAGTTGACTTTGCTTGGTTTTGAAACCGAGTCCACTTTTCAGAGAATGCTGAGCTTTTGTGTCAGCAACCTTACTTGATTCAGGTTTGTCAACAAAGGTCTTCTGATTACTTTTAGTAATCTTGCCTTTTGACTTAACAAATTGCTTTTCAACAACTTGTAGCAATAGCGGACTTTATGGTCGTAGGCACTTGATTGCATGTTTCAGCAACCTTAGATTGACCAAACTGATAGAGTTCTGGTAGACCACTATCAGTAGCACGTACAAAGGAAATCGGTGATTTATCTTTACTCAAGATTTCTACGTCATCAACTTCATACATTGCGCCTAAACCTTCTTTCTGAGATGGATCTCTCAAATAAGAGTTTAGTTCAGTCAGCGTATTACTTGCGTCAACATAAGATTTGAAATTGATTTTCATCTTTTTCATTTCTTGGATTTCAGCAAGTAACTTTAGAATTGAGGACTGATATTCTTCCAATTCTAATGCCATTTGAGAATTCTTCTCTGTAGCTTCAGCAATCAACTTCTTAAGACGCCTTATTTCAGCATCCTTTTCTTCTGTCTCTTCCTTCAGCAAGACATACTTTTCAGTAGTCTGCTCGGTCAGAGTTTCAGCAATCTGTAGTTTCTCTTGCTGTCTGCTCAGAGTTTTCTCAAATCTTTCGATTTCTCCTTGAATCTTGTCAAGGTCAATCTCGTCTTCACTTTCTGAGTCTGAGTCAGAGGTAGAGTTGTTTACCTGACCGGCCATGAGGCAGAACTCGTAATTTGACACATCTGGATAAGCTTCCATAGCTATTCCACAAACTTCTTTGCCAATGTCCACGTCTAGAGTGGCTTCTTCATCGTCAGTGTCTGAGCTTTCATCCTCAGTGTCTTCGGAGATAGTATCAATGCATAATGCATCGATTTTTGCTTGAAGCTTCTTCTTTTCTTCAGCAATAAAAGCTCTTTTGAAGTTCTTCTTCTTTTCAGCAGATTTGCCTTTCAGCAAAGGGCAATTTGCTTTGAAGTGTCCAGGCTTTTTGCAGTAAAAAACATAGATCATTTCCAACTGCTGGTTCTTCTGATGAAGTTGTTTGCTGTGCTTGCTTGTTCAGCGAGCTATTCTCATTCTTGTACTTATGGTAGTTGTTACCAAGATGCTTTTTCAGCTTCTCTTTTTCTTTTCGCCTTTCATGTTCCTTACTGATGAACTTCTTCATGTTTTTAACAACCAATGAGTTTTCATCAGCAGGCTCTTTATCATTCTTCTTTTCAGAAGATGATGGCTTTGCAGCAAGAGCAATGCTTTGCGATTTTTCAGCAAACACATTTTCTCTTTGCTTTGTCTCATAATTGACAGTAGCAAGATGAGAGAACAACTCTGTTGGTGTAATGTCTGGCATTCCTTGATTGTAGTAGAAGTTCTGAGTGTGGATCCATTCTTGATTCAGACTTCTGATGATGGTTTTCACCTTCTCAGAATGTGAGTATAGATCTCCAACACCCAAGGCTGCCATTTCACTAACTAGAGTTGTGAATCTGAAATCCAAGTCTTCCAGTGACTCGCTTGTACCTTGTTTAAAGTTTTGGAACTTTAATTTCAGCACTTCAAGTTGGTTTTCCTTGGTTTTGTCAGATCCAGCACAAAGATCTTGAACCATTTTCCAAGCTTCCTTAGCAGTCTTAGCACCCCACAGTTTGCACTATATGGTATCCGGAGTTGATCGAATGATGATGTTTCTTGCTTGGCCATCAAGACGAAATCTCTTGGCTTCGTCGGAAGTCCATTCCTCTCTCGGTTTTGGCACGACGGTATCAACCGGTTCGCCTAAGATAGTTTCCTTTCCAGCTTCAGTGGTCTTGTGAGGGAAACTTCTTTCAACCTTAGTGATCTTGATAGGTCCATCATTAATGACGGTGACCATCTCATCACTAATGGCCTCAAGATGTAGCATCATGTTGTTTCGCTAGTTTTCCAGCTTCAGCAAGGGAGCGTCTCCTAAAGACATCCTGTCAGCAAAACAGTACCAAACTGATCAAGTGAGAGTGATTTACGGAAAGCACCTAAGGGGATCTAGGTTCAGTGCTGAAGGTTAAAGAACCTCCAGCTCTGATACCACTTGTTGGTCCCTTTAAACAACAAGAAAAGACTAGAGGGGGGGGGGTGAATAGTCTTTCCAAAAAGTCGTCGTTTAAAAACTTTCTCAGCAAGTGCTTATTACTTTTCAGTAATGAGTTTGCTGATACTTAACTTTCTCAGCAAGCGCAAGTTACTTCACAGTAACTCGGTTTGCTGATACTTAAATCAGAGAGCGGAAGTCTTTGATACAATAAGCGCTTTTTCAGTAACTGAAGGTTTCAGCAAGTGATGTGAGTGACTGTGTACAGATAGATATGATTTGCTGAAAACAAGTACATTAAGTAAATCACACAAACACTTTTATAGTGGTATCTGAGAGTGGCGTAATCTCTCAACTAATCCACTTTGTCCTTTCTAGGACTGAATCCACTAAGATAAGATTGAGGTTCCTTACAACACCTATCTAGAGCGATTCAAACAGAAACCAAAGCACACTTGCTTCGTCTCCGACCTAACTAGAGAACGTAACCTTGTTCTCCACCAAACGTGGTACTTTTAATCAGCAAAACTATGCTCGATTAAGTTCCCCCTGAATATCACGCCTGAAAGGGTGTATTTTCGGTTAGAGAGGTTTGGGATGAGATAACTTAATTATAACTTATTCAGTTACAACAAGTAATCTAAGAAACAAAACTTTGAATACTTTGCAGTAAACAAGTTTGATTGTTTCTGGTGTCAAGACTTGTTCTTGTTTGAAAGAAAGAAAGAACACTTAACTAATTTCTTAGTCGTGTAAATTCTACTTCTTCACAAGTAGCTTTTTCAAGCTTCAAGTCTTGGAATGGATCAATGGCAGTAGAGAGTATTGAAGGGTATGTGAGTTTAAGCACAAGTGAGAGTATGATCACGTTGTTGACACACTTCAACTCTTCGCCGGATGACCTCTATTTATAGTGAAAATAAGGAGCCCTTTAAATTTCAAATTCTAAGGCTTTTGTTCCTTAAAATGTCACTATCTTGCTTTTGTACTTTCAGCAGCATCCTTGTTTGTCTTCTAGTCTTCATGTCCTTCGCGTGCATGCTTTGCATTTAATGCTCTGTTGAATAAAATTCAAAAAAAGTAACATTGGAGTGCAAATACAAGTACTTTCAGCAAGAGGTCACATATGTTCCATCAGCAAGTGGTCAGTCTCAGTTTCAGCAAGCACAACCTACTCTGTCATTCAGATTTTCACTTATGCAATGTTGTTGCTGAAGTTTCCACTTTCTGAGCAACATGTGCCTTTGTAGATACCAGACTTCAGAAATCTTCTAGTCTTCAGTCTTCGAAATCTTCAAGATTCTGAGCGGTTCTAAATGCTTCAATAGTTTGTTTGTAAAAACAAAGTACATCATCAGCAAATGCTTCAATAGGTTGTATTTCTTTTCAGAAAACAAGATACATCATAACCGGTAAAACCAACCTATCTAGCACCTATTCTAAGTCTTCAGCAAACGTTCCTCTTTTACAATGTCCTTAAAATTCTAAATTCCTATGGACCTTAAGAGTACTAGTTACTGGACTTTCCTTAATTTAGCATGGTTAATTGGTCATCAAAATTACAAGTTTCCTAACACTAGGAGTGCCTGTTGAAGAAGAAATATCAGAATGTATGAAAAAGCTAATCATACATGAGCAAAGAACTGAATCTAATGCTTGGCAAATCAAGTCAATTGAACTAAATGATGATTCTGACAATAAATCTCCTCCCCCAAGTCATGACAAGATAAATGTAGTTCACGACAAAGAATTTCCAGCAAAAGACGCAGTTGCTCCGGAAGTTGCTGAAATTACGCAACCTCCCGTGCCTGCTGATGAGTTACCATAATCTAGCAATGTTGAACAAGCAGTTGCTGATGAACCTATCTCAGCAGAGACACAAAATCCCAGTAGTACTGAACAAGTACATGCTGAAGAGTCACATGCTGATGAGCAAACATATCCAGATCCAACGAGCAGAAAACCTGTTAACAAATGGATTAGAGATCATCCCTCTACGGATATGATTGGTGATATTGATAAACGCCACGTGACTAGATCCAAAGTTTCTGCTACTCATGGACTTGCTGAACAAGCAAATGTCGTAGAAGTAGAATCATTGTTCTCTTGCTTTGTTTTAGAAATTGAACCTAAAACCATAGAAGAAGCTCTAAAGAATTCTGAATGGATCAAGGCAATGCAAGAAGAACTGGATCAATTTGAAAGAAACAAAGTCTGGAAACTTGTACCACTTGCTGAAGGCAAGAAAGCTATTTGTACAAAGTGGGTGTTCAGAAACAAGCTGAGTGAGTCTGGTGAAGTAACAAGAAACAAAGCACGTTTAGTTGCTCAAGGTTACTGTCAGACTGAAGGATTGGACTGTGATGAGTCTTATGCACCAGTTGCAAGATTGGATGCAATTAGGCTTTTCTTGGCCTTTGCTGCTCACAATGACTTCATTGTTTACCAAATGGATGTTAAAAGTGCATTCTTGAATGGTGAACTTGCTGAAGAAGTCTACTTAGAACAACCCCCTGGCTTTGAACTTCTCTCAGAAACCAAGATGGTATACAAGCTTCAGAAAGCTGTATATGGTCTAAAGCAAGCACTGATGAACGCGAGATTTGTCAGGTCCCGGTTCAGTCAAATAAATTTGTTATTTAGCCAAAGGCAATCCACAACTACAACGAAAACCATAGTGTAGCAGTAGAATGACTCGAGTGTCGTTCTCTCAGGACTATAACTAGCTTTATCTATTTAACAAGAGAATATAAAACAGCAGACAGATAGCAATAGGGGGTTTCTAGCAGATAATGGAGATTGGTGATAGTATGGTCCTTCTTAACATAATGGGTCGATAATCATGCATAAATTCCTCGGTCTTGCATAGAGATCTTTGAATCAATCTAGTGTCCTGTTGCAAGTATTAAGCACTACGAAGATAATTTGGTCTGACTAGTCAATCACGATTGTCCTATTGTGTTCCGTAATTATTCAACACTACGAAGATAATTGGTCTGATGGTCGACTAGTGTCCAATTGTGCATAATAATCGATAAAACATACGGGAATTTTGGTTACAACTGATCAACGAAATAAAGCAATGACACGGAGTATAATGCGCGATATAGCCATTATCATGATTATCTTCCCTCGCTAAGAATTCACATACTACCACCAATGATAAGTTTAGCTACTCATAATAGGCAGGCAATCAACAGAAATCATAGAAGAAAACATGTTGAAAGAATATAATAAAATAAGTAGAATAAAATTGTAAGATACAAAGTTACCGAAGGTTGTCAATCTCCGGATGATTGCGGTCCTACGAGCTCCAATCTGCTATGAAAAAGTATCCCCTAAGCTACGGAACTCCCAGGACAGGCCCCGAGAAGTTCCTACCTAAAACTATAGAGAGAGGTGAGAAAGTAGGTCTGGAAAGATATGATTTTCGGAGAGAAAACTGAGCACTATATATAGGCCCCGAATAAACTCTAGGGCGGTTCGCCCCCCGGCTTTTTCGCGGAATTCCACGTTTTTCGACGCGGATTTGGATTTTTTCACCTTTTCGGACTCGGTTTCTGACTTCTAGTGGCCTTCTAACCTCCAGATTCGACCCCTATACTCCAAATCCTATCCGGAAACCTTCAGATACTCCAAATAGGCTTCTGGAACACCAATTCCTTGTCAACTTCAATATAATTGCCCAGAAATCTTCGAATTTCAACCACAACCTGTAAAATAAAATCTAAAGGGAAACGTGACACTATTCTAATAAAAGGTACTAAAATATAGCTAAATTAACATAGATGATAGCTAAAATAGGTGAAAAAGACTCGAATGAAAGTGTAAAATACACATTCATCAAACTCCCCAAACCGAACCTTTGCTTGTCCTCAAGCAACTAAGCTAGACTCTAATACAAAAAACATGCAAGACACAAAAATGGAGTTTCATGCCAAATAAAATGAACTAATCTACTGAATCTACCAAATAACATATGAACAAAAACCATATAAATCAAAGCATGAATATAGGTTGAAGAATACCTCGATTGACTTATACACATCCACATGAGCACTTATGTCAAGACAAGATAGTCTCTCGTAACATTCTCTACCTGGACCTAGTCAGTGACGACGTAATGAAGCATGCTAAGATACGAATGGTTGCCCCGTGCCTATGAAACTGAGGGCTTACTGTTGTTCCACCATGTTAAGACTTTTCCTCAAAAGAGGTCGAACCAGTACTGGTTCTCATCAAACGAAGGAGGGTTCCCTATAAAAGATAACACTCCCCTATTCTACCCATCTCTTAAGTAAAGTCTTAAGCTATTCACCACTTCCTGAATGGCAGGACGAGGGTGGTCTAGAACAGATGACACTTAAGACAAAAAAGATAAAAAATAAAAATTAATACGAAAAATGGAAAAGACTCAAACTTTGCTAAACTGCTATTTGGCTTTCTTTTTTGGACCCTTCTTTGCTTTTTTGGGGTCTTCTCTTTTTTCTCTTCTTTTCTTTCCAGATTCTTTTTTCTTTGTCTTTTTCTCTTTTTTTTTCTGGAATTTTTCTTTCTTTTTTTTTTCGATTTTTTTTAGCCAGTAGTAGCAAAACAAAGGGAAAAACAAAATGACTCACACGACTTCCCCAAACCTATTCGAAAGAATAGGTTGGAGTACAAAATTACGGAAAATGAAAAATAAACTCACGACACGAAAATGAAAAACAGAAACAAGTCTAATGATGGTGCAACCCCCTCCCCAAACCTATTCGGATGAATAGGTTGTAAACAAAGGATCACACAACCTCACACTACCTCCTTCGTAGGCATTTAGCAATCTCAAAGCATGGTGAAGACTTGTTGCCTCTTAGGTACATAATTACTTGGGAAAACAACCGTAAGACCCTAACATGCATCATCCTATTACAAAAGCCTTCGTGAACCGCAGTAGAGAACCACCACTAAGTGATGTCGAGACTATCAAGCTTAACTAAGTGCAATACATAAATGTGACAAGCCAAGCGAGAAAAACCTCAAACAAATTCATAGAGATGAAGCATACGATTAATGGCATAGTTAGTTGATCTACCCGATAAAAAAGTTCAAAAAATTCGGCAATAAACTCCATATAAAACATGCAAGACTATCCTAGGAAAGCAGTAAACGTGCAAATGCAAAAATTTCACGAGTTTATCATAAGCAAGATAAGTATAGAGATAACCAGCGATAGCCTCCAAAACTCCCCAAACCTGAACGTCGTCGCTCGTCCCGAACGTCGAAAGTGGATCTAAGGTGAGAGATAATGCTTGTATAAGTGACCTATAATACTCAATCAAACTCGTGAGATAAAATCTAAAGCGGTAAAGAAAGCGATAAAATCTCCGGGTTGCCTCCCGGATAGCGCCATTGTTTAAAGTCTTTGACTCGACTCCTGTCCGCGCCTATCTCTTCTTTCTGCGGGTACTAGACTTCCACTTCATCGATCTCCTCTCCATGCCACGAACCTGTGAATAAGAAAGAATATAGGCTGCAAGACCACAGTAGTGAGTAGTAATATCAGGCGGTTCGGGTGGGTCAGGTAAGGCTTTCAACACGTGTTGCTTGCCATCTACTTCAATAGTGCAAGTTCTTTGGTAGATGTCCATCACGGAGCGTAGTTTAGTCAAGAATGTTTGCCCTAAGAGTATGACATCCCCCGTCCCAGGTGTATATGCCGGCATAACTACGAAATTGGTGCATATAGATGCTTCACCAATCTTGACCAACACGTTTTTCACAACGCCCTCGGGTCTCATAAAGGAACCATCCGCCAGACGCACAATAGCCCTTTGCTCAGATAGTTTTCCAAGCTTGCTCTTTTCAAACACGTTCAAAGGGATTATGTTTGAGTAGGATCCCGTGTCTAGTGTGGCACGGACATCTTCAAGCTCACCAATCCTTACCTTAACATCGAAACTTTTAGGGAGTGGTTCGGGATCCTCTTGCTCCTCATCACTTGCGTCAGAACCAAGGTCCTTCTCTTCTTCCTCAGCTTGTAGAAGTTCTTCCTTCATGCAACACTCGCACCTAACAACCTTCCTGATGGTGATTTCTTCGGGTACATCATCAGCCAATTTCGACTTCACAGTGTTGCTATGCAGTTTGCCTTTTTCCCTACTTGCTCCTCGGTCGATCAACTCTTGCAGCTTCTGATGGGCAAGCCTAGTGCTCTCTTCCAGCCTATCGAGCCTTGCCCTAGTCTTCTCGGAATCTTCTTCATACCGTTTGAGAAAACTTTGTGTGTGATCGACCATCTTTTGCAAGTTCTCCATCAGTTGAGCCGTCTTCGACTTCGGTGGCTCTTTTGGAGCGGGGTTTTCGCAGTGATTATTACCATAGTTCAGCCTACTACGGTCTTGGTTAGGTCCATAAGTTTGGTTAGCCGGTGCATATCCTTAATTGTTAAGGTATCCTCTTCTCCAAAATCCACCTCGAGGATTCCTACCGTCTTGTCCGTAGCTAACTTCTTGAGTACCAAACTCTATAGCAAAGGCTTCTTCTTCGTCTCCTCGAGCCCAGTTGCCATCATCGTATGCCAGCTCCGATCTACACATATGAGCCCCAAGCCCATAGTTCTTGCATATTCGGCATACTTCGTTCGAAATAGTTGTTCCGGTGGTGCTCTTCAGGACTTGCTTCAATTCGTTGGTAAAGCACTCGAATTGATCCCCATTCCCCCTATACATAGGGGCTTCTTGAGTCGGTGGAGCTTCAGGTCCACGTCTCCTAACCATTGCTCTTGGGTCCTTGAACTGCGAACCCTTAGCAAGCCTTTCGAAAACTGCCCAGACGGCTTCTGCGGTTTCCTCCCAAATATTGCCTCGGCATTGGAAATCCACCACTTGTTGGTTCTCGAAGGTTAGTCCATTGTAGAAGTGTTGGACTAGGTCAGAAGGTTCAAAACCATGGTGAGGGCACTTGTTCGTGAGATCTTGGAACCTCTCGAACGCGGTGTAGATGGTCTCATCATAGTCCTGCTTGAATCCAGTGATTTGCGCCTTTAGCACGGTAGTTAAGGTGTGAGGGAAGTATTTCTCCATGAAAGCTGAAAAACCCTTTTCCCAAGTGTCCAGCGAGCCTGCTGGAAGAGAACTCATCCATGACTTGGCTCTGTCGCCAAGTCCCATAGCAAAAACCTTCATCCTCAACTCATCCGTTGTTATGTCAGCTCCGGGTCGTGGGAGTTGGTTGACGAAATCATCGATATCGTGCAAGTACCCCATCACATCTTCCCTTGATAAGCCATAGAACCTCGGAAGTTGTTGGAATGCGTGGTTCTTGATCTCCAGATCTTGGGTTGCAGACGAAAGAACTATCGCCGGTCCCCTCATACGATCCTTGGTGGGTTGTAACCATGCCTTCAGTGGTCTAGCTTCTGCCATTCCGTCGATTTCCTTGAAGAGACTAAGTAGAGATTCAGAGAAATCGGTTTCCTCTATTTCCTCTAGTGCGCGCCTTTGAAGTAGTCGCCTTCTTTGGTGGTAGACTCTGTCGATCTCAACAATCGAATTAGCAAGTGGTGTTCCTGCAGAACGTGTATGCGGCATACACTATCTGTGACAGACTAGGAAAGGTGATTAGAAACAAACTAGGAAAGCAGTATCAGAGAGAGATTAAAAAGGAAAACTAAAACTAATAGAATTAGGAATCTAAAGCTGTAAATATAAACAAATTAAATAGAAAAAAGGAGTATAGTCCCCGACAACGGCGCCAATTTGATGAAAGCGAGATTTGTCAGGTCCCGGTTCAGTCAAATAAATTTGTTATTTAGCCAAAGGCAATCCACAACTACAACGAAAACCGTAGTGTAGCAGTAGAATGACTCGAGTGTCGTTCTCTCAGGACTATAACTAGCTTTATCTACTTAACAAGAGAATATAAAACAGCAGACAGATAGCAATAGGGGGTTTCTAGCAGATAATGGAGATTGGTGATAGTATGGTCCTTCTTAACATAATGGGTCGATAATCATGCATAAATTCCTCGGTCTTGCATAGAGATCTTTGAATCAATCTAGTGTCCTGTTGCAAGTATTAAGCACTACGAAGATAATTTGGTCTGACTAGTCAATCACGATTGTCCTATTGTGTTCCGTAATTATTCAACACTACGAAGATAATTGGTCTGATGGTCGACTAGTGTCCAATTGTGCATAATAATCAATACAACATACGAGAATTTTGGTTACAACTGATCAACGAAATAAAGCAATGACACGGAGTATAATGCGCGATATAGCCATTAGCATGATTATCTTCCCTCGCTAAGAATTCACATACTACCACCAATGATAAGTTTAGCTACTCATAATAGGCAGACAATCAACAGAAATCATAGAAGAAAACATGTTGAAAGAATATAATAAAATAAGTAGAATAAAACTGTAAGATACAAAGTTACCGAAGGTTGTCAATCTCCGGATGATTGCGGTCCTACGAGCTCCAATCTGCTATGAAAAAGTATCCCCTAAGCTACGGAACTCCCAGGACAGGCCCCGGGAAGTTCCTACCTAAAACTATAGAGAGAGGTGAGAAAGTAGGTCTGGAAAGATATGATTTTCGGAGAGAAAACTGAGCAATATATATAGGCCCCGAATAAACTCTGGGGCGGTTCGCTGCAGGTTGGGGCGGTTCGCCCCCCGGCTTTTTTGCGGAATTCCGCGTTTTTCCACGCGGATTTGGATTTCTTCACCTTTTCGGACTCGGTTTCTGACTTCTAGTGGCCTTCTAACCTCCAGATTCGACCCCTAGACTCCAAATCCTATCCGGAAACCTTCAGGTACTCCAAATAGGCTTCTGGAACACTAATTCCTTGTCAACTTCAATATAATTGCCCAGAAATCTTCGAATTTCAACCACAACCTGTAAAATAAAATCTAAAGGGAAACGTGAGACTATTCTAATAAAATGTACTAAAATATAGCTAAATTAACATAGAGGATAGCTAAAATAGGTGAAAAAGACTCGAATGAAAGTGTAAAATACACATTCATCAAGCACCAAGGTCTTGGTATGATACTTTGGCTATGTTCTTGCTGGATAATGGTTTCCAGAAAGGTGAAGTTGATAAAACCTTGTTTACCATGAACCATGATGGTAAAATACTCTTAGTTCAAATTAATGTGGATGACATAATTTTTGGATCTAAGGACAAGCAACTTTGTGATGATTTTGCCAAACTCATGACAAACAAATTTGAAATGAGTATGATGGGAAAATTGAATTATTTCCTAGGATTGCAAGTCAAGCAACTCAAAGATGGAATATTCATAAATCAAGCAAAGTATGCGAAAGAAATGCTCATAAAGTTTAGGATCAAAGAGGAAGAGAAACCTGAAAAGATCCCTATGAGTGTTGGTACCAAATTGGGCTATACTAAAGAAGATAAAAGTGTTGAAGAACACAAGTATAGGAAGCTCATTGTTTCCTTGTTGTATTTAACAGCAAGTAGACCTGATATTCAGTATGTTGTTTGTGTGTGTGCAAGATTCCAATCTGATCCAAGACAATCACACTACAAAAAGGCACTTAAGATACTGAAATATGTCAAAGGTACAATCAATGTTGGATTATGGTATCCTAAAGATTCTGGACTTGAATTGGTTGGTTATTCTGATGCTGATCATGGAGGATCAACTCTTGATAAAAAAGTACCTCTCGAACTTGTCAGTTTTTGGGTACTAGATTAATATCATGGTTCCGCAAGAAACAAACCTGTGTTGCCAATTCATCTACTGAATCTGAGTACATTGCGGATGGTTGTTGCACAGCCCAAATCTTATGGATTCAGCAACAATTAAGAGATTATGGTATTTCTGCAAAGAAAACACCAATCTTTTGTGATAATACGAGTGCTATTGCTATCACGCAAAATCCTAAGTTTCACTCAAGGACAAAACATATTGATATTAGACATCATTTCATTAGAGATCATGTGGAAAAGGGAGATATTGAGGTTGTCAAAGTGGGTACTGATGATCAACTTGCTGACATCTTTACCAAGCCCATACTAGATAATAGATTCGCAATGCTAAGGTATAACCTTGGATTGATTGAATTACCTCAATAAAGGATACAATTGGCAGAATGCTAAAACAAGTATTTAGCAAGCCAAAGTATTCTTACTTAATTAAAAGCTCCTTCCACTAATTTCTTCTACGAAATGATAGGTCACTACATGATTACTGAAACATGCATTCAGCAAGTAATTCCTTCAAAACGGGCATTTGTTAGGAAAACTTGATCACTTGCTGAGACAGGCACTCAGTAAGAGAAAAACCTTAAAGATTGCTGAAACGGGTATTCAGACAATCAAAGATAATGAAACAGGTATTCAAGTATCAAGGGAATATTCTGAGACGGGAACTCAGAAAAGAGCAAAACTCACCTCTCAGATTTTACCAAAAGATATCTCAAGTATAAAAGAATTTACTGATACGGGAACTCAGAAATGTCTTTTAAACTTAAGGAAATATGAGATGTCTGAGTAAGGGGGAATTTTCAGCAAGTAACAAGGCTATTTATGCAAACTCGCTGAAAAGATTCTTGTTTATTTCAGCAAGCAATCAAATCCCATAAATCTCGGTAAAATCAATTTGTGACGTTAATCGGGCACAGATAAACTCGGTAATAATCATGACATGAAATACAATCGTGGCCATTGATTAAAAGGAGTTATTAATCTAACAATTAACATTACAAAGTGAGAGAGTGCTCTGACGGTTTTTGTTAGTGGGCCACTACGCATTTAATGCTAAGGCTCCACTAACGCCTTTGTTTCTCTGTTTTACCCTTGCTGAAAACTCAAATCGATTGAGTTTCTCACACATCAGAGACACTATATAAAGAAGGAGTTAGAGAAATGACAAAATTCTTTAACTCACATTTCCTTTCTCTACAAATTTTAGCCTGAATCTACTGTACCTCCGGTCAAAAAGCAAACAATCTTTTTCGTACACATTTCTCTCTATACAAAGAAATGGCACTAAAGGGACAGTCATCTAAGACCTCAAAGTCGTCTAAGGTTGACAGTGCTGAAAAACGCACTGCTCCGGTGACAACTCCGGTGACTAACACAGCGAAAGTTGTGTTGAAAAACGATAGAATCACAGAAAAACCTATGCCTCCCTCATATCTTGACACTGCAAAGTGTGAGATGATGATGCAATGGGGTGGTTTTGCAAAAGAGAAGTATATCCGATACTTCTATGAACAAGAACTAGACGGTGACAATGAAGAGGCGCTTGACTTCATCAAACAGCAAGGCCTCATTCATTTTATAACTGCTCGCCCTAAGTAAGTGAGCATGTTAGATACTATGGAGTTATACAACAATGCAGTAATCCAGTCCCTAACTGATAGTCAAGGAGTCACTGAAAAAGTGATCTTTTCTACAGTTCAAAACACGCAAATCGTCCTGAAATGGACTGATTTAGCAGAAATCTTTCAGATTCCAACCACTGGAACTGAATATGACATCACTGCCACTGATGAAGAGATAGAAGCCTTCTACAGTGATGTCAGAAATGAGAAAATGAAGAAATGAGAGATTGCTTCCGTGACTTGGACAAAGCACGTTAAGAGGAAGCATCTCTGCCACTCACTTGGTCTAGTAGCTCTGCTACTAATCAAAGTCTTGGACTTCCAAGTTGGAGGAATAGACCAAGTAGGCTTGAGAAGGTGGCCGCTGCTCATGCATATCTATGAGAACAAAACGGAGCTCAACTGGGCAAAGTACATTTTCAACAGACTTGTTGATTGTGTTACTAAGTTCAAGGTTAAGGTTGAAGACAACAAGGTCTCACCTACCTTCCTAGTCATGTATGGCCTGAAGATATGCATTATCCTTGAACACTTCAGGATTCAGCTGAGAAACCCATTGCCAATCAAGAAATCTGTATGCAATGTGGGAAGAGCCTTCTACAAGAAAAATGTACCTAAGACTGCTGGCAAGAAACTCGAAAAATCAAAGAAGACAACAGCTGTAAATGTTGTCAGCACAAGCCAACAAGAAAGGTATACAACAGCTGCAGATGTCACCACTCAGCAAGAAAATGTTCCAGCAACTGAAAAAGTTGTTGATGAAACTACTGTAGATGGTGATAGAGATGAAACTGCTGTAGATGGTGATCATGCTAACACCACTACACCTGTTGCTGAAAATGCAACTACTGACGCCACTGCTCGGAAACTGGAAAAATCCAAGAAGAAAAAGAGGAAAGCTGATGATGACACTTAGACTGCAGCGTCATCAGCTAACCCCGTCCCCAAGATAAAAAGGACAAATAACCCAAGAAAGAAAACACTGGCTCGCAAGTCAGTACCAATTGTCCATGATCTCTCGGACGATTCTCAAGCACTTGCTGAAAAGCAAGCTCCAGTAGATGTTGACAAGGTGGTTACTGAAACCTATGTCAGCAACATTGAAGTGTTTGCGGAAGCCTTCAACAATCAACTCAATGTTGATTCATCTACTGAGAATAGACCACAAGGCAGTGGAAATGAAATTCCTGCCCCAATCCCAGATATCTACATTGTAGATAATCTTGATGATCAGACTCTGGAACCAGTGATTGATATCGCTGCTGATATAAGAACCGCGACACTTGCTGAAGCTGCCGTTGCTGAAAAGATGGTTGCTGAAAAAGCAACTCATCATGTTGCTGAAGAACCAGTTGCTAAGACCGCAATGGTTCAAGTCCTAGAAGTTGCTGAAACAACACAAGAAGCATTATTCGACGACGCATCTCGTAATGCTGAGAATACTGGCCCCAGTTCACCAAAAACATCAATTGACAAAGTTCAGCTTGTGCTGGAAGAAATAAGCCATCAAATGGAGTTGGATATTGAAGAAACATCCAACAAATCAATCGATGTTTTTATGACAAGCAGTGAGCTTAAGGGTTAAGATGCTTCTGCTCAACTTGTCATTTCAAAGACAAGGGAGATTGCTGAAACCGCACAGCTTTCTCAAATAGAGCAAGAAAAGAAGTCTGCTGAAGAAACAGTCCCAGAAACTGAAGAAGCTGTTAATGCTGAAAGGACTGAGCCACAACCTGTCCTTCTTCAGCAGGTAGTTAACTCAACCATAAGCAAATCTTCACTTTCTGAAACTCAATCTTTTGGTAATATTATGATTTCTCTACAAACTTCTCAAGATACAAGTCAGACGGTTGCTGAAGCCTCTGCACCAGAATCAACACTTCCTGCTCAGCAGGTAGTTAAAGTTTTTGGTAATACAACTAAGTTTGACAATCTAGTACTTGTATCTAACTCACATTTATTTCAGGATGAACAAATGAAGGATGCTTCTCAAGCTCCTCAAGGAATGGAAATAGTACCAGCACAAACAAGTGTGCAACATGAGCTTGCTGAATATCAGCAGGTAAATCATGTTTCAGCTTTTGACTCTAAAACCATTATCCAAACCTTTCCTGAACAAAATGTTATTCCTTTTCAGGCTCAAAAGGAGACCACTGAAGTGGTTCACATCACTGAAGATCGAAAAGTGAGTTCTGAGGAACTTTACTTAGACTTCAAGAGAACTACCTTGTCAAGGGTTGCTAAGTCTGTCAGCAACAGGCAAAGGTACAGAAGGATGGACTTTTCTGACCTTCATCTTCATCTATCAAACGAGAAAAAGAGGTCTTCTTTGCTGAAGCTCGAGACCTTTGTCCACTCTATACTTCCGGAAGACATGTCATATTCTTAGCTAATGAGCTCAAATCTGATTGCTCAAATCAGAGAGAATATGAAGGCCAAATTTAAGAGTGCCTCTCCAGCTGAACAAGCTGTGATGCTCTAGGGTTCTTTTGTACCCGTGGTGGCTGATCCCCACAAAATCAATGAACAAGAGGAAGTAACGAGTGTTGCTTTGTACAAGATCTCGAGTTGGTTATTTTGACTGATGATGATGAGGAATAAGAAGATGAAAACATCCCAACTGATCCCAGTGATGATGAAGGGAAAGATTCTAAGGATAAAAAGGACGACGATGATGACAATCAAGGTCCTAGTCCTGATGCTGGTGGACTCAAACTGACAGTTGCAGAAACTGAGAATCAAGACATTCAGCAAGCTGAACAAACACCAACTCAGCAAGAATCTCAACCTGCTCCTGCTGAGACAAGTACTCAAGAACCTGTTCAAGGCGCTGATACTGAGGAAGAATACGCCAGAAAGCGAGCCGCTTTGAAACTTGGCAAAGGCAAGCTTTCTGATGCCGAGTTATCTTTACTCGATGCCAAGGTCACTGATCCAAACCTTGATGATGAAGAAGAAATGGATGAAGATTACCAAAGAGCACTTCAAAATAGTCTCCAAATTCATGCAAGGCATACGCAGAATTTGGATATTGCTCAATCTTCAGGAGTAAAGCCACAGGAAGTCCCCTCCCTTCCACTTACTACTGGTGAAACTCCAGCAATTGAGTCTCAAACGTTTTGAGTCTCAAACGTTGCCCTCAGCAACTACTCAATTAAAACTTACTACTGGTGAAACTCCAGTCGTTGAGTTTGAAGTGTTGCCATCAGCAACCACTCAACCAGAAAGGAATGAAGCTGCCGATTTAGGTTCCAAGGTTGCTGGCCTTGATGAATCTGAAGATGAAGATGATCTTTCAACAAATGAGGATGATAATTCAAAGAAAGACCCCAAAGTGGTTGAAATTCCTCCTCCTGACTACGAACATGATGTAGGAGATGACTTGAGAAGTCAATTGCTGTTACAAGACGATGAATTTGCTTCTGAGCTCAAAGTTCATTCCTTGACCCCAAATTTAGTGTCGTTTCCACGTGTGGAGGATTTTACTCCAAGAATTTGGGCACTTATGGAAGTCCACAAATCCTGAAAAGCAGAAGATGATGCACTGCTTGCTGAGAATCCGCTTGATAT
The DNA here is from genome assembly GCA_028274465.1 of Plantago ovata. Classification (NCBI taxonomy): domain Eukaryota; kingdom Viridiplantae; phylum Streptophyta; class Magnoliopsida; order Lamiales; family Plantaginaceae; genus Plantago; species Plantago ovata. The sequence goes on from CM051456.1 coordinate 70,829,843, forward strand.
TGGAAAGATATTGGCTACTGTGCTGAAACGCACTACTACTCTTACAATAGCTCAGAAAGACATCAATCTTTACCACAAGAGCTATGAAGAAGATGTAAGTCAAGCACTCCGGCTAGCAAAGTCTGCATTAGTCAAGGCTCAGACTTTCATTGAAGATAAGGTCGCAACAGAGCGCAGACATGAGGAGAATATGGTGAGTATTAAACAAGAATTGTCAAAGCTGACCTCTGATCAGCAAGCAATCATTATGAAATACAACAGACTAAGCACTCTTGCTGAAAATTGCAATGAGTTCTTCTCTTTGCACATTACTCCAATGATGCAATCCATGTCTAAGGGGGAAGATAAGCAAAAGAGATCTTCAAGGAAGAAAACCCCTACTGAAGCGCCACTGACTTTAGAACCTTTTGCTGAAAAAGAGCAAAGTTCTACAAGACAAGCAGATTCTGAGTTGAATTCAGCAAGTCAGAAAAAGAGAAAAACTGCTGCTGAAACTCAAGAATTCTGTCATACTGAAAGTCATCAAGAACCGATTAATGAAGATGATGACGATGATGACAATTTGACCATAGCTCAAGCTATAAGAGCTAGACCAATAACAGCCTTAACTCCGTCTGGCCATTCAAAGCATTTCTCTTCTGACTCAAGATCTTCAGCAAGAGATCAAGAAAACGCAAAGTCAAGAAGAAGAAGGCAAAGACAGGAAGAAAAGAGGCTGGCCAGCATTGCTATTGGCTCCGGCATTGAATATACAAAGACCAGCAATGAGGAAACCACTCAGAACGTTATCAGAAACGTTCATGGTTGCTGGATCTTAAAGCTGGAAGACTTGCTGGTGAATGAGTTCTTTCCAACTGCTATACTGAACCAAATGTTTACTTGGATTGATCTCAAGGTGAAAAGAAAAGAAAGGGCTGAATCCCTACCAAGAAATATTGCTGGGAGATGGCTGAATCTGGAAGTCTTAGTAAGAAGAACTTCAATTGGTAAGTCCATAAGACAAGAACCTGATTTGATAAAACCAATTGTTGTTGCCTATTACTCTGACCCTGTGACCAAGAAATCAAAGAAGAAACTTGGATTGATTCCTTATGAGTATTTTTATCTCACTGCTAAGGATCAAGAAGAAGATCTTCTCTGGTTAAGGAAGATTAATTCTAAAAGCATTTCAGATACACAACTTCTCCATGCCAGCAATTGGGGCATGCATTTGTGGGTAGTTCACTACATGTAAATGAATGATGAAAAGCATTATCATACCGCCTGAAAAAATGCAAGGATTCTTCAACTACAAGTCCGTAAGCTACTTGAAGATTACGCAAAGGACTGTATTGAATTCACTGCACTTGCTGAGAAGAGTGTAAGAGAGATTTTGAGAAAATCCTCTGAAAGAGCTTAACTCTCTGTAATAGTTCTGTTCAAGTTTTTGTTTGCTGATTTTGTGTAGTTATCTCTGATCTTTCCTGTAAACTTACTGAAAGATAACTATCGTCAATGAAGCTTTTGACTCTTATTGGTTTTTTATTATGCAATTTACTTATGCTTACTGATTAATTATTCAAGTATGCTTGCATTAATCAACTGATTTATTCAACATCAGAAACCTCTAAAAGGGTAACAATTAATTTAGCCATGGATTGCTAACATCAAAAAGGGGGAAATTTGTTCGGAAACTTGTAATTTTGATGAGCAATTAACCATGCTAAATTAAGAAAAGTCCAGTAACTAGTACTCTTAAGGTCCATAGGAATTTAGAATTTTAAGGACATTGTAAAAGAGGAACGTTTGCTGAAGACTTAGAGTAGGTGCTAGATAGGTTAGTTTTACCGCTTATGATGTATCTTGTTTTTTGAAAAGAAATACAACCTATTGAAGCATTTGGTGATGATGTACTTTGTTTACAAAAACAAACTATTGAAGCATTTAGAACCGTTCAGAAACTTGAAGAATTCGAAGATCTGAAGACTAGAAGATTTCTGAAGACTAGTATCTACAAAGGCACATGTTGCTCAGAAAGTGGAAACTTCAGCAACAGCATTACATAAGTGAAAATCTAAACGACAGAGTAGGTGGTGTTTGCTGAAACTGAGACTGACCACTTGCTGATGAACATTTGTGACCTCTTGCTGAAAGTACTTGTATTTGCGCTCCAATGTTACTGTTTGAATTTCATGCAAATGAGCATTAAATGCAAAGCATGCACGCGAAGGACATGAAGACTAGAAGACAAACAAAGGACGCTGCTGAAAGTACAAACGCAAGATAGTGACATCTTAAGGAACAAAAGCCTTAGAATTTGAAATTCAAACGGCTCCTTATTTCACTATAAATAGAGGTCATCCGGCAAAGAGTAGAAGTGTGTCAACAACGTGATAAAACTCTCACTTGTGCTTAAACTCACATACCCTTCAAATACTGTTTACTGCCATTGATCCGTTCCAAGACTTAAGGCTTGAAAAATCTACTTGTGAAGAAGTAGAACATACCCGGCTAAGAAATTAGTTAAGTGTTCTTTCTTTCGAACAAGAACACGTCTTGACACCAGAAACAATCAAACTTGTTTACTGCAAAGTATTCAAAGTTTTGTTTCTTAGATTACTTGTTGTAACTGAATAAGTTATAATTAAGTTATTGATGAACGTGTTAGATTCAGTCAAATAAATTTGTAATTAGCCAAAGGCAATCCACAACTACAACGAAAACCGTAGTGTAGCAGTAGAATGACTCGAGTGTCGTTCTCTCAGGACTATACTAGCTTTATCAAATCTAATTAAGAATATAAAACAGCAGATAGAAAGCAAATAGGGGGTTTCAAGCAGATAGTGGAGATTGGTGATAGTATGGTCCTTCTTAACATAATGGGTCGATAATCATGCATAAATTCCTCGGTCTTGCATAGAGATCTTTGAATCAATCTAGTGTCCTGTTGCAAGTATTAAGCACTACGAAGATAATTGGGTCTGACTTGTCAACAACTAACGTCCTAACGTGTTCCGTAATTATTCAACACTACGAAGATAATTGGTCTGATGGTCGACAAGTGTCCAAGTGTGCATAATGATCAATACAACATACGAGAATTTTGGTTACAACTGATCAACGAAATAAAGCAATGACACGGAGTATAATGCGCGATATAGCCATTAGCATGATTATCTTCCCTTGATAAGAATTCACATACTACCACCAATGATAAATTTAGCTACTCATAATAGGCATGCAATCAATAGCAATCATAGAAGAAAACATATTGAAAGAAGAATAAATAAGTAGATAAAAACTGTAAGATACAAAGTTACCGAAGGTTGTCAATCTCCGGATGATTGTGGTCCTACGAGCTCCAATCTGCTATGAAAAAGTATCCCCTAAGCTACGGAACTCCCAGGACAGGCCCTGGGAAGTCCCTACCTAAAACTATAGAGAGAGGTGAGAAAGTAGGCTTGGAAAGATATGATTTTCGGAGAGAAAACTGAGCACTATATATAGGCCCGAAATAACTCTGGGGTGGTTCGCCCCCTGACTCCGGCGGTTCGCCCCACGCTTTTTTCGCGGAATTCCGCGTTTTCGACGCGGTTTTGGATTTCTTCACCTTTTCGGACTCGGTTTCTGACTTCTAGTGGCCTTCTAACCTCCAGATTCGACCCCTAGACTCGAAATCCTATCCGGAAACCTTTAGATACTCCAAATAGTGTTCTGGAACACCAATTCCTTGTAGACTTCAATATAATTGCTCGAAAATCTCTGAATTTCAACCAAAACCTGTAAAATAAAATCTAAAGGGAAACGTGACACTATTCTAATAAAATGTACTAAAATATAGCTAAATTAACATAGAGGATAGCTAAAATAGGTGAAAAATACTCGAATGAAAGTGTAAAATACACATCCATCAAACTCCCCAAACCGAACCTTTGCTTGTCCTCAAGCAACTAAGCTAGACTCTAATACAAAAAACATGCAAGACTCAAAATGGAGTTTCATGCCAAATAAAATGAACTAATCTACTGAATCTACCAAATAACATATGAACAAAAACCATATAAATCAAAGCATGAATATAGGTTGAAGAATACCTCGATTGACTTATACACATCCACATAAGCATTTATGTCAAGACAAGATAGTCTCTCGTAACATTCTCTACCTGGACCTAGTCAGTGACGACGTAATGAAGCATGCTAAGATACGAAAGGTTGCCCCGTGCCTATGAAACTGAGGACTTACTGCTGTTCCACCATGTTAAGACTTTTCCTCAAAAGAGGTCGAACCAGTACTGGCTCTCATCAAACGAAGGAGGGTTCTCTATAAAAGATAACACTCCCCTATTCTAACCATCTCTCAAGTAAAGTCTTAAGTTATTCACCACTTCCTGAATGGCAGGACGAGGGTGGTCTAGAACAGATGACACTCAAGACAAAAAAGATAAAAAATAGAAAAACACGATTACGAACAATACGAAAAATGGAAAAGACTCAAAACTTTGCTAAACTGCTTTTGGCTTTCTTTTTTGGACCCTTCTTTGCTTTTTTTTAGGGTCTTCTTTTTTTTCTTTTTTCTCTTTCCAGATTCTCTTTTTTCATTTTTCTTTTTTCTTTTTTTTCTGAAATTTTTCTTTCTCTTTTTTTTTTCGATTTTTTTCTAGCCAGCAGTAGCATAACAAAGAGAGAAACAAAATGACTCACACGACTTCCCCAAACCTATTCGAAAGAATAGGTTGGAGTACAAAATTACGGAAAAGGAAAAATAAACTCACGAAACGAAAATGAAAAACAGAAACAAGTCTATGATGGTGTAACCCCCTCCCCAAACCTATTCAGAAGAATAGGTCATAAACAAAGGATCACACAACCTCACACTACCTCGTTCCTAGGCATTTAGCAATCTCAAAGCATGGTGAAGACTTGTTGCCTCTTAGGTACATAATTACTCGGGAAACAACCATAGGACCCTAACATGCATCATCCTATTATAAAGGCCTTCGTGAACCGCAGTAGAGAAAACACCACTAAGTGATGTCGAGACTACCATGCTTAACTAAGTGCAATACATAAATGTGACAAGCCAAGCGAGAAAAACCTCAAACAAATTCATAGAGATGAAGCATACGATTAATGGCATAGCTAGTTGATCTACCCAGTAAAAAAAATTCAAAAACATTCGGCAATAAACTCCATATAAAACATGCAAAACTATCCTAGGAAAGCAGTAAACGTGCAAATGTAAAAAATTTCACGAGTTTTTCATAAGCAAGATAAGTATAGAGATAACCAGCGATAACCTCCTCCCCAAACCTGAACGTCGTCGCTCGTCCCGAACGCCAAAAGTGGATCCAAGGTGAGAGCTAATGATTGTATAAGCTACCTATAATACTCAATCAAACTCGTGAGAAAACAAAACAAAACACACTAACCTTCAGTGGAGGTGGTAAGGGTAAGCTCAAGGTGATCAACCTCCCTTTGATCACTAGATATCTCGAAGTACGGCTTCACTCGCTGGCTATTCACCTTGAAGGTATTGCTTGTCTTAGGATCGAAGAGTTTAACAGCTCCATGGGGAGCAACTTCGAGAATTTCGTACGGTCCATCCCAACGAGTACGGAGCTTTCCAGGAAATAGTCGAAGGCGAGAATTAAACACCAAAGCTTTCTGTCCAGGAATCAATTCCTTACGTACTATACCACGATCATGATACTTCTTAGTACGTTCCTTGTAGATCTTGGCATTTTCATAAGCACCTAGTCGTAATTCATCAAGCTCATCTAGTTGCAATAGTCGTTCCTCGCCAGCCTTTCCCATATCAAGATTGAGTGTTTTAATGGCCCAATATGCCTTGTGTTCTAGTTCTACGGGAAGATGACATGCTTTTCCATACACAAGTCTGTACGGAGTGGTCCCGATCACCGTCTTGGAGCTAGTCCTGTATGCCCAAAGTGCATCATTCAATTTTCCTGCCCAGTCCTTTCTACTTGGCCTCACTACTCGCTCCAGGATCTTCTTGATTTGACGGTTGCTGACTTCGACTTGCCCTGATGTTTGCGGGTGACAAGGTGTAGCGACACTATGGTGGACACTGTATCTCTTAAGAAGAGAAGCAAACGTTCTATTGACGAAGTGGGACCCTCCATCGCTGATGATTGTCCTAGGGCACCCAAATCTCGAGAATATTACTTCCTTCAAGAACTTCATAACCACTGCTCCGTCATTTGGTTTTGTAGGAATTGCCTCTACCCATTTAGTCACATAGTCCACTGCAACAAGAATGTATTCATAGCCTCCGCTGTTTGGAAATGGTCCCATAAAATCAATGCCCCATACATCGAAAGGTTCTACCACTAGATTCCCTTGAAGGGGCATTTCATCTTTCTTGCCAATACCGCCACCTCGTTGGCATGGGTCACAATTCTTCACAAAACTTCGAGCATCTTTGTATATTGTTGGCCAGAAAAATCCTGTCTGCAGTACCTTGCGCGCTGTCTTCAATCCACTGTAGTGCCCTCCACAGTTAAGCTCATGGCAATGGCTCAGTACACTTTGCTCCTCTTCTTGTGGCACGCATCTCCTTAGAATACCATCAGCTCCTTCCTTGAATAGATGTGGATCATCCCATATGTAAGTCCTGCATCGCTTGGCAAGAGCTCTCTTGTCTGAGGCTGAAAAGTTAGTGGGGCAAATATTCATAGCCAAATAGTTTACAATATCAGCATACCATGGCTCCTCATTAGCCTTCATTAGATGCTCATCGGGGAGGTCTTCATTAATGGGTATCGGATCAACAGGGATATTAGGTATTCTAGATAAGTGATCTGCTACTAAATTTTCCCTACCAGCTCTATCTACTATGGTCAAATCAAAGTCTTGCAGCAAAAGGACCCAACGGATTAATCTAGGCTTAGAATCTTGCTTAGCTATCAAATGTCTCAAAGCAGCATGATCAGTATGGACATTCACAGGATGTCCAATTAAATAAGACCTAAACTTTTGTAAAGCAAAGACAACAGCTAAAAATTCCTTTTCAGTTGTTGTATAATTAACCTGCGCAGAGTCTAGAGTCTTACTAACATAATAAATCACACGATACTGCTTATCAACTTTTTGGCATAAAACAGCACCCATAGCAAAATTCGAAGCATCACACATAATTTCGAATGGAAGATTCCAGTCAGGCGGCACAACAATGGGGGCAGAAACAAGCTTTTCCTTAAGGGTATTAAAAGCAACTAGGCAATCATTAGAGAAATGGAAAACCACATCTTTAGCAAGCAAGCTACTTAAAGGTTTAGCAATTTTCGAAAAATCTTTAATAAACCTCCTATGAAAACCTACATTGCCAAGAAAAGATTGCAATTCTTTCACGCAAGTAGGCGGGGCAAGTTTTTCAATGATTTCTATCTTAGCCTTATCTACCTCAATACCTCTTTCAGAAACTACATGTCCTAGAACAATGCCTTCTCTAACCATATAATGACTGTTCTCCCAGCTTAAGGTCAAGTTGCATTCAATGCATCTTTTCAAAACTAGATCTAATATTTGCAAGCATTCATCAAATGAATCACCAAAAAGAGAAAAATCATCCATGAAAACTTCAACAAATTTAGTTACCATGTCAGAGAAAACAGAAAGCATGCACCTTTGAAAAGTGGCGGGAGCATTGCATAGTCCAAATGGCATCCTCCTATAGGCAAATGTTCCGAATGGGCAAGTGAATGTCATCTTCTCCTGATCCTCCGGTGCAATTGGAATCTGGTAGAAACCTGATAAACCATCAAGAAAACAATAGAACTTCCGCCCCGCAAGGCGGTTTAGCATGTCATCTATAAATGGTAAAGGGAAGTGGTCTTTTTTAGTGGCGGCATTTAATCTTCTGTAGTCAATGCACATCCGCCATCCAGTGGTCTTCCTAACCGGTACCAATTCTCCCTTCTCATTTTCTTCCACCGTGACTCCTGATTTCTTAGGAACTACATGTATCGGGCTCACCCATCGACTATCTGGAATGGGGTAAATCATATCAGCATCTAGCAACTTGATCACTTCCTTTTTTACCACCTCTTGCATTGCTGGATTTATCCTTCGCTGAGGTTGCCTAACAGGTTTGGCATCCTGTTCTAGAGTGATGTTGTGCACGCATCTGGTAGGGCTAATTCCTTTGATATCGCTGATCCCCCATCCTATAGCTGCGGAATTTTCCTTCAATACCTTAATCAGCTTACTTTCTTCATTGTCGGAGAGATGTGAGGAGACAATCACAGGTTTTTTATGATTTTCTCCCAAGTACACATACTTGAGGTGCGCAGGGAGCGGTTTCAATTCTAAGCTAGGTTCTTCAGGAAACCCACTTTCTTCTTCTTCTTCATCTAAAGGTTCAAGTACTTCTTCTCCTGCGGGAATTTCTGGGGTGCTATCCATTATTTCGACTAGTTCTCTTGCCTCTTCGGTCATGTAGCACGTCTCAGCTTGCATTGTTAGTGCTTCCTCAAGTGGTTCGCGATTGCCATGGCTATGATGAAATTCGGAAATTACGGATTCGTAGCAATCGACAAATTTTAGCTCTTCCGTAACTTCCTTATCTCTGATGCTACAACCTACCAACTCAATTTTTTCGCCCATTACCTCCATGGTTATCTTCTTGCCTTTAAGTTCAAGGCATGTGTTGGTAGTTGCCATGAATGGTCTCCCAAGTAGTACTATGTGCTCACGGATATGGCTCTTTCCCTCGTCTGCGGACTTCATTACCACAAAATCAGCTGGGATTATCAATTTGTCTACCTTCACAAGGATGTCTCTATTATCCCGACTGGCCTCTTCACACTTTGGTCTGCCATTTCGACCACCATATCAGTTGGTGTTAATTCTCCGAGTTCCAGGGCCTTGTATACCGAATACGGCATTAAGTTAATGCTAGCTCCTAAGTCAAGCATTGCTTGCGTAGTTCGTCCATTCCCTAAGGCGATGTCGATGATGAAGCTGCCAGGATCCTTTTTCTTCATGGGTAATCCGGCAAGCGAGTTGACTGTTTCAACCCCATTCACTTCCCTCTCTGAAGTAATCCTTTTGTTCTTGATCTCGCGGAAGAATTTCGTATAAACTGGAATGTTCTGGATTAACTCCAAGAGAGGTACATTGATTTCCACTTTTGACAGACGTTGGAATAAGGGTGAATCTTGAATATCCTTCTTGGCTGGTTTGATCCGACTCGGGTATGGCACATGTGGCTTTGGAGGTACATATGGATTGGAAGATTTGTGAAGTTCTCCTGGTATACTAGTTCCAACTTCGACTTCGTCATCATCTATGTGTATTACAGATGGTCTTGGTTCATCATTCCTTCTTGGAACTTCTTGAGGTTCGTTTGATCTTCCGCCATCTTCTTGTTCTGTGCTTGACCCTCTATTATCGACCTCAGTAGGCTCCACCCGCTTAGGACGTATGAAGTTGGGAATTTTGGTCATCTTACCTCCTCGGAGCAGTAGATTCACTTCTTCGCATTCATTCTCCTCAGTAGCAACAGCTGGAGATTGCTTAGGATCAGCTTCAGATATCTCATCGGTAAGACTTGGACTGTTGGGTTCCCTGGAGTTGGGGGGTGATTCGCTCCTCACCTCGGGTGGTCTGCTCACTACTTCTTGTGCGGTGTCCTCGACTTCTTCACCGCACCTTCCACACTTCAGTAGGCTAAGTTCTTTGATAAGTTGCTCAGTTACTTCGATCGCTTCAAAAGCCTTCTCGATGCGAAGATTGTTCTCAGATTGCCCTGCGTGTGCTACCTCGAAGACACTCTCAATGGCCTTAATCCCTGCGTAAAACGCAAGTTCCTCCTCTTCACTGATGTCCTCGTCCTCAGAATAGTCTTCGTATAACCTGTCAGTTTCATCTTGATTCGAGTATATGTTGGCGACTTCATTCGACACTATTTTCTCGGATTGTGCGGATCCATTGGCGTATGTTTGAAAGACCTTCACTGCCTCTTCAACTGTACATTCTTCCAATCCTCCACATATCCCATCTATTTGAAGCCTAACTTCATCTCGTAGTCCTCCAACAAAGAACCAAATCAGCTCCCCATCATCGAAACGGTGGTGGGGGCACTCACGTTTATACAGCTCAAAACGTTCATAGGTGTCACAGAACCGCTCGTATTCTCCTTGTTTGAAGTATTCGATCCGATTCCGTAGTGCCATCGTCTCATGGTAAGGCATGAAACGTGCCAAGAACTCCTCTACTACTTGGCTCCAGGTCTTTAGTGATCCTGGTGATAACCTTGCTATCCATATCCTCGGTTCATATCCCAAAGCAAAGGGAAATAACTTCCTGCATAATTGATCCTCGGTGAACCCCTTTGCCGGAACTTTTGCTATCTCCTCTTCATAGGATCTGATGAAGCTTAGCGGATTCATATCCTCTCCTTCTTCGAACCTTGGTATCCTTCTCACTATGCTGCTTGTTACTTCGTACCCCGATAGCTCTTCTTCCAAATATATAGCTGACCACCTCCTGACTTGCGAGAATGTCGGTGTCAAGCGGGCTTTTAAGGTCGTCATACCTGGAAATCTGTATCAGGAGTAACTCAAAACTAAAAATTAGCCTTGTTAGAAACTTCGAAAATCAAGAAAATTCCAGATATCGAATACTACTAAAGCTAGGATAAGTGAATTAGAAACAGACTAGGAAAGCAGAGAGAGATTAAAAAGGAAAACTAAAACTAATAGAATTAGGAATCTAAAGCTGTAAATATAAACAAATTAAACAGAAAAAAGGAGTATAGTCCCCGGCAACGGCGCCAATTTGATGAACGTGTCAGATTCAGTCAAATAAATTTATAATTAGCCAAAGGCAATCCACAACTACAACGAAAACCGTAGTGTAGCAGTAGAATGACTCGAGTGTCGTTCTCTCAAGACTATACTAGCTTTATCAAATCTAATTAAGAATATAAAACATCAGATAGAAAGCAAATAGGGGGTTTCAAGCAGATAATGGAGATTGGTGATAGTATGGTCCTTCTTAACATAATGGGTCGATAATCATGTATAAATTCCTCGGTCTTGCATAGAGATCTTTGAATCAATCTAGTGTCCTGTTGCAAGTATTAAGCACTACGAAGATAATTGGGTCTGACTTGTCAACAACTAACATCCTAACGTGTTCCGTAATTATTCAACACTACGAAGATAATTGGTCTGATGGTCGACAAGTGTCCAAGTGTGCATAATGATCAATACAACATACGAGAATTTTGGTTACAACTGACCAACGAAATAAAGCAATGACACGGAGTATAATGCGCGATATAGCCATTAGCATGATTATCTTCCCTCGCTAAGAATTCACATACTACCACCAATGATAAATTTAGGTACTCATAATAGGCATGCAATCAATAGCAATCATAGAAGAAAACATATTGAAAGAAGAATAAATAAGTAGATAAAAACTGTAAGATACAAAGTTACCGAAGGTTGTCAATCTCCGGATGATTGTGGTCCTACGAGCTCCAATCTGCTATGAAAAAGTATCCCCTAAGCTACGGAACTCCCAGGACAGGCCCCGGGAAGTCCCTACCTAAAACTATAGAGAGAGGTGAGAAAGTAGGCTTGGAAAGATATGATTTTCGGAGAGAAAACTGAGCACTATATATAGGCCCGAAATAACTCTGGGGCGGTTTGCCCCCTGACTCCGGCGGTTCGCCCCACGCTTTTTTCGCGGAATTCCACGTTTTCGACGCGGTTTTGGATTTCTTCACCTTTTCGGACTCGGTTTCTGACTTCTAGTGGCCTTCTAACCTCCAGATTCGTCCCCTAGACTCCAAATCCTATCCGGAACCTTCAGATACTCCAAATAGGCTTCTGGAACACCAATTCCTTGTAGACTTCAATATAATTTCCCGGAAATCTCCGAATTTCAACCAAAACCTGTAAAATAAAATCTAAAGGGAAATGTGACACTATTCTAATAAAATGTACTAAAATATAGCTAAATTAACATAGAGGATAGCTAAAATAGGTGAAAAAGACTCGAATGAAAGTGTAAAATACACATTCATTAGTTTTCTCATCCCAAACCTCTCTAACTGAAAATACACCCTTTCAGGCGTGATATTCAGGGGGAACTTAATCGAGCATAGTGTTGCTGATTAAAAGTCCTAAGTTTGGTGGAGAACAAGGTTTCGTTCTCTAGTTAGGTTGGAAACGAAGCAAGTGTGCTTTGGTTTCTGTTTGAATCGCTCTAGATAGGTGTTGTAAGGAACCTCAAACTTGTCTTAGTGGATTCAGTCCTAGAAAGGACAAAGTGGATTAGTTGAGAGATTACGCCACTCTCAGACACCACTATAAAAAGTGTTTGTGTGATTTACTTACTGCATTTAGTTTTCAGCAAAGCATATCGATTTGTACACAGTCACTTACTTCACTTGCTGAAACTTTCACTTATTGACAAAGCACTTATTGTATCAAAGACTTCCGCTCTCTGATTTTATGTATCAGCAAAACTAGTAACTGAGAAGTAACTTGCGTTTGCTGAGAAAGTTAAGTATCAGCAAACTCATTACTGAACAGTAATAAGTACTTGCTGAGAATGTTTTTAAAAGACGAAAGTTTGAAAAGACTATTCACCCCCCCTCCTAGTCTTTTCTTGTTGTTTAAAGGGACCAACAGTACCTGTAACCTATAGGACTCAAGGAAACTTGTGAGAAATCAAAACAGGCGATAAAAGAAGTAAAAAGATCAATAATTTAGCATAATAGGAGAAAAATGGGGTTCCGAACGAAAATCCGGACCTCCGGGTTTCTGGACACTCGGGGCGAACCGCCCCAGGTGAGGGGCGATTCGCCTGGGGCGTACAGAACGTCCCAGGCGGCCTGGTATTGCCAGGCGAATCGCCCCACATGGGGGGTGGTTTGCCTGGCATCTCCAGACTCCTGGAGACGCCTTTTTCCTCCCAAAACGCAAAATTATCATCTTAAAACCTATTTTATCACCAAAAACACAAGAAAAATAAATATGCATGCAATGCAAGAAAGCAATAAAACTAAACTACATGCAACCATTACCACTAATGTTATCCATTATAAAATGGAAACGAATCTTGTGCACCCGTTTCATTACTCCTCGCATCTTGGGAACCATCCTTGGCTCCTCTCCGTATCTACTCAAGCAAGTCCATGATTCCCTGAGAACTAAAATTAACAAAACCAATAAAATCTAAATCTAAAAAATAACCAAGGGAATCAGATGGAAAATAAAAAGAGAAAAAAGGATCAAAACTCCTTTGGAACTCATAGGTGGGTGCATGGACCAGAACGTAGGAGTCAAGATCAAGATTATCTGCAACAATTGATTCAGAGACACCAAAATCCTCAGAGATTGGCTCCTCGACCTCAACACAACTGACGCCATCACTTTCTGACTCAATTGAAGCAATGGATTCAGTTATCACCTCCTCCACGACTTCCTCTTGACCAAAACCTCGACATCTGCAAGTAAGGACGTGGAATCCAAGCTAAGCACTGAGGAGACTTCATCAATGGATTCTTCTCCACATTCCTCTTCATCGGAAATGTCGATTTCTGGTGGCTGACTACTGAAGTGACACGTCCATGCCCTTGACCCGGAAGGTGAGTCCCTATCCCAATGTTCCAGAAACTTGCTGGTTACTTCACCCCAAGTGCGCAACGATTTTTCCGGTGGGATTCTGAGCCATCCTCGAGCGTACCCTTTCAAGGCTCCAATAAATCCTCTCATACAAAGTTGCTCATGTGATAAAATAACCCCCTCCTCATTCTCACGAGGTATCCTCAACACACCTTCCTCGTACGTGTCTAATAACCCTCTTGGATCATCACCCATTGAAAACGTGGAGAGAATGGAGTAGTACGAAGGATCAAAGTCATAATTCCTGTAATCTTCATCCAATGTTATGCAAGGCCCTCGAGGCATCACATACCGGGGCAAAGGAGTTCGTTGACTCATCCTTTCATATGACTAGTTTCTGCACATGAGGAAACAAGAACCAAGGAGCAGAATCCACAAAGGAAAACAAAAAACTGCAAAGAAAAGCACAAAGATTGCAAACAAACACAATGTAACCAAGAACTTCGATAGCACAAGCACGCAAGGTAACCAAGATCAGATTTACTGGAAAAGATAGGGGGAAAGAAATAGGGTAAGAAAGTGAAATTTTTTGAGAGCAAACCCCCAGAGCCTGTTCTTCTTTAGGGAATTGAATGCTGAAAATATAAATAAGCTAAAGAGAGAAAAGGAGTATAGTCCCCGGCAACGGCGCCAATTTGATGAACGAGATTGTCAGACTCAATTAATCAAATAAATTTGTTTTTAGCCAAAGGCAATTCACAACTACAACGAAAACCTAGGCACGTAGTGTAGAAGTAAAATAACCTTGAGTGTCGATCTCTAAGGACTATAACTAGCTTTATCAACTTTAACTTAAACTATAAATCAGAAATCAAGCAAAGCACAGATTTTTCTTATCAATATGACGGAAGTCAGTGATAGTATGGTCATTCAAAACAACGGGTAATAATCATGGATGAAGTACTTGAAGTTTGTATAGAGATCTATGATCATGAATTGTCCTACGTGTTCCTTTCAATTCAACACTACGAAGATAGATGGCTTAGATAGATCAAAGAAATAAAACAATAAATCAAGTCTTAAACGCGCGAAGCCACTCATGCATAATCAAGAACCCTAGCTAAGAAATCACATACTATCACCAACGATAGATTTAGCTACTCATATTGCAATCAACAAGAATCAAAGCAATATTGAATGAAAACATGTTGAATGAAGTAAATAAAAGCAAAAAAATCGTGAGATACAAGTTACCAACGAAGGTTGTCAATCTCCGATGAATTGCTAACTCACAAACAAGAATCGAAAATCAAAGATGTCCAATCTCTATGCTAAAGCTTCCAAATCAATAAGAAAAATAGTCTTCTATGCTAATAATTCCCAGAACAGGCTCTGGAGAATTTGTCTCTCAAAATAATGTGAAAAGGTCTGAAAAACGTAGAGAATGGGAAAACATATATATAGATGTCGGAAACTGGGGGACGAATCGCCTGGGGTCCCAGGCGAACCGCCTGCGAGCTCCTGGTCGGTGGAGACGCGTTTTCTTCAATCTTTTCCTTTTTGGACTCGAATTTTGCCTTCTAGAGACCTTTAAGCCTTGAAACTCGTCCCCTAGGCCTCCAAACTCGTTCGGAAACTTCTAGATACACCATGGATGACCTCGAAGCACCAGAACTTCATTCTATTCATCAATATTGCCCTTAAAAATACGTTTTTTACCTAAAACCTGAAAAATGCAAAGAAAAGGGAAACGTGACACTATTCTAATAAAATGCACTAAAATATAAGCTAAATTAACCTAGAGGATAGATAAATTGGTGAAAAAGACTCGAATGAAAGTGTAAAATACACGTTCATCACTTGGGAGTCGAGGACTTTGATGATCAGCAAAGCAACTAGTCCTAGAGAGTAAGAGATATGCTTTATTTTTGTAGATTTGTCCCAATTTACAGGGGCAATTTCATTTTTCTTCATGTTGTTATTTCTAACATCACTATTGAAAGCTTTAATCTCGTCCTCTGTAGCAGTAATGTCATCTTTAGTTCTAGTTGTTGGAATCTGAAAGATGGTTGCTAAATCAGTCCATTTCAGGATGATTTGTTTTCCTTGAATAGTTGTGGAAATCAGTTTTTTAGTGATTCCTTGTTCATCTGTCAATAACTGGATCTCAGCGTTGTTGTAAAACTCCATCGTATCTACAGCACTCACCTTTTTGGGATGGGTTGTGATGAAGTAGAGCAAACCTTGTTGGTTTATGTAGCTCAAGTCTTCAAGATTTTCAGAAGCCAATTCTTTTTCATAGAAGTATCTGATATACTTCTCTTTGGAGAAACCTCCCCATTGCATCATCTGTTCACACTTTTCAGTGTTTAGAAATGCAGGAGGCATGGGTCTCTATAAAATTCTGTCGTTTGACAGAACGATTTTCACTTTGTTGGCCACCGGAGTTTCAGCCGGAGTAGCAGTAGTGCTTGTTCCAGCACTGTCTGCCTTTGAGGCTTTTGAAACCCTTGAAGATTGTCTTTTGGGAGCATCTTTATATAGTAGGGTGAGTAAGGGAGCAAAGATACGAACAAATATGCTTTTTGACCGGAGGTACAATGTTTTCAGAGCACATGCTAGTGAATTTGCAGAGAAAAGGAATTTGGGAGTTAAAGAATTTTGTCCTTGGTCAACTCCTTTTATTTATAGTATCTCTGTTTGTGTGAGATACTCAATGAATTTGATTTCTCAGAAAGGGCAAAACAGAGAACACGGAGTTAGTGGTGTACTTTGCATTTAATGCGGTAGTGGTCCACTAACTCGAAACCGTCAGAGCGTTTTTTACTTTATGAAATTAACCGTTGGATCAACAACTGACTTTAATCAATGGCCACGATTGTATTTCATGTCATGATTATCATCAAGTGTATCTGTGCCAAGATTAACGTCATATTAGATTTTACCTTTAATCAAGGGATTTACTCCATTACTTCAGTGACTAATAGCTTGCTGAAGTAAAAGAGAATCTTTTCAGTGAAATCTTGAACTTTCTGACTTTAGCACTTACTTATCAAGTAACAAGCCTTGTATTTGCTGAAAATTCCCCCTTAATTTTATATCTCTTTTCTTTAAGGCAAAAAAGATTTATGAGTTCCCGTCTCAGTAAATTCTTTTCTTTTGTGTTGAGATGTTAAGGTAAATTCTTTTAGTAATAGCACATATGCTCTTTGCTGAGTTCCCGTCTCAGAATGCATCTTTGATGCTTAAATACCTTTTTCAGCATCCTTGATTGTCTGAATACCCGTTTCAGTAATCTACATGTTCTTACTTTACTGAGTGCCTGTTTCAGTAAGTAATCAAGTTTCCTAACAAATGACCAGTTTGAAGGAACTTTTGCTTAATGCATGTTTCAGCAAACACTTGTGACCATCGTTTAAAGGAACCATAATTTTCTTATAAAACAAAGGGACTTTCAAGGGATTGTAATGAACAATTTAAGCATAATTTTGGCTTGCTGAGTACTCGTTTCAACAACCAAATGAATTTTCTCTTTTACTGAGGTAGTTCAATCAATCCAAGGTTGTACCTTAGCATTGCGAACATGTAATCTGGAAGGGGCTTGGTAAAGATGTCAGCAAGTTGATCATCAGTACCTATCTTGACAACCTCAATGTCTCCTTTTTCCACATCATCCCAAATAAAGTGATGTTTAATATCAATGTGCTTTGTCCTGGAATGGAACTTAGGATTTTGCGTAATAGCAATAGCTTGTATTATCACAAAAAATTGGTGTTTTCTTTGCAGAAATAACATAATCTCTTTGTTGTTGCTGAATCCATATGATTTGAGCAGTACAACAACCAGCTGTAATGTACTTAGATTCAGTGGATGAATTGGCCACACATGTTTGCTTCTTGCTGAACCATGATATTAGTCTAGTACCTAGAAACTGACAAGTTCCAGTGGTACTTTTCCGATCAAGAGTTGATCCACCATGATCAGCATCTGAATAACCAACCAATTCCAATCCATAATCTTTTGGATACCATAACCCAACATTGACTGTGCCTTTGACATATTTCAGTATTTTAATAGCTTTCTTGTAGTGTGATTCTCTGGGATCAGATTGAAATCTTGCACACACACACAGACAGCATATTGGATGTCAGGCCTACTTGTTGTTAAATACAACAAGGAACCAATGAGCTTCCTATACTTTTGTTCATCGACACTTTTGTCTTCTTTAGTATAGTCCAATTTGGTACCGACGCTCATAGGGATCTTTTCAGGTTTCTCTTCCTCTTTGATCCTGAACTTTATGAGCATTTCCTTTGCATACTTTGCTTGATTGATGAGTATTCCATCTTTGAGTTGCTTGACTTGCAATCCTAGGAAATAATTCAATTTTCCCATCATACTCATCTCAAATTTGTTGGTCATGAGCTTGGTAAAATCATCACTGTTGGTCCCTTTAAACAACATGAAAAGACTAGAGGGGGGGGGGGTGTGAATAGGCTTTTCAAACTTTTCGTCATTTAAAACTTTCTCAGCAAGTGCTTATTACTTTTCAGTAATGAGTTTGCTGATACTTAACTTTCTCAGCAAGTACTTATTACTTTTCAGTAACAAGTTTGCTGGTACTTAAAAACAGAGTGCGGAAGTCTTTTTACAATAAGTGCTTTTCAGAGAGTGCTATGTATGGGTAGGCGGCGCCATTATGTGCTTGACCGCGTTTAGAACTAGAATGGATAGGCGACATCCATTACGTGTAGACCGCTCATGCATGATGGGTAGGCGGCGCCCTTATTTGTTTGTAGATGACTGATAACAACCCTCAAGCTACAAGCCCAAACCAATATAAGTGCAGAAATATATATATATGTATGTATTTCTGAGATGCTTTCCATAGGGTGCTTTAATTCTGAACTTTCATTGCGTTTTCCTGTATTGGCGACCTCGTCTTACAGACTCGCAGTAATCGTCAGATTAGAGTAAGCCTATGGTTATAACTTACTGCATATTGTATCTAGCGACCTCGATAGGTACAATATGTAGAGCATCGGGTTAAATTAGATTTAACACCCAAGAGTTGCGTGACGCAATTGGATAGTCCTACCGGTCATATTATGCTATGCGACCAGCCCCCGTTGGAGTATAGCATAATATGGATTTGGATCTTGGCCACTACGGTAACTTGTTGGACATTACCCGTATGTTTGTTTTGGGGGCAAGCATATGTGAAAATAGTGGGAGCTAAACAGCTAAAGGACCTTGTTGTTTAGTTATGTTGACTGTGTATTTAGAAATAGTATTTCAACAGTTGATTTATTATTTTCGTTCTATACTATTTCTCCTAAGAAAAACCGAAATGGCGAGTATCTCGCTCCGTGCTATCTTAGAGAAGCAAATTTTGAACGGACCAAACTTCCTAGATTGGATCAGGAATATACGTTTGGTGCGGAGGTACGAAAGGATTGAGTACGTCTTGGACGAGGCTAATCCCGTGTGTCCCGAGAATCAGACTGCCGATCAAGTTGCTGATTTGGAATCAAGCCAACAAGACAAAGTCTGATAAGCATCATGAGGATGCTAGATCCGCACAGTGTATTATGCTGGCGGCAATGAGCAATGAGCTGCAGAGGCAACATGAAAGCATGTTGCCGTATGAGATGCTGAAGCATCTTGAGTCGCTCTTTAAGACGACAGCTAGAAGTGTTGAATTTGATTTGATCAAAGAGATACACAGATGCAAGCTCAATGAAGGAGGGAACATGTCTGAACATGTTCTCCAAATGATTGGTCTCTTTGAAAAGCTTTCCGATGTCGGTGTTAAGCTAGAGAACAAGATCATGGTGATCTTTGTCCTTCAATCATTGTCGAGTTCGTATTCGCAGTTCATCATTAACTACACGATGAATGCGAAGGACGTAACACTGCCCGAACTCCATAATCTGCTGAAGACATATGATCAAACTCTTCCTAAGAAGGAAAAGTCGATCATGTTTGTTGGTCAACCGTCTAACCCAAACCCGAGAAACAAATGTGCTAAGGGTAAGGGAAAGTCGGGAGCCAAGGCTAACACTTCGAGTGATAAGCCTAAGCGTCTGAACCAGAAAAGGAAGTTCAGGAGAAGCGGAACGGTACGCACAAATGAATGTCTTTTCTGTAAGAAGAAAGGACATTGGAAGAAAGATTGCCCTAAGCTAAGGGCAGATCAAGCTAAGAAGCCACCGGCTTCTAGCTTAGGTATGTTTGTTATTGAAATGAACATGACTACTTTTGACTCCAATGGTTGGGTATTAGATACAGCCTGTGGCTCACACATTTGTAATAATGTGCAGGGGCTAATTGATCACAGGCTAGTCATGCAAGGTGAAATCGACTTGTATGTTGGGAACGACAATCCAGTTGAAGCCAAACGCGTTGGACGCTGCAAGATAGATTTACCTTCGGAACAATGTTTAGAACTTGATAACGTTTATTTTGTTCCATCCATTGTCAGAAATATTATTTCCATCCATTGTTAGACAATATGGGTTTTTCCTTTCGATTTGCGAATAATACTTGTTATTTTTCATTGAATGACCAGTATTATGGAAAAGCTCGCTTAGTTAATGGTTTATATATTTTGCAAAGTAGTCTACCTTTATTTCAAATACATAACAAACAACCGTCTTCAAGTAGGAAGAATAACCATTCTTATCTATGGCATTGTCGGCTAGGCCATATCAATGAAACACGGATTCAAAGACTAAGGAAGTTGGACTACTTGGAACCATTTGATTTTGAATCATATGGTACATGCGAATCATGTGTTAAGGGTAAGATGACGAACAAACCTTTT
Source organism: Plantago ovata (assembly GCA_028274465.1). Classification (NCBI taxonomy): domain Eukaryota; kingdom Viridiplantae; phylum Streptophyta; class Magnoliopsida; order Lamiales; family Plantaginaceae; genus Plantago; species Plantago ovata. The sequence continues at coordinate 70,850,254 of CM051456.1, forward strand.
GTTGGACAAGGTGTTCGTGCCACTCGCTGCTTAGACCTCATACATACCGATGTATGTGGACCGTTTAAAGTCCATGCGCGTGGGGGTTATCCTTACTTCGTTACCTTTACTGACGATTTCTCAAGGTATGGATATATTTATCTTATGAAGAATAAATCCGAGACCTTTGGGAAATTCAAGGAGTTTAGGAATGAGGTCGAGAATGAATTGAACCTAAGGATAGTCACTCTTCGATCAGATCGAGGAGGTGAATAACTTAGTGAAGAATTTATCGACTACTTGAAGGAAAATGGAATTCAATCGCAATAGACTCCTCCTGGAACACCACAGTTAAATGGTGTGTCTGAGAGAAGGAATCGAACCCTGTTAGACATGGTAAGATCAATGATTGGATTCTCGACTCTTCCGAAATATCTATGGGGATATGCACTACAAACTGCAATCTACATTCTGAACCGTGTACCATCTAAATCAGTGGAGAAAACTCCTTATGAGTTATGGAAAGGAAAGAAGCCCTCACTGGCTATCTTAGACCTTGGGGCTGTCCTGCGATAGTCAAACTGATGCTCACTGATAAGTTAGATGCCAAGGGTGTCAAAGTATATTTCATAGGCTATCCTCGTCAGACGAGAGGCTATGAATTCTATCATGTTGAAGATCACAAGGTGATAGTATCTAGAAACGTCAAGTTTTTAGAAGCAGAATACCTCGAAGAAGAGAGGTTAGATGACATGATAGAACTTGAAGAAATTCAAGACTTTGACACGCGCGAACATGAGTTCTCTAAATCTTCTGATTTGGACTCAAGTTCAGTGGGAGCTTTCGAAGCAAACAACGGTAATGATATGACACTTGCTAGGCATGTCATAGTCAGTGGGAGTCCTGTGATTAGATCAACAGTTGAAACCACACCAACAGAACCCTTTGTCAACCAACCTGTGCAACAAGTTGCACAAGAGCAGCCTCCCGCAAGGGAACAGGGTCGACCAGCTGCATCAGTACCCACTGATAATGTTCGTGTCACACGAAGCCAGAAAAGAAAAGCACTAGAACCAGTCGAGCTCCGTAGGTCGAAGAGGATCCTAAAAGGACCTCAGAAGCAAAGCCTTATGATAGAAGACATCAGTGAACTTGATGTCGGCTTATCAGATCGGGAAGTTCCCGAGACCTACAAAGAGGCAATAATTGATATTGACTCAGACAAATGGCAAGAGGCCATGGAATTGGAAATGGACTCCATGTACCAGAACCAAGTTTGGAACTTGATAGACTTGCCCCAAGGGGTTAGACCTATTGGGTGCAAATGGGTCTTTAAACGAAAGACAGATGTTGATGGCAAGGTACAAACGCACAAGGCTAGACTTGTGGAGAAAGGCTACACGCAGAAGGTATGGCATCGATTACGATGAAACCTTTTCACCGGTAGTAAAATTGAAGTCCATTCGAGTTCTACTTGCGATAGCTGCCTAATATGATTATGAGATCTGGCAGATGGACGTAAAGACTACCTTCCTCAATGGAAACCTTGAGGAAGAGGTCTATATGGTACAGCCGAAAGGTTTTATTAGTAAAACCAGGCCAACTGCTGTATGCAAATTACAAAGATCCATCTATGGGCTAAAGCAAGTGTCTAGGAGCTGGAATATCCGCTTTGATGAAGATGTCAAATCGTTTGACTTCATCAGAAGCAAGGAAGATCCCTGTGTCTACGCTAGGCACAGCGACAAGGGAGTCGTTTTCATGATCATCTATGTTGATGACATTTTGATCATGGGAAACAATGTCTCTATGCTAGAAGAGACTAAAGTTTGGTTATCAAGTACCTTCTCGATGAAGGACTTGGGTGAAGCGAACTACATCCTAGAGATCAAGATCTTTAGAGATAGATCCAAGAGGATGTTAGGATTGACACAGTCTACCTACATCGACAAAATACTGAAGCGTTATAAGATGGACGACTCAGAGAGAGGCTTTCTCCCAGCTAGGCATGGGGTTGTTTTATCAGTTAAGGATGGTCCTAAAACTGATGAAGAAAGAAATGCAATGAGTCGTGTGCCCTATGCTTCGGCAGTAGGGTCTATAACGTATGCAATGAATTGCACAAGGCCCGATGTGGCATATGCGCTTAGTGTCACTTGTCGGCACCAACAGAATCCAGGAGTACCTCACTGGACTGCTGTAAAGAACATTCTTAAGTACCTTCGACGGACTAAAGAGATGTTCTTGGTGTTTGGTGGAGAACCAGAATTAAAGATGTCTGGTTATGTCGACGCTGGATTTAAATCAGATCCTGATGACTTTAAGTCACAGACAGGATACGTATTAAAATTGAACGGAGGAGCTATCTGTTGGAAGAGTTCTAAGCAAGCCACGGTTGCTGACTTATCCACAGAAGCCGAGTACATTGCTACATCAGAAGCATCGAAAGAAGCTGTCTGGATTTCAGAGTTCTTGAAGGAATTGAGGGTTGTTCTTGCTCCTAGTCCAATAACGATTTATTGTGACAATACGGGCGCCGTCGCTCAAGCTAAGGAGCCTAGATCTACAAACAAGAACAAACATGTACTTAGAAAATATCACGTTATACGTGAGATTATTGATAGAGGAGAAGTTAGTATAGAACGTGTCTCTACCACGGACAACGTGGCAGATCCTTTCACCAAGGTCTTATCAGTGGAAGTCCACTTAAGACATTATGCTAATCTGGGTATTAAGCATAAAGGTGATTGGCTCTAGTCCAAGTGGGAGATTGATAGTGTATATGTCCTAGAGACAGTCCTTATTAAGGGCATGCGGCCCTTATGGAGGGCATATATGTACTATTACATAGGTCAACATAATATAATATATGTTTGTTGTTTGACTATTGAGTATCACTTTCATATTTATATTACACAAGGCATGCAGCATGTCATATCTCTATTTCTGTCTGTATTGATATTAAACATGTCCCCTCGGATAGATGACCGATCACACAGATAGTGGGAGCTATGTGAGTTATCATCTATCCCAAACTCTCCCTAGTCGAGGTTCATCTCGGATGTAGGGGTCTGAATGAACTAGCTGAGACTAGTATGCGTGGAGGTTATACTTGTTGGAGCAAGTGTGAGCCGATCCCACGGCCACGGAACGGATTGTTGGACAATCAAGAAACATTCCCATAACTGCGCATAGTTGTTCGAAGGATGATTACCGAACAATGGAAGTACCCACCGGACACTCCCATCGATGTATACCCTACACCGAAGTGTCTATGGGAACCGGTAAGTTGTCGAAGTGATGCCAGTCGTCCTTTGGACTTACAGGACTTTATCATCACATTTGTTGCCCCATATCCTTGGTGGACCCGTCGATGTCAGCTCTGAATAAGCAGTTGACCTAAGACACGATCCAGGATTATGGCTACATTCAAATGGGGATGATAAGTGTTTCTGTGAAGGATTCATCTCTCATGTGTAGCACATGAGAGTACTGCTCATAGTCTTCATAGTTGTGTTGGTAAAGTCACTGGCCAGTGCATCGATATATTATGATAGTCATAAGTATATCTTCGTAACCAAGCAACTCCCTGAGACGCCCGTGGATGTATTATTGGGATAGACACATCATCGATCCTAGATGCATTCGAGTCAGTCAGATGAAGGGACGTTACCATCGCCGCGTAGAGCGCAACAGGCTTCGCAACGAAAGGGTTTGCTTTGAGAAACCTCTCAAACGTCCTCATGTATTAATATTGCAAATGGAACCGTCTAGGAATTCCATTTTGCCTAGTCTAGGACTTGCTTAATACATTGAGGCCCTATGGGTCACACTATGTGGTGATTCAGCTTATTCGAATATCCTTGAAGATGGAATCGCAATTGATTTGGAATTACTTGTGATTGATGGATTATAATTAATTTGGAAATCATTATAATATTTAGTGGCTCAATTAATGATTTGGAATTATTAATTGAATTGGCTAATTAATTGTATTTTATGTAAATACAATTAAAGATTATATTTTAGAAATATAATAGAGGTTTAATTTGAAAGGATATGTTAATTTAGAATTAACATATGCACATGGGCAAAATCTACTTGAAGTTTGAATTGCCTTAGAACTATAAGTGGGTCCCAAAATCGGGACCCACCTATCTCACTTGGGACACACGCGCGCGCGTGATGGAGTAGGGGAAGGAGTTCGACTCCTTCCTCTATTAGAAATCCAAGGGATAAGTTTGATTTTCCTGATTGAGTTTTGATTTGATTGGGAATGAATCTAGACTTGAAATTGGTTTCCTAGTGCGATAAGAATTAGATTCTTATTCCTTTACGAAGTCTAATTGCTTATGCTTTAGGCTTCTATTGACTACTATATATAGTAGACTATTAGACAGCTTTTGACATAGTTTTTCACACAGTTGAATACCCAGTTTTCTTAGAGAAAATAAAAAGCTCTCCCCTACCTCTCCATACTAGCCACGCGCGCCACCCCTCTCACCGGAGGAAAACCACCGCCCCATCTTCTTGGTCACACAAAGAATGTCCTAGCATTCTTCCGATAGGCTGTTCATCCGTGGATACCAAGGTTGAGGTTCTAGGAGCTGGAAACTAACTCTTATTGTCTTGCAGATAATTAGAGTATTGCAGATATCTTCGACTTCGACGAAGGAGAAGATACACAGGATTATTACGAAGACTTGGAAGCTGCTTTGGAAGTAAGATTAGTCTTCTAATTGATGTGTTTATATATATACGACATATACATAATCAATTAACCTGTATGTTAAGAAATTTTTTGAAATTCCGCTGCGTACGCTAGGGGTAACTCTGACCGTATTTTCTTACAGATAGTGTCTCAAGGGAGCCGTTTGAATTTCAAATTCTAAGGCTTTGCACCTTAAGATGTCACTATCTTGCTTTTGTACTTTCAGCAGCGTCCTTCATTTGTCTTCTTGTCTTCATGTTCTTCGCGTGCCTACTTTGCTTTTAATGTTCATTTGAATCAAATTTAAATGTGAATGTTGGAGCCAAAATGCAAGTACTCTTCAGCAAGGAGGTCACATTTGTTGTCAGCAAGTGATCAGTCTTAGTTTCAGCAAGCACAACCTACTCTGTCATATAGATTTTCACTTATGCGAGCTGTTGCTGAAAATCTCACTTTGTGAGCAACATATGCCTTTGTAGATACCTTTCTCAGAATTCTTCTAAGTCTTCAATCTTCGAATCTTCAAGTTTCTGAGCGGTTCTTCGGTCTTCAATAGTTCGTTTGTAAAAACAAAGTACATCATCAGCAAACGAAATAACCTAACTAGTACCTACACAAAATCTTTCATCAAACGTTCCTCTTTTACAATGTCCTTAAAATTCTAAATTCCTATGGACCTTAAGAGTACTAGTTACTGGACTTTCCTTAATTTAGCATGGTTAATTGCTCATCAAAATTACAAGTTTCCTAACAATCACAAAGTTGCTTGTCTTTAGACCCAAATATTATGTCATCCACATAAATCTGGACTAAGGGTATTTACCATCATGGTTCATGGTAAACAAGGTTTTATCAAATTCACCTTTCTTGAAACTATTATCCAGCAAGAACTTAGCCAAGGTATCATACCAAGCTCTTGGTGCTTGCTTTAGACCATATACAGCTTTCTGAAGCTTGTATACCATCGTGGTTTCTGAGGGAAGTTCAAAGCCAGGATGTTGTTCTAGATAGACTTCTTCAACAAGTTCACCATTTAGAAATGCACTTTTAACATCCATTTGTTAAACTATAAAGTCATTATGAGCAGCAAAGGCCAAGAAAAGTCTAATTGCATCCAATCTTGCAACTGGAGCATATGACTCATCATAGTCCAATCCTTCAGTCTGACAGTAACCTTGAGCACCAAGACGTGCTTTGTTCCTTTTACTTCACCAAACTCGCTCAGCTTGTTTCTGAACACCCACTTAGTACAAATTGCTTTCTTTCCTTCAGCACGGGGTACAAGTTTCTAGACTTTGTTTCTTTCGAATTGATCCAGTTCTTCTTGCATTGCCTTGATCCATTCAGAATGCTTTAAAGCTTATTCTATGGTCTTGGGTTCAATTTCTGAAACAAAGCAAGAGAACAAAACTTCTACCTCAACAACCATTGCTTCTTCAGCAAGTTCCTTGTTTGTAAAGACTTTGGATCTAGTCACTTGGCGTTTGTAAATATCACCAATCATATCATATCCTTAGAGTGATGATCTCTAATCCATTTGTTAACATGTTTTCTGCTCTGTGGATCTGGATAAGTATGCGTTTCAGCATGTGACTCTTCAGCATGTGCTTGTTAAGCACTACTGGTTTCTGGTTGTGACTCTAGTGGTATAGGTTCATCAGCAACTACTTGATCATTATTGCTGGTTTGTGAAAACTCATCAGTAAGCACAGGTGATTGCTCTATTTCAACAACCTCAGGAGAAACTGAGTCTTTTGCTGGAAATTCCTTGTCATGAACTATATTCATCTTGTCATTACTTGCATGTGGCCTTTCATCGTCAGATTCATCATCTAGCTCAATGAGTTTGGCTTTTTCAGCTCTTTTCTCAGCTTCCTGTTCTTGTATGATCAGCTTCTTCATACTTTCTTAAACTTCTTTTTGAGTGGGAACTCCTTGTTTCTTCTCATGGAAAACAACATGCACTGATTCTTCAATCTTTTGTGCTTTCTTGTTGTAAACTCTAAAAGATTTGATGTGCAAGGAGTAACCAAGAAAAATAGCTTCATCTGATTTTGGTTGAAATGTCCTTAGGTATTCTCTACATTGTTAAGAACAAAACACTTACAACCAAACACTCTTAGATGTGTGATACATGGAGGTCTGCCAATAAATAGCTCATATGGAATTTTATTGTACTACTTGTTGATCAAGCATCTATTCTGAGTGTAGCAAGCTGTATTAACAGCTTCAACCCAATAGGATTCACTTATTTCAGTGCCAGCAAGCATAGTCCTTGTGGCTTCCTTAAGGGTTCCGTTCTTCCTTTTCAGCAACTCCATTTTGCTAAGGGGTTCTTACTGAAGATAACTGATGTTGTATGCCTTTAGAAGTGCAATACTCCGTTATGTACTGGTTTACAAACTCAGTACCATGGTCAGTTCGAATGATTTGTACCTTGTCATTTTTCATGACTTCAAGCTTATTCAGCGAGTTAGGTATTTCATTCTTAGTTTCTGATTTGTGCTTGATGAAAATACCCCGAGTAAATCTTGAGTAATCATCCACAACAACTAGACCATACTTCTTGCATGCATAACTTGTTGTTGATGATTTAGACAAGTCCATATGAAGCAACTGTAGAGGTTTTGTAGTTGACTAGACCGATTTGTTCTTGAAGGAGGACTTTGTTTGGTTTCCTTGCTGACAAGCTGAGCAAACTCCTTCCTTCTTGTAACTAAGTTTGGGTAGTCCAACTACAAGTCCGTTTTGAGATAGCTTATCCAACGTCTTGAAATTCAGGTGACTTGTTCTTTTATGCCAAAGCCATGCATTTTCAGCAAAGCCTCCTTGGTCAGCAACTAGACATTTTTCAATGATTGCTGAAGACCAGTCCACATTATATAGACTTCCAGTTCTTCTAGCAATTAGAATTGTCTTTTTGGTCTCAAAGTCAATGAGTCTACATTCATCACTCTTGATCTTTATGAAATAGCCTTTGTCAGCAAACTGACTCATGCTAAACAAGTTGAACTTAAGATTCTTGACGTGTAGTACTCCTTTAATAGTTATGCAACCAATTTGACATCTCCAAAGCCTTTTGTAGGGGAAAGTTCTCCACCAGCAAACCTTATTGTCTGACCTTTAGACCATCGTCTATAGTTTATAAGGTTTTTCTTGTTGCCCGTCATGTGCTTTCCGCAGCCACTGTCAAAGTGTCAAATTGCATTATTTGTCTCCGTGGCTGAAGTCTGCACATCAAGAGCAAACATGTTAATTATCTTAGATTGGATGTCCATTAACATCTTCAAGAAAGCGTCCAGTGGAAACCCAAGTCTGGACTTTTTCAATTTTAACTTGTTTCCTACTTGCTGAGGAACTAGATGGTTTAAAACCAAAAGACTTTTGATCATTGCTGGTCAAATCCACTTTCTGATGTGGTGTCTTGCTTGGTTTTCCCTTTTGCTAAACATACTTTTCAGTAAGTTCTTTTCTAGCAAGATTTCTTCTAGTCCAAGCATTTTGAGTATTGTTAGTACTCATAGGCTTGTATTTGTTCAGTTCTTTGAAGTATCTTTGTTGACTCTACTTGTAGTCGCGAAAGAGTTGGTTTTGCTTATTCTTATAACCAAGTCCACTTTTCGGAGAACGTTGAGTCTTTGTTTCAGCAACCTTACTTGATTCAGGTTTGTCAGCAAAGGTCTTCTGATTACTTCTTTCAGTAATCTTCCCAAATTGCTTTTCAGCAACTTGTTTGGCTGGTGGCTTGTTAGCAACCTTTTTCTTACCAGATTGCTTTTCAGCAACCTGTTTTTCTTTTGAAGTCTTGTTACTTTGAGTAGTAACAGCGGGCTTCTTGGTCATAGGTACTTGATTGCTTGTTTCAGCAACCTTAGATTGACCAATTAGATATAGTTCTGGTTGAACACTATTAGTAGCACGAACAAAGGTTATTGGTGATTTGTCTTTACTCAAGAGTATCACGTCATCACCTTCATAAGTGGCACGTAAACCTTCTTTCTGAGATGTATCTCTCAGATAAGAGTTTAGTTCAGTCAGAGTGTTACTAGCATTTGTGTAAGATTTGAAATTTACTTTCATCTTTTTCATCTCTTGAATTTTAGCAAGTAACTTGAGAATTGAAGATTGGTATTCTTCCAACTCTGTTGCAATTTGAGTGTTCTTCTTTTTAGCTTCAGCAACTAGCTTCTTAAGATGCAATATTTCATCATCTTTTCTTTCTGACTCAGCACTTAGCACAATATACTTTTCAGAAGTTTGCTTGGTCAGAAGTTCAGCATTCTGCAGTTTCTCTTGCTGTTTGCTCAGAGTTTTCTCAAATCCTTCGATATCTCCTTCAATTCTATCAAGATCACTCTCATCTTCACTTTCTGAATCAGAGTTAGAGGTAGGAGAAATTACATGATCAATCATGAGGCAAAACTCATAGTTTGACACATCCGGGTAAGCTTCCATGGCTATTCCACAAACTTCTTTTGCCTATCTCCACGTCCAGTATAGCTTCCTCTTCTTTAGTATCTGAACTTTCTACCTCACTGTCTTCAGAACTTGTCTCAATGCATAGGGCATCGATTTTTGCTTGAAGCTTCTTCTTTTCTTCAGCAATCAAAGCCTTTTTGAACTTTTTCTTCCTTTCAGCAAACTTCCCTTTTAGCAAAGGACAGTTTGCTTTGATGTGTCCAGGCGTTTTGCATAGAAGCAAAGATCATTGCCAACTGCTGGTTCTTCAGAAGAATTTGCTTGCTGGGCTTGCTTGTTCAGCGAGCTAGCTTCAGGCTTATACTTGTGATAGCTGTTGCCAAGATGCTTCTTCAGCTTCTCTTTTGATTTGCGCCTTTCAAGCATTGCTGATGAATTTCTTCATGTTTCTAACTACAAGAGCACTTTCATCAGCAGGCTTTTTTTCATTCTTCTTTTCAGAAGATGACGACTTTACAGCAAGAGCAATGTTTTGTGATTTTTCAGCAAACACATTTTCTCTTTGCTTTGTCTCATAGTTGACAGCAGCAAGATGAGAGAACAACTCGGTAGGAGTGATGTTAGGCATTCCTTGATTGTAGTAGAAGTTTTGAGTGTGAACCCACTCTTGATTCAGACTTCTTATGATGGTTTTCACCTTCTCAGAATCTGAGTAGAAACTTTCAGAACATAGTGCATCCATTTCACTCATGAGAGTTGTGAATCTGAAATCCAAGTCTTCTACTGACTCAGTAGCGCCTTGTTTGAAATTCTGAAACTTCAACTTCAGTACTTCAAGTTTGTTTTCCTTGGTTTTTTCAGATCCAGCACACAAGTCTTGAACCATCTTCCAAGCTTGTTTAGTAGTGTTAGCACCCCACAGGTTGCACTGTATGGTGTCTGGAGTAGACCGAATAATGATGTTTCTTGCTTGGCCATCAAGACGGAATCTTTTGGCTTTATCAGAAGTCCATTCCTCACTTGGTTTATCAACAATTATGTTGACTGGTTCACCAGAAACAGTTTCCTTTCCAGCAATGGTAGTGGTGTGAGGAAAGCTTCTCTCAATCTTAGTGATTCTGAGTGGTCCATCATTAATGACAGTAACCATCTCATCACCAATGGCTTCAAGATGTAGCATCTTGCTGTTTTGCCATTTGTTGTAGTTTTCCAGCTTTAGCTGGGGAGAATCTCCAAGAGACATCCTGTCAGCAAACAACTACCAAACTGATCAAGTGAAAGTGATTTACGGAAAGCACCTAAGGGGATCTAGGTTCAGTGCTGAAGGTCAAAGAACCTCTTGCTCTGATACCACTTGTTGATCTCTTTAGACAACAAGTAAAGATTAGAGGGGGGGGGGGTAAATAGTCTTTAAAACTTTATCGTCGTCTAAAAACTTTTCTCAGCAAGTGCCTTATTACTTTTCAGTAATGGGTTTGCTGGTACTTAACTTTCTCATCAAGTACTTGTTACATTTCAGTGACAAGGTTACTGATACTTAAATACAGAGTGCGGAAGTCTTGTACAATAAGTGCTTTTAACAGAAAGCCAATTTTAGCAAGTAAGAGATAAAAGATAAAAAACAAAGTAACTTGCTGAAAGATAACTGCAGGAGTGTAAATCACACAAACACTTTTATAGTGGTATCTGAGGGTGGCGTAATCCCCCAACTAATCTACTTTGTCCTTTCTAGGAATGAATCCACTAAGATAAGATATGAGGTTCCCTACAAATCCTATCACTAATGAATCTCAGAAACCAAAGCACACCTGCCTTGTTTCAAACCTAAACTAGAGAACTGCAACCTTGTTCTCCACCAAACTTGAGACACTTTATCAGCAAAACTATGCTTGATTATTTCCCCCAGACAAACACGCCTGAATGGTGGTTTTTATCACTTATAGAGGTTTGGGATGAGATGACTTGAAAATAACTTTTCAGTTATAACAAGTAATCTAAAGAAACTCAACTTGTAATACTCTACACTAATCAAGTTTATTGTTTCTAGTGTCAAGACTTATTCTTGTTTAGAAGAAAGAACACTTAACTAATTTCTTAGCTTTCAATATTCTACTTCTTCACAAGTAGCTTTTGTTTCAAGCTTAAGTCTTGGAACGAATCAATAGACCGATTGAGAGTAGAGAAGTATTTGAGTGTTTAAAGCACAAGTGAGAGTTTGATCACGTTATTGACACACCCTTCTACTCATCCTAAGGACCTCTATTTATAGTGTCTAAAGGTAGCCGTTTGAATTTCAAATTCTAAGGCTTGTACCTTAAGATGTCACTATCACTTGCCAGAACAGTACTATCAGCAGCGTGCTTCTTTGTCTTCATGTCTTCAGCGTGCTATGGAATTTAATGCTCTTTGAAAATTCAAATGTGAACGTTGGAGCCAAAATGCGAAGTACTTCAGTAAGTAGGTCACAAATGTTATCAGCAAGTGGTCAGTCTCAGTTTCAGCAAACATAACCTACTCTATCATATAGATTTTCACTTATGCAAACAGAATTGCTGAGTTTCTCACTTTCTGAGATAACATGTGCCTTTTTAGATACCTTCTCAGAATTCTTCTAAGTCTTCAGTCTTCGAATCTTCCAATTTATGAGCAGTTCTAGGTCTTCAATAGATTGTTTATAAAAATAACGTACATCATCAGCAAACATAAGAACCTAACTAGTACCTACACTAAGACATCAGCAAACATAAGAACCTAACTAGTACCTGATGAACGTGTATTTTACACTTTCATTCAAGTCTTTTCTTCACCAATTTAGCTATCCTCTATGTTAATTTAGCTATATTATAGTGCATTTTATTAGAATAGTCTCACGATTCCCTTTAGTTTGCATTTTTACAGGTTTTAGGTGAAAAACGAAGTTTTCCGGGCAATTATATTGAAGAGAACGAAGAATCGGTGTTTCGAAGGCATTTTTGGAGTATCTAGAAGATTCCGGATAGGATTTGAAGTCTAGGGGTCGAGTCTGAAGGCTAAAAGGTCACTAGAAGGCAAAAACCGAGTCCGAAAAGGAAAAGAAATCCAAAAACGTGTCGAAAACGCGTCACCTGCCGACTGGATCTCCCGGGCGATTCGCCCGGGATGTGGGGCGGTTCGCCCCACACCAGGCGATTCGCCCGGTGTGTGGGGCGACTCGCCCCACACCGTCCGAACCCCTATATATAGTTGCTCAATTTTCTCCGTTTTTTCATAACTCAGACCTTTTTTCACACCTTTCTCATTAGTTTTAGGTAGGAATTCTCCAGAGCCTGTTCTGGGAATTCTTAGCTTAGGAGATACTTTTTCTTATCGATTTGGAGCTTGTGAGATCGCGATTCTTCGGAGATTGACAACCTTCGGTAACATTGTATCTCAGATTTTTCTACTTTATATTTATTTATCTTTCAACATGTTTTCATTCAATCTTGCTATGATTTCTGTTGATTGCATGACATCTATGAGTAGCTAAATTTATCGTTGGTGATAGTATGTGATTTCTTAGCGAAGGGTTAATAATTATGCTGATGGCGGTAAAGCGAATCAGACTTTGAGTTATTGCTTTATTTCTTTGATCTATCTAAGCCCTCTATCTTCGTAGTGTTGAATAATAACGGAACACATTGGACAATTCATTGATCAAAGATCTCTATGCAAAACGATCGGGTACTTCATGCATGATTATTAACCTGCTATGCTTTGAATGATCATACTATCACTAACTTCCATTATCTGATAAGAAAAACCTTTGCTAAGTCGTTTGTTGATTTTATAGTAGTTAAATTAGATAAATCTAGTTATAGTCCTTAGAGATCGACACTCGAGGTTATTTTACTGCTACACTATGGTTTTCGTTGTAGTTGTGAATTGCCTTTGGCTAAATACAAATTTATTTGATTAATTAGAATCTGACAAATTCCGGTTCATCAGTACCTACACTAAGTCATCAACAAACGTTCCTCTTTTACAATGTCCTTTAAAATTCTAAATTCCTATGGACCTCAAAAGTACTAGTTACTGGACTTTACTTAATTTAGCATGGTTAGTTGCTCATCAAAGTTACAAGTTTGCTAACAGTCCTGAATTTGAAGTTTCAGAATTTCAACAAGGCGCTACTGAGTCACTGGAAGACTTGGACTTCAGATTCACAACTCTCATGAGTGAAATGGCTGCACTATGTTCTGGAAGTTTCTACTCGGATTCTGAGAAGGTGAAAACCATCATAAGAAGTCTGAATCAAGAGTGGGTTCACACTCAAAACTTCTAAAACAACCAAGGAATGCCTAACATCACTCCCACTGAGTTATTCTCTCATCTTGCTGCTGTCAACTATGAGACAAAGCAAAGAGAAAATGTGTTTGCTGAAAAATCGCAAAACATTGTTCTTTCAACAAAGCCTTCAACTTCTGAAAAGAAGGATGAAAAAGAGTCTGCTGATGAAAGTGCTCTAGCTGCTAGAAACATGAGGAAATTCATCACCAAGGAACTTGAAAGGTGAACGGCAAAAGAGAAGCTGAAAAAGCATCTTGGCAACAACTATCACAAGTACAAGCCTGAAGCTAGCTCGCTGAACAAGCAAGCTCAGCAAGCTATCTCTTCTGAAGAACGAGCAGTTGGAAACGATCTTTGCTTTTATTGCAAAAAGCCTTGTCATTTCAATGCCAATTGTCCCTTGCTGAAAGGCAAGTCTGCTGACAAAAGGAAGAAATTCAAAAGGGTATTGATTGCTGAAGAAAAAAAGAAGCTTCAAGCCAAGATTGAAGTTTTATGCATTGATACAAGTTCTGAAGATAGTGAGACAGAAGACTCAGATACTGAGGAAGAGACGACCATGGATGTGGAAATTGGGAAAGAAGTTTGTGGAATTGCCATGGAAGCATTTCTAGACGTATCAAATGTCGAATTCTGCCTCATGACTGATCAGGTAATTTCTCAAGACTCAGATTCAGAATCAGAAAGTGAAAATAAAATTGATCTTGATAAGATTCAAGGAGAAATTGAAATATTTGAGAAAACTCTGAGCAAACAGCAAGAGAAGATTCAGAATGCTGAATTTCTAACAAAGCAAACTAATGAAACGTATATAGTGCTAAGTGTTGAATGAGAAAGAAAGGATGCTGAAATAGCGCATCTTAAGAATCTCGTTGCTGAAGCCACAGAGAAGAATGCTCAACTTTCAATAGAACTTCAAGAATATCAGTCTTCTATCCTACAGTTACTTGCTGAAATACAAGAACTTAAGAAAATGAAGGTCAACTTCAAATCTTATGCAAATGCAAGTAACACCTTGACTGAATTGCAAACGTATCTAAGAGATCCTTCTCAGAAAGAAGGATTGGGTGCAACTTATGAAGGTGATGAAGTGATTCTCTTGAGTAAAGACAAATCACCCATGACCTTTGTTCGTGCTTCTGATAGTAGTCAACCGGAGCTCTATCAGATTGGTCAATCCAAGATTGGTGTAACAAGCAATCAGGAACCTTTGACCAAAACCGCCGTTGTTGCTACTCAAAGTAACAAAACCTCAAAAGGTAAACAGGTTGCTGAAAAGCAGACTGTCAAAAGGGAAGTTGCTGAAAAGCAATCTGCCAAACAAGTTGCTGAAAAGCAATATGTTAAGCGTAAAGGCAAGATTACTGAAAAACGTAATCAGAAGTCATTTGCTGACAAATCGGAATCAAGTAAGAATGCTGAGAAAAGAACTCAACACTTTCCTAAAAGCGGATTTTGTTACAAGAATAACCAAAACCAACTTGTCCACGAGTACAAGCAGAGTCAGCAAATATACTTCAAGGATCAAAACAAAACCAAACCTAAGAGTGCTGACAAGACTCAAAATTCTAGGACTAGAAGAAATGTGGCAAGAACAGAACTTACTGAAAACTATGTTCAGCAGAAACGAATTCCAAACAAGACACCACATCAGAAAGTGGACTTGAACAACAATGTTTAAAAGTCATTTGGATCCAAGCCAACTTGTTCCTCAGCAAGTAGGAAACAAGTCAACACTTGTGTTTCCACTAGACGTTTTCTTGAACATGTTAATGGGCATCCTATTCTAGAAAATTAACTTGTTTGTTCTTGATTGTGCAGACTTCAGCCACGGAGACAAACAATCCAATTTGGCATTTTGATAGTGGCTGCGGGAAGCACATGACGGGCAACAAGAAAAACCTTATAAACTATAGACAGTGGTCTAAAGGTCCAACAATAAGGTTTGTCGGTGGAGAACTTGCCCCTACTAAAGAATTTGGAGATGTTAAGATTGGTTACATAACAATCAAAGGAGTACTACACGTCAAGAATCTCAAGTTCAACTTGTTTAGCATGAGTCAGTTTGCTGATAATGGCTATTTCATAAAAATCAAGAGTGACGAATGTAGACTCATTGACTTTGAAGCCAAAAAGACAAATTTGATTGCTAGAAGAACTGGAAGTCTATACATTGTGGACTGGTCCTAAACAATCATAGAAAAATGTCTAGTTGTTGATCAAGGAGGCCTTGTTGAAAATGCATGGCTTTGGCATAAAAGAACAACTCACTTGAATTTCAAGACGCTTAATAAGCTGTCTAAGAAAGGAATTGTAGTTGGTCTACCAAAGATTACCTATAAGAAGGATGGAGTTTGCTCAGCTTGTCAACAAGGAAAGCAGACGAAGTCCTCCTTCAAGAATAAATCAGTCCAGTCAACCACAAAGCCACTGCAATTATTGCACATGGACTTGTTTGAATCCTCAGCAACAAGTTATGCAGGCAAGAAGTATGGTCTAGTTGTTGTGGATGATTACTCAAGATTTACTTGGGTTATTTTCATCAAGCACATATCAGAAACTAAGAATAAAATACCTAACTTGTTGAATAAGCTTGAAGTCATGAAAAATGACAAAGTACAAATCATTCGAACTGACCATGATACTGAGTTTGTAAACCAGTACATAACTGAGTACTGCACTTCTAAAGGCATACAACATCAATTATCTTCAGTAAGAACCCATTAGCAAAATGGAGTTGCTGAAAGAAAGAACAGAACCCTTAAGGAAGCTACAAGGACTATGCTTGATGACATTGAGAAAAGTGAATCATATTGGGTTGAAGATGTTAATACAACTTGCTACACTCAGAATAGATGCTCGATTAACAAGGAGTACAATAAAACTCCATATGAGCTATTTATTGGAAGACCTCCAAATACATCTAAGAGTGTTTGGTTGCAAGTGTTATGTTCTTAGCAATAGTAGAGAATACTTCAAAACATTTCAACCAAAGGCAGATGAATCTATATTTCTTGGTTACTCCTTGCATATCTAAGCTTACAGAGTTTACAACAAGAAAGCACAAAATATTGAAGAATCAGTGCATGTTGTATTCCATGATAAGCAACAAGAAGTTCCTACTGAGAAAGAAATTTGAATGAAGAAGTTGATCATACAAGAGCAGGAAGCTGAGAAAAGAGCTGGTAAAGCCAAACTCATTGAACTAGATGATGAATCTGACGATGAAAGGCCCAAGTCAACTAATGACAAGATGAATATAGTTCATCATATGAAATTTCCAGCAAAAGACTCAGTTGCTCCTGAGGTTGCTGAAATACAACAATCACATGTGCCTACTGATGAGTTACAACAAATAAATAGATTAGAGATCATCCCTCTAAGGATATGATTGGTGAAATTGATTAACGCCAAGTGTTTAGATCCAAAGCTTCAAAGACAATAGTTCCTAAAGAAGAAATTGTTGTTGATGTGGAAGCCTTGTTCTCTTGCTTTGTATCAGATTTTGAACCTAAAACCATAGAAGATGCTATGAAGCATTTTGAATGGATTAAGGCAATGCAAGAAGAGCTGGATCAATTTGAAAGGAACAAAGTCTGGAAACTTGTACCTCTTGCTGAAGGAAAGAAGGCAATCGGTACTAAGTGGGTGTTCAGAAATAAGTTGAGTGAGTCTGGTGAAGTAACAAGGATCAAAGCACGTTTAGTTGCTCAAGGTTATTGTCAGACTGAAGGATTGGACTTTGATGAGTCATATGCTCCAGTTGCTAGATTGGATGCAATAAGACTATTCTTAACCTTTTCTGCTCATAACGTCTTCATTGCTTACCAAATGGATGTCAAAAGTACATTCCTGAATGGTGAACTTGCTGATGAAGTTTACTTAGAAGAACCCCCAGATTTTGAAGTCTTCTCACAAACCAAAATGGTATACAAGCTTCAGAAAGCTGTATATGGTTTAAAGTAAGCACCAAGAGCTTTGTATGACACCTTAGGTAAGTTCTTGCTGAACAATGGTTTCATGAAAGGAGTGGTGGACAAAACCTTGTTTACCACGAATCAAGATGGTAAATTACTTTTAGTCCAGATTTATGTGGATGACATAATATTTGGGTCTAAAGACAAGAAACTTTGTGATGACTTTGCCAAACTCATGACAAACAAGTTTGAAATGAGTATGATGGGCAAATTGAATTATTTCCCAGGATTTCAAGTCAAGCACAAGATGGAATATTCATAAGTCAATCAAAGTATGCTAAAGAAATGCTCATAAAATTCAGGATCAAAGAAGATGAAAAACCTGAAAAGATCCCTATGAGTGTTGGTACCAAAATGGGCTATAGCAAACCTGACAAAAGTGTTGACAGATACATGAAGCTCATTGATTCCTTCTTGTATTTAACAGCAAGTCGACCTGACATTCAGTATGTTGTTTGTGTATGTGCTAGATTCCAATCTGATCCCAGAGAATCACACTACAAGAAAGCAATCAAAATACTGAAATATGTCAAATGTTTCAATGTGGGATTATGGTATCCTAAGGATTCTGGCTTATAATTGGTTGGTTACTCTGATGCTGATCATGCTGGATCAGCTCTTGATAGGATAAGTACTTCTGGAACTTGTCCGTTTCTAGGTACCAGACTAATATCATGGTTCAGCAAGAAGCAAACATGTGTTGCCAATTCTTCTACAGAATCTGAATACATTGTTGCAGGTTGTTGCACTACTCAAATCCTATGGATTCAATAACAACTAAGGGATTATGGTATCTATGAAAAGAAGACCCCAATCTTCTGTGATAATACAAGAGCTATTTATATCACGCAAAATCCTAAGTACACGCAAGAACTAAGCACATTGATATTAGACATCACTTGACCATGTTGAGAAAGGAGATATTGAGGTCTTACAGGTAGGTACTCAGGATCAGCTTGCTGATATCTTTACCAAGCCATTGCCTGATAATAGGTTTGCAATGTTAAGGTATAACCTTGGATTGATTGAACTACCTCAATAAAGATGGAACAACCTCTTGATTGTTGAAACGAGTATTCAACAAATCAAATTGAGACTATTGAACACATTTCAAAAGAGTGGGTTTTCTATCTATTCAGTAACTTTATGGATCTCCACCATAATAAAGTTAGCTGATCATAAAGTGTTTGCTGAAACAGGCATTCAACAATTTTCCCGTAAAAGATAGTCATTTGTTAGGAAACTGGACTACTTACTGAAACAGGCATTCAGTAAAAAGGGAATTTAAAGATTGCTGAAACAGGCATTCAGGCAATCAAGGATACTGAAACAGGTATTCAGTATAAAGGTTGACCAAAGATAAAAACTGAGACCGGAACTCAGAAGAGCAATTATGTTTTTACTATTTTACCCTATTATCTCTTAATGAAAAAGGATTTGCTGAGACGGGAACTCAGAAACCTTGTTGCCTCAAAGAAAAAGGAGATAATGAATTAAGGAGGAACCTTCAGGAAGTACAAGACTTGTTACTTGATAAGTAAATGCTAAAGTCAGAATGTATAATACACTTGTTGAAAGTTGTCTTAGAAAGTTGGGTGCTTAATGACAACATCCCTTGATTCAAGGTAAAATCCAACAGTGACTTTACATTGGCACATATAACTTGCAAGTCATCATGACATGAAATTAAATCGTGGCCATTGATGAAAACTAGTTGTTGATCTAACGGCTCACGTGTTGAAAGTAAAAACGTGCTCTGACGGTTTTGAGTTAGTGGCCCATTACGCATTTAATGCGGAGTGTGACTACTCTCTCTTTCCTATCTCATTTCACTTTCTGAGATCTCAGATCAATTGAGACTGTCACAGATCTGAGACACTATATATATGAGGAGTTGCACAAAGACAAAATTCTTTACAACTCCCAAATATCTTTACTCAGAATAGCATTTTCTACTCTGAAGCTCTCAGCTCCTTCGGTCAATCTCTACCTACTTTCGTCCATCTAAAACCAAAATTCTTACTATAAAAGATGGCTCCCAAAAGATCAAGCTCAAGGGCTTCCAAGTCAGACAGTGCTGCTAAAAGCACCACTCCTGCTCCTCCTTGTCCGACTAAGGAAATACCCATTGAAGCGGAGAAGAACACATTGAAGCTTATCTTATCAAACGATAGGGTAACTCAAAGACCCATGCTTCTTTCGTTCTTAAACACTGAAAAGTGTGAAAGAATGATGCAATGGCAAAGGAAAAGTACATCCGGTACTATTACAAAGAAACCCATGAGGGTGTAGAAGCCTTGGGTTACATCAACCGACAAGGGCTTCTTGGTTTCATCACTGCAAGACCAAAAGCTCTGAGTATTGTAGATGTAATGGAGTTTTACAATAACTCAGAAGTGACCAGAATCACTAATGCTCAAGGAATCACTGAAAAAATTATTTCTACTTCAGTGCAAGGCACTCAAATTGTCCTGAAATGGACTATTTTGCAAACCACTTCCAACTTCCGACCACCGGATGTTTGGAAGATCTTTCTGAGTCTCTGGCAGAGACGGCTGAATTTTAAATCAATGTTAGAAACGATATGTTGGTCCCTTTAAACAACATGAAAAGACTAGGGGGGGTGAATAGTCTTTTCAAACTTTCGTCGTTTAAAAACTTTCTCAGCAAGGGCTTATTACTTTTCAGTAATGAGTTTGTTGATACTTAAATTTCTCAGCAAGTACTAGTTACTTTTCAATAACGAGTTTTACTGATACTTAAAAACAGAGTGCGGAAGTCTTTGTACAATAAGTGCTTTATCAGTAAGTGATAGTTTCAGCAAGTGAGGAGAGTGACAGTGTACATATAGATATGCTTGCTGAAAACTAAATCCAGTAAAGTAAATCACACAAACACTTTTATAGTGGTATCTGAGAGTGGCGTAATCTCTCAACTAATCCACTTTGTCCATTCTAGGACTGAATCCACTAAGATAAGTTTGAGGTTCCTTACAACACCTATCTAGAGCGATTCTACAGAAAGCAAAGCACACTTGCTTCGTTTCCAACCTAACTAGAGAACGAAACCTTGTTCTCCACCAAACTTGGGACTTATAATCAGCAACACTATGTGTTGGTCCCTTTAAACAACAAGAAAAGACTAGAGGGGGGGGTGAATAGTCTTTTCAAACTTTCGTCGTTTAAAACTTTTTCAACAAGTGCTTATTACTTTTCATTAATGAGTTTGCTGATACTTAACTTTCTCAGCAAGCGTAAGTTACTTTGCAGTAACTAGGTTTGCTGATACTTAAAATTAGAGAGCGGAAGTCTTTGATACAATAAGTGCTCTTTCAGTAAATGAAGGTTTCAGCAAGTGATGTGAGTGACTGTGTACAGATAGATATGATTTGCAGAAAACCAAGTACAGTAAGTAAATCACACAAACACTTTTATAGTGGTATCTGAGAGTGGCGTAATCTCTCAACTAATCCACTTTGTCCTTTCTAGGACTGAATCCACTAAGATAAGATTGAGGTTCCTTACAACACCTATCTAGAGCGATTCAAACAGAAACCAAAGCACACTTGCTTCGTCTCCAACCTAATCTAGAGAACGCAACCTTGTTCTCCACCAAACTTGGTACTTTTAATCAGCAAAACTATGCTCGATTAAGTTCCCCCTGAATATCACGCCTGAAAGGGTGTATTTTCAGTTAGAGAGGTTTGGGATGAGATAACTTAATTATAACTTATTCAGTTACAACAAGTAATCTAAGAAACAAAACTTTGAATACTTTGCAGTAAACAAGTTTGATTGTTTCTGGTGTCAAGACTTGTTCTTGTTCGAAAGAAAGAAAGAACACTTAAGTAATTTCTTAGTCGTGTAAATTCTACTTCTTCACAAGTAGCTTTTTCAAGCTTTAAGTCTTGGAACGGATCAATGGCAGTAGAGAGTATTGAAGGGTTTGTGAGTTTAAGCACAAGTGGGAGTATGATCACGTTGTTGACACACTTCAACTCTTTGCCGGATGACCTCTATTTATAGTGAAAATAAGGAGCCGTTTAAATTTCAAATTCTAAGGCTTTTGTTCCTTAAAATGTCACTATCTTGCTTTTGTACTTTCAGCAGCGTCCTTGTTTGTCTTCTAGTCTTCATGTCCTTCGCGTGCATGCTTTGCATTTAATGCTTATTTGAATAGAATTCAAACAGTAACATTGAAGCGCAAATGCAAGTACTTTCAGCAAGAGGTCACATATGTTCCATCAGCAAGTGGTCAGTCTCAGTTTCAGCTAGCACAACCTACGAGGGTCCAATTGTGCATAATAGTTAATACAACATACGAGAATTTAGGCTGAGCCTGATCAACGAAATAAAGCAATAACACGGAGTATAATGCGCGATATAGCCATTAGCATGATTATCTTCCCTTCGCTAAGAATTCACATACTACCACCAACGATAAGTTTAGCTACTCATAATAGGCATGCAATCAACAGAAATCATAGAAGAAAACATGTTGAAAGATATATAAAAATAAGTAGAATAAACTGTAAGATACAATGTTACCGAAGGTTGTCAATCTCTGAAGAATTGCGATCCTACAAACTCCAAACTGCTATGCAAAAGTGTCTCCTAAGCTACGAACCCCCAGAACAGGCTCTGGGAAGTTCCTACCTAAAACTACAGAGAAAGGTGAGAGAATAGGTATGGAAAAGTATGAATTTCGGAGAAAAACTGAGCAACTATATATAGGCTACGAATAAGTGTGGGGCGAATCGCCCCACACACCGGGCGGTTCGCCTGGTGTGGGGCGATTCGCCCCACGTCCCGAGCGGTTCGCCCGGGAGTAATTTTCGCGGAATTCCGCGTTTTCGACGCGTTTTTGGATTTCTTCCCCTTTTCGGACTCGGTTTTTGACTTCTAGTGGCCTTCTAACCTCCAGATTCGACCCCTAGACTCCAAATCCTATCCGGAAACCTTCAGATACTCCAAATAGGCTTCTGGAACACCAATTCCTTGTCAACTTCAATATAATTGCCCGGAAATCCTCGATTTTCAACCAAAACCTGTAAAATAAAATCTAAAGGGAAACGTGATACTATTCTAATAAAATGCACTAAAATATAGCTAAATTAACATTGAGGATAGCTAAAATAGGTGAAAAAGACTCAAATGAAAGTGTAAATACACATTCATCAAACTCCCCAAAAACCGAACCTTTGCTTGTCCTCAAGCAACTAAGCTAGACTCTAATGCAAAAAACAATGCAAGACACAAAATGGAGTCTCATGCCAAATAAAATGAACTAATCTACTGAATCTATCAAAAAACATATGAACAAAAACCATATAAATCAAAGCATGAATATAGGTTGAAGAATACCTCGATTGACTTATACACATCCACATAAGCACTTATGTCAAGACAAGATAGTCTCTCGTAACATTCTCTACCTGGACCTAGTCAGTGACGACGTAATGAAGCATGCTAAGATACGAATGGTTGCCCCGTGCCTATGAAACTGACGACTTACTGCTGTTCCACCATGTTAAAACTTTTCCTCAAAGAGGCCGAACCAGTACTGGCTCTCATCAAACGAATGAGGGTTCCCTATAAAAGATAACACTCCCCTATTCTACCCATCTCTCGAGTAAAGTCTTAAGCTATTCACCACTTCCTGAATGGTGATGAATGTGTATTTTACACTTTCATTCGAGCCTTTTTCACCTATTTTAGCTATCCGCTATGATAATTTACCTATATTTTAATGCATTTTATTAGAATAGTGTCACGTTTCCCTTTAGATTTTATTTTACAGGTTTTGGTTGAAATTCGAGGATTTCCGGGCAAATATATTGAAGTTGACAAGGAATTGGTGTTCCAGAAGCCTATTTGGAGTATCTGAAGGTTTCCGGATAGGATTTGGAGTCTAGGGGCCGAATCTGGAGGTTAGAAGGCTACTAGAAGTCAGAAACCGAGTGCGAAAAGGGGAAGAAATCCAAAAACGCGTCGAAAATGCGGAATTCCGCGAGAAATTCTCTGGGGCGAACCGCCCCAGACCGGGCGAACCGCCCGGTGTGTGGGGCGAACCGCCCCACAGTAATTCGAAGCCTATATATAGTTGCTCAGTTTTCTTCGAGAATCATACTTTTCCAGACCTACTTTCTCACCTCTCTCTGTAGTTTTAGGTAGGGACTTTCCAGAGCCTGTTCTGGGGGTCCTTAGCTTAGGGGACACTTTTTCATAGTGCTGCTACACTACGGTTTTCGTTGTAGTTGTGGATTGCCTTTGGCTAATTACAAATTTATTTGATTCGTTCGCGTTGGAGCACGACATCCGCGCGTTCATCAAATTGGCGCCGTTGCCGGGGACTATACTCCTTTTTTCTGTTTAATTTGTTTATATTTTCAGCATTCAACCCCCAGAACAGTTCTTGGATTGTCTCTCAGAAATTTCAGTTTCTTACCCTATTTCTTTCCTCCTATCTTCTTCAGTAAATTCATCTAATCTGATCTTGGTTACCTTACGTGCTTGCGCTCTCGTAGTTCTCGGTTACATTGTGTTTGTTTGCACTCTTTGTGCTTTTCTTTGCAAGTTTTTGTTTTTCTTTTGTGGATTCTGCTCCTTGGTTTCTTGTTTCCTCCTGTGCAGAAACTAGTTATATGAAGGATGAGTCAACCACCGTTGCCCCGGTATGTGATGCCTCGAGGCCCTTGCATAACATTGGATGACGATTGCAGAAATTATGACTTTGATCCTGCGTACTACTCCATTCTCTCCACGTTTTCAATGGGTGATGATCCTCTTAGACACATACGAGGAAGGTGTGTTGAGGATACCTCGTGAGAATGAGGAGGGGGTTAGTTTATACATGAGCAACTTTGTATGAGAGGATTTAAGGGAGCCTTGGAAGGGTACACTCGAAGATGGCTCAGAATCCCGCCGGAAAAATTGTTGCGCACTTGGGGTGAAGTAACCAGCAAGTTTCTGGAGCATTGGAATAGGGACTCACCTCCTGGGATAGGGGCATGGACGTCTCGCTTCAGTAGTAAGCCACCAGAAATCGACATTGCCGATGAAGAGGAATGTGGAGAAGAATCCATTGATGAAGTCTCCTCAGTGCTTAGCTTGGATTCCACGTTCTTACTTGCGGACGTCGAGGTTGCTGGTCAAGAGGAAGTGGTGGAGGAGGTGATAACTGAATCCATTGCTTCACTTGAGTCAAAGAGTGAAGGCGTCAGTTGTGTTGAGGTCGAGGAGCCAATCTCTGAAGATTTTGGTGTGTCTGAATCAATTGCTGCAGATACTCTTGATCTTGACTCCTACGTTCTGGTCCATGCGCCCACCTATGAGTTCCAAAGGAGTTTTGATCCTCTTTACTCTTTTTATTTTCCATCTGATTCCCTTAGTTATTTTTTAGATTTTTTTTTCTTGGTTTTGTTAATTTTAGTTTTCAGGGAATCGTGGACTTGCTTGAGCAGATACGGAGAGGTGCCAAGGATGGTTTCCAAGATGCGAGGAGTAACGGAACGGATGCACAGGATTCGTTTCCATTTGATAATGGATAACATTAGGGTAATGATCTCCTGTCCGACATGTGGAGGGACTATTATGGGGATTTCAATCCCGATAATTAGTCTTTTCACATGTCCGCTCTCAGCCGACCGAGGCCAAACTGTTCGGTAACATCTAGTATCACTTTTTATTTACTAATTCTCTTTTGCTAGGGACTAGCTTAAGTTTTATGAGGGGGATGGGATGTGAACCATGATGTTAAGTATTGTTTGGCTTTGTGATGTTGAGTATGGTATCTAATTTTTTGCATTTGCACGTTTACTGCTTTCCTAGGATAGTCTTGCATGTTTTATATGGAGTTTATTGCCGAATTTTTTGAACTTTTTTATTGGGTAGATCAAATAGCTGTGCCATTAATCGTATGCTTCATCTCTATGAATTTGTTTGAGGTTTTTCTCGCTTGGCTTGCCACATTTATGTATTGCACTTAGTTAACCATGGTAGTCTCGACATCACTTAGTGGTGTTTTCTCTACTGCGGTTCACGAAGGCCTTTATAATAGGATGATGCATGTTAGGGTCTTATGGTTGTTTCCCGAGTAATTATGTACCTAAGAGGCAACAAGTCTTCACCATGCTTTGAGATTGCTAAATGCCTAGGAAGGAGGTAGTGTGAGGTTGTGTGATCCTTTGTTTATAACCTATTCTTCCGAATAGGTTTGGGGAGGGGGTTACACAATCATTAGACTTGTTTCTGTTTTTCATTTTCGTATCGTGAGTTTATTTTTCCTTTTCCGTAAATTTTGTACTCCAACCTATTCTTTCGAATAGGTTTGGGGAAGTCGTGTGAGTCATTTTTGTTTCTCTTTGTTATGCTACTGCTGGCTAGAAGAAAATAGAAAAAAAAAGAAAGAAAAATTCCAGAAAAAAAGAGAAAAGAAAAAAAAAAAAAAAAAAAAGGAATCTGGAAAGAAAAAACGAAAACACCCCAAACAAGCAAAGAAGGGTCCAAAAAGAAAGCCGAATAGCAGTTTAGCAAAGTGTTGAGTCTTTTCCATTTTTGTAATGTTCGTAATCGTGTTTTTTATCTTTTATCTTTTTTGTCTTGAGTGTCATCTGTTCTAGACCACCCTCGTCCTGCCATTCAGGAAGTGGTGAATAGCTTAAGACTTTACTTGAGAGATGGGTAGAATAGAGGAGTGTTATCTTTTATAGGGAACCCTCCTTCGTTTGATGAGAGCCAGTACTGGTTCGACCTCTTTTGAGGAAAAGTCTTAACATGGTTGAACAGCAGTAAGTCCTCAGTTTCGTAGGCACGGGGCAACCATTCGTATCTTAGCATGCTTCATTACGTCGTCACTGACTAGGTCTAGGTAGAGAATGTTACGAGAGACTATCTTGTCTTGACATAAGTGCTTATGTGGATGTGTATAAGTCAATCGAGGTATTCTTCAACCTATATTCATGCTTTGATTTATATGGTTTTTGTTCATATGTTATTCGATAGATTCAGTAGATTAGTTCATTTTATTTGGCATGAAACTCCATTTTGTGTCTTGCATGTTTTTTGTATTAGAGTCTAGCTTAGTTGCTTGAGGACAAGCAAAGGTTCGGGTTGGGGAGTTTGATGAATGTGTATTTTACACTTTCATTCGAGTCTTTTTCACCTATTTTAGCTATCCTCTATATTAATTTAGCTATATTTTAGTACATTTTATTAGAATAGTGTCACGTTTCCCTTTAGATTTTATTTTACAGGTTTTGGTTGAAATTCGAAGATTTCCGGGCAATTATATTGAAGTTTACAAGGAATTGGTGTTCCATAAGCCTATTTGGAGTATCTGAAGGTTTCCGGATAGGATTTGAAGTCTAGGGGCCGAATCTGGAGGTTAGAAGGCTACTAGAAGTCAGAAACCGAGTCCGAAAAGGGGAAGAAATCCAAAAACGCGTCGAAAACGCGTAATTCCGCGAAAAAACCGGGGGGCGAACCGCCGGAGCTCTGGGGCGAACCGCCCCGTAGTTTTTCGGGGCCTATATATAGTGCTCAGTTATTCTCCAAAAATCATATCTTTCCAGACCTACTTTCTCACCTCTCTCTATAGTTTTAGGTAGGAACTTCCCGGGGCCTGTCCTGGGAGTTCTGTAGCTTAGGGGATACTTTTTCATAGCGGATTGGAGCTCGTAGGATCGCAATTCTTCGGAGATTGACAACCTTCAGTAACTTGTATCTTACAGTTTAATCTACTTATTTTATTTATCTTTCAATATGTTTTGTTCTATGATTTCTATTGATTGCATGCCTATTATGAGTAGCTAAACTTATCGTTGGTGGTAGTATGTGAATGCTTAGCGAGGGAAGATAATCATGCTAATGGCTATATCGCGCATTATACTCCGTGTTATTGCTTTATTTCGTTGATCAGTTGCAACCAAAATTCTCGTATGTTGTATTAATTATTATGCACAATTGGACACTTGTCGACCATCAGACCAATTATCTTCGTAGTGTTGAGTAATTACGCAACACATTAGGACAATCATCAGACCAATTATCTTCGTAGTGTTGAGTAATTACGAAACACATTAGGACAATCGTGATTGACTTGTCAGACCAATTATCTTCGTAGTGCTTAATATTTGCAACAGGACACTAGATTGATTCAAAGATCTCTATGCAAGACCGAGGAATTTATGCATGATTATCGACCCGTTATGTTAAGAAGGACCATACTATCACCAATCTCCATTATCTGCTAGAAACCCCCTATTGCTATCTGTCTGCTGTTTTATATTCTCTTGTTAAATAGATAAAGCAAGTTATAGTCCTGAGAGAACGACACTCGAGTCATTCTACTGCTACACTACGGTTTTCGTTGTAGTTGTAGATTGCCTTTGGATAATTACAAATTTATTTGATTCGTTCGCGTTGGAGCACGACATCCGCGCGTTCATCACTCTCCTCCCCCTAGTCATGACAAGATAAATATAGTTCACGACAAAGAATTTCCAGCAAAAGACGCGGTTGCTCCGGAAGTTGCTGAAATTACGCAATCTCCAGTGCCTGTTGATGAACTACCTCAATCGAGCAATGCTGAACAAGCAGTTGCTGATGAACAAATCTCAGCAGAGACACAAATTCCCAGTAGTACTGAATAAGTACATACTGAAGAGTCACATGCTGATGAGCAAACATATCCTGATCCAACAAGCAGAAAACCTGTTAATAAATGGATTAGAGATCATCCCTACGGATATGATTGGCGATATTAATAAACGCCAAGTGACTAGATCCAAAGCTACTCATGGACTTGCTGAAGAAGCAATTATCGTAGAAGTAGAATCATTGTTCTCTTGCTTTGTGTCAGAAATTGAACCTAAAACCATAGAAGAAGCTTTAAAGCATTCTGAATGGATAAAGCCAATGCAAGAAGAACTGGATCAATTTGAAAGAAACAAAGTCTGGAAACTTGTGCCACTTGCTGAAGACAAGAAAGCTATTGGTACAAAGTGGGTGTTCAGAAACAAGCTGAGCGAGTCTGGTGAAGTAACAAGAAATAAAGCACGTTTAGTTGCTCAAGGTTACTGTCAGACTGAAGGATTGGACTATGATGAGTCTTATGCACCAGTCGCAAGATTGGATGCAATTAGGCTTTTCTTGGCCTTTTCTGCTCACAATGACTTCATTGTTTACCAAATGGATGTTAAAAGTGCATTCTTGAATGGTGAACTTGCTGAAGAAGTCTACCTAGAACAACCCCCTGGCTTTGAACTTCCCTCAGAAATCAAGATGGTATACAAGCTTCAGAAAGCTGTATATGGTCTAAAGCAAGCACCAAGAGCATGGTATGATACCTTGGCTAAGTTCTTGCTGGAAAATGGTTTCAAGAAAGGTGAAGTTGACAAAACCTTATTTACCATGACCCATGATGGTAAATTACTCTTAGTTCAAATTTATGTGGATGACATAATTTTTGGATCTAAGGACAAGCAACTTTGTGATGATTTTGCCAAACTCATGACAAATAAGTTTGAAATGAGTATGATGGGAAAATTGAATTATTTCCTAGGATTGCAAGTCAAGCAACTCAAAGATGGAATATTCATAAATCAAGCAAAGTATGCGAAAGAAATGCTCATAAAGTTTAGGATCAAAGAGGATGAGAAACCTGAAAAGATCCCTATGAGTGTTGGTACCAAATTGGGCTATACTAAAGAGGAAAAAAGGGTTGAAGAACACAAGTATAGGAAGCTCATTGGTTCCTTGTTGTATTTAACAGCAAGTAGACCTGACATTCAGTATGCTGTTTGTGTGTGTGCAAGATTCCAATCAGATCCAAGAGAATCACACTACAAAAAGGCAATCGGCAATCAAGATACTGAAATATGTTAAAGGTACAGTCAATGTTGGATTATGGTATCCTAAAGATTCTGGACTTGAATTGGTTGGTTATTCTGATTCTGATCATGGAGGATCAACTCTTGATAGAAAAAGTACTTCTGGAACTTCTCAGTTTTTGGGTACTAGATTAATATCATGGTTCAGCAAGAAGCAAACCTGTGTTGCCAATTCATCTACTGAATCTGAATACATTGCAGCTGGTTGTTGCACAGCTCAAATCCTATGGATTCAGCAACAATTAAGAGATTATGGTATTTCTGCAAAGAAAACACCAATCTTTTGTGACAATACAAGTGCTATTGCAATCACTCAAAATCCTAAGTTTCACTCAAGGACTAAGCACATTGATATTAGACATCATTTCATTAGAGATCATGTGGAAAAAGGTGATATTGAGGTTGTGAAAGTAGGCACTTATGATCAGCTTGCTGACATCTTTACCAAGCCCCTACCGGACAATAGGTTCGCAATGCTAAGGTATAACCTTGGATTGATTGAACTACCTCAATAAAGGATACACTTGGCAGAATGCTGAAACAGGTATTCAGCAAGCTAAAGTATTCCTGTTTAAAAGACCCAGTCACTAATTTCTTCTAAGAAATGATAGGTCACTACATGTTTGCTGAAACAGGCATTCAGCAAGTAATTGCTTCAAAACGGGTATTTGTTAGGAAACTTGATCACTTGCTGAGACAGGTACTCAGTAAGAGAAAGAGCTTAAGGATTGCTGAGACAGGTGCTGAATGTGTATTTTACACTTTCATTCGAGTCTTTTTCACCTATTTTAGCTATCCTCTATGATAATTTAGCTATATTTTAGTACATTTTATTAGAATAGTGTCACGTTTCCCTTTAGATTTTATTTTACAGGTTTTGGTTGAAATTCGGAGATTTCCGGGCAATTATATTGAAGTCTACAAGGAATTGGTGTTCCAGAAGCCTATTTGGAGTATCTGAAGGTTTCCGGATAGGATTTGGAGTCTAGGGGTCGAATCTGGAGGTTAGAAGGCCACTAGAAGTCAGAAACCGAGTCCGAAAAGGTGAAGAAATCCAAAACCGCGTCAAAAACGCGGAATTCCACGAAAAAAGCGTGGGGCGAACCGCCGGAGTCAGGGGGCGAACCGCCCCAGAGTTATTTCGGGCCTATATATAGTGCTCAGTTTTCTCTCCGAAAATCATATCTTTCCAAGCCTACTTTCTCACCTCTCTCTATAGTTTTAGGTAGGGACTTTCCGGGGCCTGTCCTGGGAGTTCCGTAGCTTAGGGGATACTTTTTCATAGCAGATTGGAGCGCGTAGGATCGCAATCATCCGGAGATTGACAACCTTCGGTAACTTTGTATCTTACAGTTTTTATCTACTTATTTTATCTTCTTTCAATATGTTTTCTTCTATGATTTCTATTGATTGCATGCCTATTATGAGTAGCTAAACTTATCATTGGTGGTAGTATGTGAATTCTTAGCGAGGGAAGATAATCATGCTAATGGCTATATCGCGCATTATACTCCGTGTCATTGCTTTATTTCGTTGATCAGTTGCAACCGAAATTCTCGTATGTTGTATTGATCATTACGCACAATTGGACACTAGTCGACCATCAGACCAATTATCTTCGTAGTGTTGAATAATTACGGAACACATTAGGACGTTAGTTATTGACTAGTCAGACCAGATTATCTTCGTAGTGCTTAATACTTGCAACAGGACACTAGATTGATTCAAAGATCTCTATGCAAGACCGAGGAATTTATGCATGATTATCGACCCATTATTAAGAAGGACCATACTATCACCAATCTCCATTATCTGCTCGAAACCCCCTATTTGCTTTCTATCTGCTGTTTTATATTTTCTTGTTAAATAGATAAAGCTAGTTATAGTCCTGAGAGAACGACACTCGAGTCATTCTACTACTACACTACGGTTTTAGTTGTAGTTGTGGATTGCCTTTGGCTAAATACAAATTTATTTGACTGAATCTGACACGTTCGTCAAATTGGCGCCGTTGTCGGGGACTATACACTTTTTTTCTGTTTAATTTGTTTATATTTACAGCTTTAGATTCGTAATTCTTTTAGTTTTAGTTTTCCTTCTTAATCTCTCTCTGCTTTCCTAGTTTATTTCTAATCACCTTTCCTAGTCTGTCACAGATAGTGTATGCCGCATACACGTTCTGCAGGAACACCGCTTGCTAATTCAATTGCTGAGATCGATAGAGTCTACCACCAAAGAAGGCGACTACTTGAAAGGCGCGCACTAGAGGAAATAGAGGAAACCGATTTCTCTGAATCTCTAATTAGTCTATTCAATGAAATCGACGGAATGGCAGAAGCTAGACCACTGAAGGCATGGGTACAACCCACCAAGGATCGTATGAGGGGACCAGCGATAGTTCTTTCGTCTGCAACCCGAGATCTGGAGATCAAGAACCACGCATTCCAACAACTTCCAAGGTTCTATGGCTTATCAAGGGAAGATGTGATGGGGTACTTGCACGATATCGATGATTTCGTCAACCAACTCCCACGACCCGGAGCTGACATAACAACGGACGAGTTGAGAATGAAGGTTTTTGCAATGGGACTTGGCGACAGAGCCAAGTCATGGCTGAGTTCTCTTCCAGCAGGCTCGCTGGACACTTGGGAAAAGGTTTTTTCAGCTTTCATGGAGAAATACTTCCCACACACTCTGACTACCGCGCTTAAGGCGCAAATCACTGGACTCAAGCAGGACTATGATGAAACCATCTACACCGCGTTCGAGAGGTTCCAAGATCTCACGAACAAGTGCCCTCACCATGGTTTTGAACTCTCTGACCTAGTCCAACACTTCTACAATGGACTAACCTTCGAGAACCAACAAGTGGTGGATTTCCAATGCCGAGGCAATATTTGGGAGGAAACCGCAGAAGCCGTCTGGGCTGTTTTCGAAAGGCTTGCTAAGGGTTCGCAGTACAAGGACCCAAGAGCAATGGTTAGGATATGTGGACCTGAAGCTCCACCGACTCAAGAAGCCCCTATGTACAGGGGGAATGGGGATCAATTCGAGTGCTTTACCAACGAATTGAAGCAAGTCCTCAAGAGCGCCACCGGAACAACTGTTTCGAACGAAGTATGCCGAATATGCAAGAACTATGGGCATGGGGCTCATATGTGTAGATCGGAACTGGCATACGATGATGGCAACTGGGCTCGAGGAGGAGAAGAAGAAGCCTTTGCTACGGAGTTTGGCACTCAAGAAGTTAGCTACGGACAAGACGGTAGGAATCCTCGAGGTGGATTTTAGAGAAGAGGATACCGTAACAATCAAGGATATGCACCGGCTAACCAAACTTATGGACCTAACCAAGACCGTAGTAGGCTGAACTATGGTAATGATCACTGCGAAAACCCCGCTCCGAAAGTGCCACCGAAGTCGAAGACGGCTCAACTGATGGAGAACTTGCAAAAGATGGTCGATCACACACAAAGTTTTCTCAAACGATATGAAGAAGATTCTGAGAAGACTAGGGCAAGGCTTGATAAGTTGGAAGAGAGCACTAGGCTTGCCCATCAAAAGATGCAAGAGTTGATCGACCGAAAACTGCCTAGCGGCACTGTGAAGTCGAATGCCATTACATTGGCTGATGACGTACCTGACGAAATCACCATCAAGAAGGTTGTTAGGTGCAAGGGTTGCATGAAGGAAGAACTTCTACAGGCTAAGGAAGAAGAGAAGGACCTTGGTTCTGACACAAGTGATGAGGAGCAAGAGGATCCCGAACCACTCCCTAAAAGTTTCAATGTTAAGGTAGGGATTGGTGAGCTTGAAGATGTCCGTGCCACACTGGATACGGGATCCTACTCAAACATAATTCCTTTGAATGTGTTTGAAAATAGCAACATTGGAAAACTATCTGAGCAAAGGGCTATTGTGGAACTAGCGGATGGATCCTTTATGAGACCGGAGGGCGTTGTGAAAAATGTTTTGGTCAAGATTGGTGAAGCATCTATATACACCAACTTTGTAGTTATGCCGGCGTCTGCACCTGGAACGGGGGATGTCATACTCTTAGGGCAAACGTTCTTGACTAAACTACGCTCCGTGATGGATATATACCAAAGAACTTGCACCATTGAAGTGAATGGCAAGCAACACGTGTTGCAAGCCATACCTGATCCACCTGAACCGCGTGATATTACTACTCACTACTGTGGTCTTGCAGCCTATATTCTTTCTTATTCACAGGTTCGTGGCATGGAAAGGAGATCAATGAAGGGGAAGCCTAGTACCCGCAAAAAGAAGAGATAGGCGCAGACAGGAGTCGAGTCAAAGACTTTAAACAATGACGCTATCCGGGAGGCAACCCGGAATTTTTATCGCTTTCTTTACTGCTTTTCTGCATGCATTCATTCTTGAACTATTTGCTTCTCGTATGCGAATTTGTTCATGTCTGTGTCGTATATGCTTATGTTTGAGTGAGATTTTTCGAGTGGTTTTTGAAAAAAAATTGGTTTCGGGATTTAAACCGCATTTTCTGACATCGGGACCCGTCTCCCCGCATTGGGGAGCACGGGGCGAACCGCCCCGTGGTGGGGCGAACCGCCCCACAGTTCCAGATCCTTAAAAACGCGGATTTCAACCCCAAAACCTTATTTTCATCATTCTTCTTCATCCATACTCCCAAAAAACCCGAAAAGTGCAATTTTACTTCTAAATCTTCATAACTTCTTCATTTCTTGACCAAATTGAGTGTTCTATAGCTTAATTCGAAGCCTATTACACGATCTATCATCCTATCCGAACAGATTTCATCCTAATTCGTTAGATTTGCAGATCTGAGGTATCATCCTTAGAACCCTAATTTTCAAATTTGGGGGTTTTCTATTTTGAGCTTCAATCATGCTTATTTGATGCATGGGTATGTTGTTTGTGTGATTAGACGTGTTATTTACTATCAATTGCATGCTCAATTTATGCTTGGATTGTTGATTTGGGTACTTTGCTGCTAGATGATATATCTTGTTCTGCAATATGTCTTTATCTTTGATTTCTTGCATAAGATTGTGTTTATTGATGTAATGATGGTGGATTTGACATTAGAATACTTAATTGTTGAGTATGAGGATTTATGTTGGTAGAATTTTTGCGCTGCTATGGTATGAATTGAGCCTTGTTATCAAGGATATTGGTTGTCTAGTGAAAGCATGATGTGATGTATTGCATGTAGTAGTTACATTGGTATGTTGCATGATGAAGGAACTAGGCTAGACATTACGGTTTGGGGAGCTTGATTGTTGATTTTATCACTCGTATTTTTCGCTTGTACACTAGCATATATTTTGAGTCTGTTTTGTGTCATACGAGGTGCTAATTGCTGTTTGTAGGTACCATACCAAGGGAAGGGAGCATTCCCGTATGATTGTTGTGAAGAATCATGTCAAGGAAGGTGATCCCGCTAGATGTGCGTTCGAGCCAAGGGGTTTTGCAACAACGTCGTGGATTATCCAAGAGGAGGAGCTAGAATACACCTGGAGTAAGGACTCCTATGCCTATTCATGCACCACCGAAGGGAAAGAAGCCGTTATTACGTCATCACTCCATCACAAGGACTGCAAAGTTCGTGCGAACTGGAAGGCACCGGGACATTCTCGCAGCAACGGATTTGATCTTGAGTTCGCAGTTGCTAGAAGATTCCGAAACGCTAGCTTGGTTCCAAAACATAATGACATGGGTACACAGTCCCTCGTTGGGGCGCCCTTTGCCTGCCTCTAAAGTGAACATCATATTGACATCGGTTAGAGCAACAGTGGAGAATGTGGTCGAAATTGGAGAGAAAGGTAGAAGACTTCCGAGTATCCGAGCAGCTTACTGAAACCTTCTCGTAGTGTAAAAAGTTGGAGGGGGAGGTTCTGATACCACTGCCCTTTCCTCTTCAACAGTTCACATCCTATTGGAGGGCTACAGGATGGAGAATTCCATAACAGCGGCGGCTAATCTTGAGAATTCTACCTGCCACTGCAACTCTACTGGTGATGATGATGGTGACAGTAGTGATGATGAAGGCCATACGGGAAATGATGACTCTGATAGAGGAATTGATCCTGACCGGCCTAAAAATGGAACTACCGCAACCACCAGAAGACCTGATGTCACACTATGAAGCTCACAGAGGAGGCCCAATAAATCACAAGCAGCATACTCAGCCGACCGAGGCCAAACCATGGGGTAACATCTAGTATCACATCTTATTTTCTCATTTTCTTACTGCTAGGGACTAGCGTTAATTTCATGAGGGGGATGGGATTTAAGTGATTTGATGTTGTTAGTTTGGAGCTTGGCATTGGTAGGATGAGTATAGTACCTCGCATGCTTTATCCGTCTGCATTTGCATTTGCACGTTTACCGCTTTCTTAGATTTTTTAGGTTGCATTCACTACATTCATCCTAGGATAGTCTTGCATGTTTTTTATGGAGTTTATTGCCGAATTTTTTGAATTTTTTTATTGGGTAGATCAACTAGCTATGCCATTAATCGTATGCTTCATCTCTATGAGTTTGTTTGAGGTTTTTCTCGCTTGGCTTGTCACATTTATGTATTGCACTTAGTTAAGCATGATAGTCTCGACATCACTTAGTGGTGTTTTCTCTACTGCGGTTCACGAAGGCCTTTAGAATAGGATGATGCATGTTAGGGTCTTATGGTTGTTTCCCGAGTAATTATGTACCTAAGAGGCAACAAGTCTTCACCATGATTTGAGATTGCTAAATGCCTAGAAAGGAGGTAGTGTGAGGTTGTGTGATCCTTTGTTTATAACCTATTCTTCCGAATAGGTTTGGGGAGGTGGTTACACCATCATAGACTTGTTTCTGTTTTTCATTTTCGTATCGTGAGTTTATTTTTCATTTTTCGTGAATTTTGTACTCCAACCTATTCTTTCGAATAGGTTTGGGGAAGTCGTGTGAGTCATTTTGTTTTTCCCTTTGTTATGCTACTGCTGGCTAGAAAAAAAAATATCGAAAAAAAGAAAAGAAAGAAAATTCCAGAAAAAAAAGAGAAAAAGAAAAAGAAAAAAAAAAGAAGACCCTAAAAAAAGCAAAAGAAGGGTCCAAAAAGAAAGCCAAAAGCAGTTTAGCAAAGTTTTGAGTCTTTTTCATTTTTGTAATGTTCGTAATCGTGTTTTTCTATTTTTTATCTTTTTGTCTTGAGTGTCATCTGTTCTCGACCACCCTCGTCCTGCCATTCAGGAAGTGGTGAATAGCTTAATACTTTACTTGAGAGATGGGTAGAATAGGGGAGTGTTATCTTCTATAGGGAACCCTCCTTCGTTTGATGAGAGCCAGTACTGGTTCGACCTCTTTTGAGGAAAAGTCTTAACATGGTGGAACAACAGTAAGTCCTCAGTTTCATAGGCACGGGGCAACCATTCGTATCTTAACATGCTTCATTACGTCGCCACTGACTAGGTCCAGGTAGATAATGTTACGAGAGACTATCTTGTCTTGACATAAGTGCTTATGTGGATGTGTATAAGTCAATCGAGGTATTCTTCAACCTATATTCATGCTTTGATTTATATGGTTTTTGTACATATGTTATTTGGTAGATTCAGTAGATTAGTTCATTTTATTTGGCATGAAACTCCATTTTGAGTCTTGCATGTTTTTTGTATTAGAGTCTAGCTTAGTTGCTTGAGGACAAGCAAAGGTTCGGTTTGGGGAGTTTGATGAATGTGTATTTTACACTTTCATTAGAGTCTTTTTCACCTATTTTAGCTATCTCCTATGATAATTTAGCTATATTTTAGTACATTTTATTAGAATAGTGTCACGTTTCCCTTGAGATTTTATTTTACAGGTTTTGGTTGAAATTCGGAGATTTTCGGGCAATTATATTGAAGTCTACAAGGAATTGGTGTTCCAGAAGCCTATTTGGAGTATCTGAAGGTTTCCGGATAGGATTTGGAGTCTAGGGGTCGAATCTGGAGGTTATAAGGCCACTAGAAGTCAGAAACCGAGTCCGAAAAGGTGAAGAAATCCAAAACCGCGTCAAAAGCGCGGAATTCCGCGAAAAAAGTGATAGTGTATATGTCCTAGAGACAGTCCTTACTAAGGGCATGGTGCCCTTGTAGAGGATATATATGTACTATTACACAGGTCAACGTAATATAATATATGTTTGTTTCATTTTACTGTTGAGTATTGCTTTCATATTTATATTACACCAGGCTGCAGCATGTCATATCTATATTGCTGTCTGTATTGATACTGAACATGTCCCCACAGATAGATGACCGATCACACAGTTAGTGGGAGCTATGTGAGTTATCATCTATCCCAAACTCTCCCTAGTCGTGGTACATCTCGGATGTGGGGGTCTGAATGAACCTGACAAGACTAGTATGCGGGAGGTTATACTTGTTGGAGTAAGTGTGAGCCGATCCCACGGCCACGGAACGGATTGTTGGACAATCAAGGAACGTTCCCATAACTACGCATAGTTGTTCGAAGAAGCTTTATCGAACAATGGAAGTACCCACCGGACACTCCCATCGATGTATACTCTACACCGACGTGTCTATGGGAACCGGTGAGTTGTCGAAGTGATGCCATTCGTCCTTTGCACTTACAGGACTTTATCATCACATTTGTTGCTCCATATCCTTGGTGGACCCGTCGATGTCAGCTCTGAATAAGCAGTTGACCTAAGACACGATCCAGGATTATGGCTAAATACAAATGGGGGTGATAAGTCATTCTGTGAAGGATTCATCTCTCAAGTGTAGCACAGGAGAGCACTGCTCGTAGTCTGCATAGTTGTGTTGGTAAAGTCACTGGCCAGTGCAAATGATATATTATGATGGTCATAAGTATATCTTAACCAAACAACTCCCTGAGACGCCCGTGGATGTATTATTGGGATAGACACTTCATCGATCCTAGATACATCCGAGCAAGTCAAATGAAGGGACGTTACCATCGCCGCGTTGAGCGCAACAGGCTTCGCAACGAAAGGGTTAGCTTTGAGAAACCTCTCAAACGTCCTCACGTATTAATATTCCAAATGGAACCGTCTAGGAATTCCATGTTGCCTAGTCTAGGACTTGCTTAATACGGTGAGGCCCTATGGGTCACACTATGCGGTGATTCAGCCTATCAGGATATCCTTGAAGATGGAATCGCAATTAATTTGGAATTAATTGTGATTGATGGGTTATAATTGATTTGGAATTAATTATAATAATTGGTGGCTCAATTAATGATTTTTAATTATTAATTGAATTGGCTAAGTAATTGTATTTTATGTAAATACAATTAAAGATTATATTTTGGAAATATAATGGAGGTTTGATTGTAAAGGATATGTTAATTTAGAATTAACATATGCACTTGGGCAAAAATCTACTTGGAGTTTGGATTGCCTTAGAAATATATGTGGGTCCCAAAAGTGGGACCCACGTCCCGTAGGACAGGCGCGCGCGTGGCAGAATAGGGGAAGGAGTTCGACTCCTTCCTCTATTAGAAGTCCAAGGGATAAGTTAGATTTTCCTGATTGAGTTTTGATTTGATTGGGAATGAATCTAGACTTGATATTGGTTTCCTTGTGCGATAAGAATTAGATTCTTATTCCTTCACGAAGTCTAATTGCTTATGCTTTAGGCTTCTATAGACTACTATATATAGTAGACTATTGGAGAGAGTTTTACATACGATTTTACGTGTGATTTTGATACACAGTTATTCTACCCAGTTTTCTTAGAGAAAATAAAAACTCCCCCCTCCTCCCTTAGCCTCACGCGCGCGCACACCGCCACCGGAGGGAATTGCCGCCCCGTCTTCTTGGTCACATAAAGAATATCCTAGCATTCTTCCGATAGGCTGTTCATCCGTGGATACCAAGGTTGAGGTTCTAGGAGCTGAAAACTAACTCTTATTGTCTTGCAGATATACAGAGTATTGTAGATATCTTCGACTTCGACGAAGGAGAAGATACACCGGATTATTACGAAGACTTGGAAGCTGCTTTGGAAGTAAGGTTAGTCTTCTAATTGACGTGTTTATATATATACGACATATGCATAATCAATTAACCAGTATGTTAAGAAAATTTTTAAAATTCCGCTGCGTACCCTAGGGGTAACTCTGACCATATTTTCTTACAAAAAGCGTGGGGCGAACCGCCGGAGTCAGGGGCCGAACCGCCCCAGAGTTATTTCGGGCCTATATATAGTGCTCAGTTTTCTCTCCGAAAATCATATCTTTCCAAGCCTACTTTCTCACCTCTCTCTATAGTTTTAGGTAGGGACTTCCCGGGGCCTGTCCTGGGAGTTCCGTAGCTTAGGGGATACTTTTTCATAGAAGATTGGAGCGCGTAGGATCGCAATCATCCGGAGATTGACAACCTTAGGTAACTTTGTATCTTACAGTTTTTATCTACTTATTTTATCTTCTTTCAATATGTTTTCTTCTATGATTTCTATTGATTGCATGCCTATTATGAGTAGCTAAACTTATCATTGGTGGTAGTATGTGAATTCTTAGCGAGGGAAGATAATCATGCTAATGGCTATATCGCGCATTATACTCCGTGTCATTGCTTTATTTCGTTGATCAGTTGCAACCAAAATTCTCGTATATTGTATTGATCATTATGCACAATTGGACACTAGTCGACCATCAGACCAATTATCTTCGTAGTGTTGAATAATTACGGAACACATTAGGACGTTAGTTGTTGACTAGTCAGACCAGATTATCTTCGTAGTGCTTAATACTTGCAACAGGACACTAGATTGATTCAAAGATCTCTATGCAAGACCGAGGAATTTATGCATGATTATCGACCCATTATGTTAAGAAGGACCATACTATCACCAATCTCCATTATCTGCTTGAAACCCCCTATTTGCTTTCTATCTGCTGTTTTATATTTTCTTGTTAAATAGATAAAGCTAGTTATAGTCCTGAGAGAACGACACTCGAGTCATTCTACTACTACACTACGGTTTTCGTTGTAGTTGTGGATTGACTTTGGCTAATATAAATTTATTTGACTGAATCTGACACGTTCGTCAACAGGCACTCAGACAATCAAAGATACTGAAACAGGTATTCAAGTATCAAAGGAATTTTCTGAGATGGGAACTCAGAAAAAGAGCAAAGCTCATCTCTCAGATTTTACCAAAGGATATCTCAAGTACAAAAGAATTTACTGATACGGGAAATCAGAAATATCTTTTAAACTTAAGAAAATATGAGATATCTAAGTAAGGGGGAACTTTCAGCAAGTATCTAGGTTGATAATTCAAACTCGCTGAAAAGATTCTTGTCTAGTTCAGCAAGCAATCTATTCCCTTAAAACTCGGAAAAATCAATTTGTGACGTTAATCGGGCACAGATAAACTCGTAATAATCATGACATGAAATTCAATCGTGGCCATTGATTAAAAAGGAGTTACTAATCTAACAATTCATAAAACAAAGAGAGAGAGTGCTCTGACGGTTTCAAGTTAATGGGCCACTACGCATTTAATGCAAAGGTTCCACTAACTCCAGTGTTTCTCAGTTTTACCCTTACTGAGAGCTCAAATCGATTGAGTTTCTCACACACCAGAGACACTATATGAAGAAGGAGTTAGAGAAATGACAAAATTCTTTAACTCACATTTCCCTTCTCTGCAAATTTTAGCCTGAATCTACTGTACCTCCGGTCAAAAAGCAAACTATCTCTTCTCGTACACATTTTCTTGCTCTATAAAAGAGATGGCTCCCAAGAGACAGTCTTCTAAGTCCTCAAAGTCATCAAAGGTTGACAGTGCTGAAACACGCACTGCTCCGGTGACTACTCCGGCTACAAACACAACGAAAGTTGTGTTGAAAAACGACCGCATATCCGAAAAACCTATGCCTCCGTCATATCTTGACACTGCAAAGTGTGAGATGTTGATGCAATGGGGAGGTTTTGCAAAAGAAAAGTACATTAGGTACTTTAATGAACAAGAACTCGATGACGAAAATGAAGAGGCGCTTGAGCTTATCAAGCAGCAAGGCCTCATGAACATTATCTCTGCTCGCACTAAGCAAGTGAGCATGATTGATACAATGGAATTCTACAACAAACAATGCAGAAATCCAGTCCCTTACTGATAGTAAAGGAGTCACTGAAAAAGTGATCTTTACTACAGTTCAGAACACGCAAATCGTCCTGAAATGTACTGATT
The DNA here is from genome assembly GCA_028274465.1 of Plantago ovata. NCBI lineage: Eukaryota > Viridiplantae > Streptophyta > Magnoliopsida > Lamiales > Plantaginaceae > Plantago > Plantago ovata. Next base: position 70,891,741 of record CM051456.1, read on the forward strand.
TAGCGGAGATTTTTCAGATTCCAACCACTGGAACTGAAGATGACGTCACTGCCACTGACGAAGAAATTGAAGCTTTCTACAGTGACGTCAGAAATGAGAAAATGAAGAAAGGCGAGATTGCTCCCGTGACTTGGACAAAGCACGTTAAGAGAAAGCATCTCTGCCATTCACTTGGTCTAGTAGCTCTGCTACTAATAAAAGTTCTTGACTCCCAAGTTGGAGGAATTGACCAAGTAGACCTAAGAAGATGGCCATTGCTGATGCATATCCATGAAAATAAAACGGAACTTAACTGGGCTAAGTACATTTTCAACAGGCTTGTTGATTGTGTTACTAAGTTTAAGGTAAAGGTAGAAGACAACAAGGTCTCACCTTCCTTTCCAGTTATGTATGGAATCAAGATATGCTACATCCTTAAACATTTCAGGATTCAGCTAAGAAACCCATTGCCAATCAAGAAATCTGTGTGCAATATGGGAAGATCATTCTACAAGCAGAATGTACCTAAGACTGCTAGAAAGAAAACTAAGAAGACAACAACTGCAAATGTTGTCAGCACAAGCCAGCAAGAAAGGTATACAACAGCTGCAGATGTTACCACTCAGCAACTTAGAGATGAAACTGTTGTTGGTGGTGGTAACACAAAAGAAACTGCTGTAGAAAATCAACAAGGTACGTGTACAAGAGCCGTTGCTGAAAATGCAACTATAGATGACTCTGGGAAACTGGAGAAATCTAACAAGAAAAAGAGGAAAGCTGATGATGACACTCAGACTGCAGCGTCATCAGCAAACCCCGTACCTAAGAGGAAACGGACCAGCAACAAAAGGAAGAAAACACTGGCCCGCAAGTCAGTCCCTGCTGTCCAAGACCTCTCAGACAATTCCCAGACAAATGCTGAAACGCATTTGCCAGTAGATGTTGCTGAGGTGATCACTGAAACCTATGTCAGCAATGTTGAAGTGTTTGCGGAAGCCTTCAACAATCAACTTAACGTTGATACCTCTACTGAGAATAGACCTCAAGGCAGTGGAAATGAAATTCCTGCCCAAGTCCCAGATATCAAGTTGCTGAAACCCCGCTTGCTGAAGGATCAGTTGCTGAGACAGCAATGGTTCCGGTTCAAGAAGTTGCTGAAACTCAAGAAGCATTATTCAACGACGCATCTCGTAATGCTGAGAATACTGGCCCAAGTTCACCCAAGACATCAATCGACAAAGTCCAGCTTGTACTGGAAGAAATAAGCAAACAAATGGAGTTGGAGATTGAAGAATCATCCAACAAATCCATTGATGCCTTCATGACAAGCAGTGAGCTCAAGGGTCAAGATGCTTCTGCTCAACTTGTCATTTCAGAGACAAGGGAGATTGCTGAAACCGCACAGCTTTCTCAAATAGAGCAAAACCAGAAGTCTGCTGAAGAAACAGTCCAAGAAGCTGAAGAAACTATTAATGCTGAAAGGACTGAGCCACAACCTGTCCTTCTTCAGCAGGTAGTTAATTCAACCATCAGTAAAACTTCGATTTCTGAAACTTGTTCTTTTGCTAATATTATATTATCTCTACAGACTTCTCAAGATGCAAGTCAGATGGTTGCTGAAGTCTCTGCACCAGAACCAACACTCCCTGCTCAGCAGGTAGTTAATGATTTTTGTATTAAAACTAAGTTTGACAACTTAGTACTTGTGTCTAACTCTAATTTATTTCAGGATGAACAAATGGAGGATGCTACTCAAGCTCCTCATGGAATGGAAATTGTACTACATGAGCTTGCTGACTCTCAGCAGGTAAATCATGTTTCAGATATGAACTCTAAAACAATTCTCCAAACCAATCCTGATCTAAATAACGTTCTTTTTCAGGCTCAAAAGGAGACCACTAAAGTGGTACTCATCACTGAAGATCATCAAGTAAGTTCTGAGGAACTGTACTTGAACTTCAAAAGGACTACTTTGTCAAGAGTTGCTAAGTCCGTCAACAACTGGCAAAGGTACAGGCGAATGGATTTCTATGATCTTCACCTTCATCTTTCGAACGAGAAAAAGAGATCTTCTCTGCTGAAGCTCGAAACATTTGTCCACTCCATCCTTCCTGAAGAAATGTCATATTCTCAGCAAATGAGCTCGAATCTCATTGCTCAAATCAGAGAGAATATGAAGGCAAAATTCAAGAGTGCCTCTCCAGCTGAACAAGTTGTGATGCTCAAAGGTTCATTGTACCTGTGGTGGCTGATCCCCACAAAATCAATGAGGAAGAGGAAGTGACAAGTGTTGCTTTGTATAAGCACGTTGAGCTAGTCATTCTGACAGACGATGATGAAGAAGAAGAAGATGAGAACATTCCCACTGATCCCAGTAATGATGAAGGAAAAGATTCCAAGGACAAGAAAGACGATGATGATGACAATCAAGGTCCAAGTCCTGATGCTGGAGGATTGAAATTGACAGTTGCTGAAAATGCTCAACCCGAAAATCAGCAAGCTGAACAACAACAACCTCAGCAAGAATCTAAACCTCCTGCTGCTGCTGCTGAAAATCAAGCACCTGTGCAAGGTGCTGATACTGAAGAGGAGTATGCCAGAAAAAGGGCTGCCTTGAAAAATGGCAAAAGTCCAGTTTCTGATGCCAAGGTTACTGAAGAAAACCTTGATGATGATGAAGAACAAGATGAAGATTACCAACGCGCTCTAAAGAACAGTCTCTTGATCCATGCAAGGCATACGCAGGATCTAGAAATTGGTCAATCTTCAGGAGTAAGATCAACGGAAGTCCCCTCCCTTCCATTTACTACTGGCGAAACTCCAGTAATTGAGTCTCAAACTCAATTAAAACTAACTACTGGCAAAACTCCAGTCATTGAGTCTCAAACGTTGCCTTCAGCAACTACTCAATTAAAACTAACTACTGGTGAAACTCCAGTTGTTGAGTCTGAAGCGTTGCCATCAGCAACCACTCAACAAAAAGGAAGTGAAGCTACTGATAAAGGTTCTAAAGTTGCTCAACTTGATGAATCTGAGGATGATGACGACTTGTCAGAAAATGAGGATGAACAATCCAAGCGAGACCCCAAAGTTGTTCAGATTCCTCCTCCTGATTACATCACTGATAAAGATGATTCCTTATGAGCAGAATTGCTATTACAGGATGATCAGTTTGCTTCCGAACTTAAGGTTCATTCCTTGACACCACATTTAGTGTCGTTCCCAAGAGTTGAGGAGTTTACTCCTAGAATTTTAGCACTAAAGGAAGTCCATGATGCCTGCAAAGCTGAAGATGAGGCATTGCTTGCTGAGAGCCCACTTGACATTGGAAAAATACTGGCCACAGTGCTGAGACGCACTACCACTTTGACAATAGCTCAGAAAGACATCAGTCTTTATCACAAGAGCTATGAAGAAGATGTAAGTCAAGCGCTCAGGCTCGCAAAGAATGCTCTCGTAAAGGCTCAGACTTTCATGGATGAGAAGGCCGCAACAGAGAAAAGACATGAAGAGAACATGATGAGCATTCAAAAAGAGTTGTCAAAAATGACTTCTGACCAACAACAAATCATCATGAAGTATAACAGTTTAAGCACTCTTGCTGAAAATTGCAATGAGTTTTATTCTCTACACATTACTCCGATGTTGCAATCCATGTCTAAGGGGGAAAAGAAGAGTACCAGAAAACGAAACCAAACCCCTCCTGCTGTTGATGTGCCACTGCCCATAGAACCGCTTGCTGAAAAAGAGCAAAGTTCTAAAAGGCAAGCAGAATCTGAGTTGAATTCAGCAAGTACCAAAAAGAGAAAAACCGCTGCTGAAACTCAAGATTTTTGTCAAACTGAAGTCATCACAATCTGAATGAAGATGATGACAATAAAAAAATAGCTCAAGCCATAAGAGCTAGACCCTTAACAGCCTTGACTCTGTCTGGCCACTCAAAGCATTTCTCGTCTGACTCTTCAGCAAGAGATCAAGACAATGCTAAGACATGAAGAAGAAGGCAAAGACAGGAAGAAAAGAGGCTGGCCAGCATTGCTATTGGCTCCGGCATTGAATACACAAAGACCAGCAATAAAGAAACCACTCAGAATGTAATCAGAAACATTCATGGTTGCTGGATCTTAAAGCTGGAAGGCTTGCTTGTAAATGAGTTCTTTCCTACAGCCATTTTGAATCAAATGTTCAAATGGATTGAACTCAAAGTCGAAAGAAATCAAAGGGAAGAATCCCTCCCAAGAAATATTGCTGGGAGATGGTTGAATCTTGAGGTCATTGGTAAGACATACAAACAAGAACCAAATCTGATCAAACCACCTGGCATTGCTTACTACTCTGACCCAGTAACAAAGAAAACAAAGAAGAGACTTGGATTGATTCCTTATGAGTACTTCTATCTCACTGCTAAGGATCAAGAAGAAGATCTTCTCTGGCTAAGAAAGATTCATCCGAAAAGCATTTCAGATACACAGCTTCTCCATGCCAGCAATTGGGGCATGCATTTGTGGGTGACTAACTACATGGAAATGAATGCTGAAAAGCATCATCATACCGCCTGCAAAAACGCAAGAATTCTTCAACTACAAGTCCGTAGGCTTCTGGAAAACTACGAAAAGGACTGTGTTGAATTTACTGCACTTGCTGAGAAGAGTGTAAGAGAGATTTTGAGAAAATCATCTGGAAGAGCTTAACTCTCTGTAATACTTTTTGTTAAAGTTTGTGTTTGCTGATTCTGTTTAAGTTATCTATGCTATTTCATGTAAACTTTTGAAAGATAACTATCAGCAATGAAACTTTTGACACTTATTGGTTTTTGATTATGCAATTTACTTATGCTTACTGTTTAATTATTCAAGTATGCTTGCATTAATCAACTGATTTATTCAACATCAGAAACCTCTAAAAGGGTAACAATTAATTTAGCCATGGATTGCTAACATCAAAAAGGGGGAAATTTGTTAGGAAACTTGTAATTTCGATGAGCAATTAACCATGCTAAATTAAGGAAAGTCCAGTAACTAGTACTCTTAAGGTCCATAGGAATTTAGAATTTTAAGGACATTGTAAAAGAGGAACGTTTGCTGAAGACTTAGTTTAGGTGTTAGTTAAGTTGGTTTTTACCGCTTACGATGTATTTTATTTTCTGAAAAGAAAATAACTTATTGAAGTTGTAGCTTATAATGTATCTTATTTTCTGAAAAGAAAATAACCTATTGAAGCATTTGCTGATGATGTACTTTGTTTTTACAAACAAACTATTGAAGCATTTAGAAACCGCTCAGAATCTTGAAGATTATTGAAGATCTGAAGACTTGAAGAATTCGAAGATCTGAAGACTTGAAGATTGCTGAAGACTGGTATCTATAAAGGCACGTGTTGCTCAGAAAGTGGAAACTTCAGCAACAGCATTGCATAAGTGAAAATCTGAAAGACAGAGTAGGTTGTGCTTGCTGAAACTGAGACTAACCACTTGCTGATGGAACATATGTGACCCCTTGTTGAAAGTACTTGTATTTGCGCTCCAATGTTACTGTTTGAATTCTATTAAAATAAGCATTAAATGCAAAGCTCGCACGCGAAGGACATGAAGACTAGAAGACAAACAAGGACGCTGCTGAAAGTACAAAAGCAAGATAGTGACATCTTAAGGATCAAAAGCCTTGGAATTTAAAATTCAAACGGCTCCTTACTTGCACTATAAATAGAGGTCATCCGGCGAAGAGTTGAAGTGTGTCAACAACGTGATCAAACTCTCACTTGTGCTTAAACTCAAATACCTTCAAACTCTCTATACTGCCATTGATCCGTTGCAAGACTTAAAGCTTGAAAAAAGCTACTTGTGAAGAAGTAGAACAAACTCGGCTAAGAAATTAGTTAAGTGTTCTTTCTTTCGAACAAGAACAAGTCTTGACACCAGAAACAATCAAACTTGTTTACTGCAAAGTATTCGAAGTTGTGTTTCTTAGATTACTTGTTGTAACTGAATAAGTTATAATTAAGTCATCTCACCCCAAAACTCTCTAACTGAAATACACCCTTTCAGGCGTGATATTCAGGGGGAACTTAATCGAGCATAGTTTTGCTGATTAAAAGTACCATGTTTGGTGGAGAACAAGGTTACGTTCTCTAGATTAGGTTGGAGACAAAGCAAGTGTGCTTTGGTTTCTGTTGAATCGCTTTAGATAGGAGATTGTAAGGAACCTCAATCATATCTTAGTGGATTCAGTCCTAGAAAGGACAAAGTGGATTAGTTGAGAGATTACGCCACTCTCAGATACCACTATAAAAGTGTTTGTGTGATTTACTTACTGTACTTAGTTTTCAGCAAATCATATCTGTCTGTACACAGTCACTCACATCACTTGCTGAAACCTTTACTTACTGAAAGAGCACTTATTGTATCAAAGATTTCCGCTCTCTAATTTTAAGTATCAGCAAACCGAGCTACTGAAAAGTAACTTACGCTTGCTGAGAAAGTTAAGTATCAGCAAACTCATTACTGAAAAGTAATAAGCCCTTGCTGAGAAAGTTTTAAACGACGAAAGTTTGAAAAGACTATTCACACCCCCCCTCTAGTCTTTTCTTGTTGTTTAAAGGGACCAACGAACACAGTCCTTCTCGTAATCTTCAAGTAGCTTACGGACTTCAAGTTGAATAATTCTTGCATTCTTGCATGCATTATAGTGATGGTTTTCACCATTCATTTCTTTGTAGTGTATTACCCACAAGTCCATGCCCCAATTGCTAGCATGTAGTAGCTGAGTGTCTGAAATTCCCTTGTTGGCATGAATCTTCCTTAACCAAAGAAGGTCTTCCTCTTGATTCGTTGCAGTGAGATAGAAATACTTATAAGAAATCAAGCCATATTTCTTTTTGGACTTCTTGGTCATAGGATCATTAAAGTAAGAAACATCCATCGGCTTGATTAAATCAGGCTCTTGTTTTATCTTCTTGCTGATGGAAGTTCTTCTTACCAAAATTTCAAAATGTTCAGCCATTTTATAGCAATGTTCCTTGGGTAGGGAGGAGGATCCCTTTCTTTCTTTGTGACTTTCAATTCAATCCAAGTGTACATTTGATTCAGTACAGCAGTTGGAAAGAAGTCATTGGCCAAAAGGTCTTCCAGCTTTATGATCCAACAACCATGGAGGTTTCTGATCACATCTGAGTGGTTTCCTCATTGATGGTCTTTGTATAGTCAATGCCAGTGCCTATGGCAATATTAGCTAGCCTTCTTTCTTCTTGTCTTTGCTTTCTTCTTCTTGACTTAGCATTTTCATGATCCTTTGCTGAAGATTTGGAGTCAGAAGAGAAATGTTTAGACTGGCCAGATGGAGTTAAGGCAGAAAGAGGCTTGGCCCTTATAGCTTGAGCTATTGTTTGGTCATCATCATTATCATCATCTTCATTAATGCCTTGATGACTTTCAGTATGACAGAATTCTTGAGTATCAGCAGAAGTTCTTTTTTTCTTTCTGGATTTGCTGAACTTCTCTCAGAATCTGTTGCAGCTCTTATTTTAGAACTTTGCTTTGTTTCAGCAAAAGGTTCTCTGGGAGGCGGTCCAGGAAACTTTAGTGGAGCTTCAGATGGAGTAGTTGATTTGTCTCTTGAAGACTTTCTTTTTCTAGAATCTTCCCCCTTAGACATGGATTGCATCATCGACTTGATGTGAATAGAGAAAAACTCATTGTAGTTTTCAGCAAGAGTATTGAGGCTGTTGTATTTAAGAATCATGTCTTGCTGATCAGAAGTCAGCTTAAACAATTCTTCTTTAATAAAATCCAAATTCTCATCATGTCTTCGCTCGTTGTTTACTTTTTCTTCCAGTATAGCCTGAGCCTTTGTTAATGCGCTTTTGGAGAGCTTGAGTGCTTGACTGACATCATCTTCATAGCTTTTGTGATGTAGACTTATGTCTTTCCGAGCAATGGTAAGTGTAGTAGTGCGTCTCAGCACAGTAGTCAGTATTTTTCCAATGTCAAGTGGACTCTCAGCAAGGAGGGCATTATCCTCTTCTTGGCATGCTTTGTGAACAACCATTAGTGCTTTAATTCTTGGAGTAAACTCCTCAATGTTTGGAAGCGACACTAAAGACGGAGTAAGTGAGTGGGCTTTGATTTCTGTGGCAATTTGATCGTCGTTTCTCAGCAAGCGACTTCTCTCCATATCTCCTTCATCATTAATGAGAGATGCTGGAGGAATTTCTACCAACTTGGGTTCAGCTTTCTTGGTCTTTTCTTCTTCATTTGCTGAGAAATCAGACAAATCTTCTTCCCCGAAAGGTTCATCAAGGCCAGCAACCTTGACACCTAAATCTTTAGCCTCAGTCACTTTTGGTTGAGTGGTTGGTGAAGGCAACTCTTTTGACTCAACAACTGGAGTTTCACCATAGTAAGTGGAAGGGAGGAATCTTCCTTGTTGTTCACTCCGGAAGATTGAGCAATATCGAGATGTTGAGTATGTGTGTCATGAATCTGTAGACTATTCTGTAATGCTCTATGATAATCTTCATCCATTTCTTCATTTTCTCCAAGGTTTGAATCGGTGACCTTAGCTTCGAGTAATGCTAACTCGGCATCAGAAAGCTTAGCTTGCCTTTAGGCATTTCAGCCCGCTTTCTGGCATACTCTTCTTTGTCTCAGCAACTTGTTCAGTTGCTGGAGTAATTTTCTCAGCAGGAGTTGGAGCAGATTCATGTTGCTGACTGGGAGGTTGTTCAGCTTGCTGATTTTCACCATCAGCTTGATCTACTTGATCATCAACTGACAACTTAACTCCGCCAGCATCCGGACTAGGACCTTGATTGTCATCATTATCGTCCTTGCTGTCCTTAGAATCCTTGGATTCATCATCACTTGTGTTTTTAAGGATATTTTCATCCTCTTCTTCTTCTTCATCATCATCCGTTTGTATTACAAACTCAAGATGTTTGTACTTAGCAGCGCTTGTAACCTCTTCTTCCTCATTGATTTTGTGGGGATCAGCCACCACGGGTACAAATGAACCCTTGAGCATCACAACTTGTTCAGCTGGAGAGGCACTCTTGAACTTAGCTTTCATATTCTCTCTGATTGTGACAATCAGATTGGCACTCATTTGCTGAGAATATGAGAGTTCTTCAAGAAGGATAGAGTGTACAAAAGTCTCGAGTTTAAAGAGAGATTTTCTCTTCTTTTCATTTGAAAGATGGATGTGAAGGTTTGAGAAGTCCATCCTTTTGTACCTTTGCCAGTTGCTGACAGACTTAGCAACTCTGGTCAAGTGTTTCTTTTGAAGTTGGAGTATAGTTCTTCAGAACTAACTTCATGGACTTTTGTGATGAGAACCGCTTCATTATTCTCCTTTTGAGCCTGCTGATATTCAGCAAGCTCATGTTGCACACTGAGTTGTGCAGGAACTATTTCCAATGCTTCAGGAGCTGTAGCAGCATCCTTGAATTGTTCATCCTGAAATAACACTTTGTTAGATACAAGTTTATGTTTTTAAACTTAGTAAAATTACCAAAACTTTCATCTACCTGCTGAACAAGAGTTGTAGATTCTGGTCCAGAAGTTTCAGCAACCTTCTGACTTTGTTGTTCCCTTTAAACAACAAGAAAAGACTAGAGGGGGGGGGGGTGAATAGTCTTTTCAAACTTTCGTCGTTTAAAAACTTTCTCAGAAAGGGCTTATTAGTTTTCAGTAATGAGTTTGATGATACTTAACTTTCTCAGCAAGTACTAGTTACTTTTCAGTAACGAGTTTTACTGATACTTCAGTTCAGAGAGCGGAAGTCTTTATACAATAAGTGTTTTAACAGTAAGTGATAGTTTCAGCAAGTGAGTAGAGTGACAGTGTACTGATAGATATGCTTTGCTGAAAACTAAATGCAGTAAGTAAATCACACAAACACTTTTATAGTGGTATCTGAGAGTGGCGTAATCTCTCAACTAATCCACTTTGTCCTTTCTAGGACTGAATCCACTAAGATAAGTTTGAGGTTCCTTACAACACCTATCTAGAGCAATTCGACAAAAACCAAAGCACACTTGCTTCGTTTCCAACCTAACTAGAGAACGAAACCTTGTTCTCCACCAAACTTGGGACTTATAATCAGCAACACTATGCTCGATTAAGTTCCCCCTGAATTTCACGCCTGAAAGGGTGTTTTTCAGTTAGAGAGGTTTGGGATGAGATAACTTGATTATAATTTATTCAGCTACAACAAGTAATCTAAGAAATAAAACTTTGAATACTTTGCATTAAACAAGTTTGATTATTTCTGGTGTCAAGACTTGTCCTTGTTCGAAAGAAAGAACACCTAACTAATTTCTTAGCCGTCAATATTCTACTTCTTCACAAGTAGCTTTTTCAAGCTTTAAGTCTTGGAACGGATCAATGGCAGTAAAGAGTATTTGAAGGGTATGAGAGTTTAAGCACAAGTGAGAATCTGATCACGTTGTTGACACACTTCAACTCTTTTTCGGATGACCTCTATTTATAGTGAATCAAGGGAGTCGTTTGAATTTCGAATTCTAAGGCTTTGTTCCTTAAGATGTCACTGTCTTGCTTTTGTACTTTCAGCAGCGTCCTTTATTTGTCTTCTAGTCTTCATGTTCTTCGCATGCTTACTTTGCATTTAATGTTCATTTGAATGAAATTCAAATATGAACGTTGGAGCGCAAATGCAAGTACTTTCAGCAAGGAGGTCACATATGTTTTTCAGCAAGTGGTCAGTCTCAGTTTCAGCAAACACAACCTACGCTGTCATTTAGATTTTCACTTATGCAAGCTGTTGCTGAAGTTTCCACTTTCTGAGCAACATGTGCCTTTGTAGATACCATCTTCAGAAATCTTCTTCAGTCTTCAGTCTTCGAATTCTTCAAGTTTCTGAACGGTTCTAATGCTTCAATATTTTGTTTGTGTAAACAAAGTACATCATCAGCAAATGCTTCAATAGGTTGTTTTACTTTTCAGAAAACAAGATACATCATAAGCGGTTTAAAGTACCTAACTAGTACCTAATCTAAGTATTCAGCAAACGTTCTTCTTTTACAATGTCCTTCAAAATTCTAGATTCCTATGGACCTTAAGAGTACTAGTTACTAGACTTTCCTTAATTTAGCATGGTTAATTGCTCATCAAAATTACAACTTTCCTAACACAATTTCCCCCTTTTTGATGTTAGCAATCCATGGCTAAATTAATTATTACCCTTTTAGAGGTTTCTGATGTTAAATAAATCAGTTGATTAATGCAAGCATACTTGAATAATAAAACAGTAAGCATAAGTAGATTGCATAATCAAAAACCAATAAGAGTCAAAAGCTTTATTGCTGATAGTTATCTTTCAGTAAGTTTACAAGAATGTTTAGAGATAACTACACAAATCAGCAAACAAAACAAACATAGCTTTTACAAGGGACTTAAGCTATTCCAGCATAAGATTTCCTCAGAATCTCCCTTACACTTTTCTCAGCAAGCGCAGAAAATTCAACACAGTCCTTTTCATAATCTTCAAGTAGCTTACGGATTTCAAGCCGAATGATCCTTGCATTCATGCAGACGATATAATGATGGTTTTCACCATTCATTTCTTTGTAGTGCCGTACCCACAAGTGCATGCCCCAATTGCTGGCATGGAGAAGTTGTGTATCTGAAATTCCCTTGTTAGCATGAATCTTTCTTAACCAGAGAAGATCTTCTTCTTGATCCTTGGCAGTGAGATAGAAGTACTCATAAGGAATCAAGCCATATTTCTTCTTTGACTTCTTGGTTAAAGGGTCAGAATAGTAAGCAACATCAATTCGTTTGATTAAATCAGGCTCTTGGTTCATTAGCTTGCCAATAGATGTTCTTCTTACCAAGACTTCCAGATTCAGCCATCTTGCAGCAATGTTTCTTGGGTAGGGAGGAGGATCCCTTTCTTTTCTTTTCACCTTTAATTCAATCCAAGTGTACATTTGATTCAGTACAGCAGTTGGAAAGAAATCATTTACAAACACATCTTCCAGCTTTAAGATCCAGCAACCATGAACATTTCTGATCACATTTTGAGTTGTTTCCTCATTGCTGGTCTTTGTGTAATCAATGCCGGAGCCAATGGCAATGATGGCTAGCCTCTTTTCTTCATGTCTTTGCCTTATTCTTCTTGACTTTGCATTTTCTTGATCTCTTGCTGAAGATCTTGAGTCAGAAGAGAAATGTTTTGAGTGGCCAGAAGGAGTTAGGGCTGTGATTGGTCTAGCTCTTATTGCTTGAGCTATTGTTTGATTGTCATCATCATCATCATCATCTTCATTCAGATCTTGATGACTCTCAGTAAGACAGTATTCCTGAGTTTCAACAGATGTTCTTCTCCTTTTCGGATTTGCTGAATTTAACTCAGAATCTGTTTCAGCTCATCTCTTAGAACTTTGCTCTCTTTTAGCAAGAGGTTCTATTGTCAATGGCGCTTCCGCAGGGGTTTTCTTTCTTGAAGATTTTCTTTGTTTATCTTTTCCCTTAGACATGGATTGCATCATTTGGTGAATGTGCAAAGACAAAAATTCATTGCAATTTTTTCAGCAAGTTTACTTAGACTGTTGTACTTAAGAATTATGTCTTGCTGATCAGCAGTCAGCTTGGACATTTCTTCTTTTATACTCACCAACTTCTCCTCATGTCTGCGCTCATTGTCGACTTTTTCTTCAATGAAAGTCTGAGCCTTTTTCAATGCAGTCTTTGCTAGTTTGAGTGCTTGACTGACATCTTCTTCATAGCTTTTATGATGTAGACTTATGTCTTTTTGAGCTATTGTAAGAGAAGTAGTGCGTTTCAGCACAGTAGCCAGTATTTTGCCTATGTCAAGCGGACTCTCAGCAAGGAGTGCATCGTCCTCTTCTTTGCAGGCTTTGTGAACAGCCATTAGTGCCATAATTCTTGGAGTAAAATCCTCAACACTAGGAAACGGCACTAAAGAAGGAGTTACGGAATGAACTTTGAGCTCAGTAGCGAATTGATCATCATTGGTCAGCAAACGGCATCTTATATCATCTCCTACATCATGTTCATCATCAGGAGGAGGAATTGTAACCACCGCGGGTTCCGCTTTCTTTGTTAGATCTTCTTCGTTTGCTGAGAGATCTTCTTCGTCATCAGATTCATCAAGGCCAGCAACCTTGGTTCCTAAATCTGTAGCTTCATTCACTTTCGGTAGAGTGGTTGCTGAGGGCAAGTCTTGAGACTCAACAACTGGAGTTTCACCAGTACTAAGTGGAAGGGAGGGGACTTCCGTGTGCTTCACTCCTGAAGATTGAGCAATGTCTCGATTTTGCGTATGCCTTGCATGAATCTGTAGACTGTTTTGAAGTGCTCTTTGATAATCTTCATTCATTTCTTCATCATCAAGGTTTGCTTCAGTGACCTTGGCATCGAGTAAATATAACTCGGCATCAGAAAGCTTACTTTTGCCTAATTTCATTTCAGCACGCTTTCTGGCGTACTCTTCTTCAGTTTCAGCAACTTGTTCAGTTGCTTGAGTACTTGTCTCAGCAGGAGCAGGATTGGATTCTTGTTGCTGAGTTGTTGTGTGATCAGCTTGCTGATTTTCAGTATCATGACGTTCAGTCTCAACAACTGTCAGTTTAAGTCCATCAGCAACTTGTTCAGTTGCTTGAGTACTTGTCTCAGCAGGAGCAGGATTGGATTCTTGTTGCTGACTTGTTGTGTGATCAGCTTGCTGATTTTCAGTATCATGACGTTCAGTCTCAACAACTGTCAGTTTAAGTCCACCAGCATCAGGACTAGGACCTTGATTGTCATCATCGTCATCCTTTTTGTCCTTAGAATCTTTTCCTTCATCATCACTTGGATCTTTGGGAATGTTCTCATCATCTTCTTCTTCATCATCGTCCGTTAGTATGACAAACTCAAGATGTTTGTACATTGCTACACTTGTAACTTCCTCTTCTTCATTGATTTTGTGGGGATCAGCCACCACGGGTACAAAGGAACCCTTGAGCATCACAACTTGTTCAGTCGGAGAGGCACTCTCGAATTTAGCTTTCATATTCTCTCTGATTAGAGCAATCAGACTTGAGCTTATGAGCTGAGAATATGTCAACTCTTTTGGAAGTATAGAGTGCACAAACGTCTCGAGTTTCAGCAGAGAAAGTCTCTTTTTCTCGTTGGACAGATGAAGGTGAAGATCAGAAAAGTCCATCCTTCTGTACCTTTGTCAGTTGCTGACGGATTTAGCAACTCTGGTCAAGGTAGTTCTCTTGAAGTCCGAGTAAGGTTCCTCTGAACTTACTTTCAGATCTTCAGTGATGTGAACCACTTCAGTGGTCTCCTTTTGAGCCTGAAAAGAATAAAATTTAGTTCAGGAAGGTTTTGGAAAATAGTTTTAGAGTCAAAAGCTGGGACATGATATACCTGCTGAGATTCAGCAAGCTCATGTTGCACACTTTGTTGTGCTGGTACTATTTCCATTGCTTCAGGAGCTTGAGAAGCATTCTTGAATTGTTCATCCTGAAATAATTTTAAGTTTGATACAAGTACTAAGTTTTCAAACTTAGTTTAATTACCAAAAACTTCATCTACCTGTTGAACAGGAGGTGTGGATTCTGGTGCAGAAGTTTCAGCAATCTTCTGACTTGTATCTTGTTGGTCCCTTTAAACAACAAGAAAAGACTAGAGGCGGGGAGGGGGTGAATAGTCTTTTCAAACTTTCATCGCTTAAAAACTTTCTCAGCAAGGGATTATTACTTTTCAGTAATGTGTTTGCTGATACTTAACTTTGTCAGCAAGTACTAGTTACTTTTCAGTAACGAGTTTTACTGATACTTAAAATTAGAGAGCGGAAGTCTTTGTACAATAAGTGCTTTGTCGGTAAGTGATAGTTTCAGCAAGTGAACAGAGTGACAGTGTACAGATAGATAAGCTTTGCTGAAAACTAAATACAGTAAGTAAATCACACAAACACTTTTATAGTGGTATCTGAGAGTGGCGTAATCTCTCAACTAATCCACTTTGTCCTTTCTAGGACTGAATCCACTAAGATAAGTTTGAGGTTCCTTACAACACCTATCTAGAGCGATTCGACAGAAACCAAAGCACACTTGCTTCGTTTCCAACCTAACTAGAGAACGAAACCTCGTTCTACACCAAACTTGGGACTTATAATCAGCAACACTATGCTCGATTAAGTTCCCCCTGAATTTCACGCCCGAAAGGGTGTTTTTCAGTAAGAGAGGTTTGGGATGAGATAACTTGATTATAACTTATTCAGCTACAACAAGTAATCTAAGAAACAAAACTTTGAATACTTTGCAGTAAACAAGTTTGATTGTTTCTGGTGTCAAGACTTGTTCTTGTTCGAAAGAAAGAAAGAACACTTAACTAATTTCTTAGTCGTGTAAATTCTACTTCTTCACAAGTAGCTTTTTCAAGCTTTAAGTCTTGGAACGGATCAATGGAAGTAGAGAGTATTGAAGGGTTTGTGAGTTTAAGCACAAGTGAGAGTATGATCATGTTGTTGACACACTTCAACTCTTTGCCGGATGACCTCTATTTATAGTGAATCAAGGGAGACGTTTGAATTTCAAATTCTAAGGCTTTGTTCCTTAAGATGTTATTGTCTTTCTTTAGTACTTTCAGGATCGTCCTTTATTTGTCTTCTAGTCTTCATGTTCTTCGCGTGCTTAATTTGCATTTAATGTTCATTTGAATGAAATTCAAATATGAACGTTAGAGCGCAAATGCAAGTACTTTCCGCAAGGAGGTCACATATGTTTTTCAGCAAGTGGTCAGTCTCAGTTTCAGCAAGCACAACCTACTCTGTCGTATAGATTTTCACTTATGCAAGCTGTTGCTGAAGTTTCCACTTTCTGAGCAACATGTGCCTTTGTAGATACCATCTTCAGAAATCTTCTTTAGTCTTCAGTCTTCGAATTCTTCAAGTTTCTGAAAGGTTCTAATGCTTCAATAGTTTGTTTGTGTAAACAAAGTACATCATCAACAAATGCTTCAATAGGTTGTTTTTCTTTTCAGAAAACAAGATACATCATAAGCGAATAAAAACACCTATCTAGCACCTACTCTAAGTCTTCAGCAAACGTTCCTCTTTAACAATGTCCTTTAAAATTCTAAATTCCTATGGACCTTAAGAGTACTAGTTACTGGACTTTCCTTAATTTAGCATGGTTAATTGCTCATCAAAATTATAAGTTTCCTAACAAATTTCCCCCTTTTTGATGTTAGCAATCCATGGATAAATTAATTGTTACCCTTTTAGAGGTTTCTGATGTTGAATAAATCAGTTGATTAATGCAAGCATACTTGAATAATAAAACAGTAAGCATAAGTAGATTGCATAATCAAAAACCAATAAGAGTCAAAACCTTTATTGCTGATAGTTATCTTTCTGTAAGTTTACAAGAAAGTTTAGAGATAACTATACAAATCAGCAAACAAAACAAAACAAAGCTTTTACAAGGGACTTAAGCTATTCCAGCAGAAGATTTTCTCAGAATCTCCCTTACACTTTTCTCAGCAAGCGCAGAAAATTCAACACAGTCCTTTTCGTAATCTTCATGTAGCTTACGGACTTCGAGATGAATGATCCTTGCGTTCTTGCAGGCGGTGTAATGATGATTTTCACCATTCATTTCTTTGTAGTGCAACACCCACAAATGCATGCCCCAATTGCTGGCATGGAGAAGTTGTGTATCTGAAATTCCCTTGTTAGCATGAATCTTCCTTAACCAGAGAAGATCTTCTTCTTGATCCTTGGCAGTGAGATAGAAATACTCATAAGGAATCAAGCCATATTTCTTCTTTGACTTCTTGGTTAAAGGGTCAGAGTAGTAAGCAACACCAATTGGTTTGATTAAATCAGGCTCTTGCTTAATTTATTTGCCAATAAATGTTCTTCTTACCAAGACTTCCAGATTCAGCCATCTTGCAACAATGTTTCTTGGGTAGGGAGGAGGATCCCTTTCGTTTCTTTTCACCTTTAATTCAATCCAAGTGTACATTTGATTCAGTACAACAATTGGAAAGAAATCATTTGCCAATACATCTTCCAACTTTAAGATCCAACAACCATGAACATTTCTGATCACATTTTGAGTTGTTTCCTCATTGTTGGTCTTTGTATAATCAATGCCGGAGCCAATGGAAATGCTGGCTAGCCTCTTTTCTTCCTGTCTTTGCCTTCTTCTTCTTGACTTTGCATTTTCTTTATCTCTTGCTGAAGATCTTGAGTCAGAAGAGAAATGTTTTGAGTGGCCAGACGGAGTTAGGGCTGTGATTGGTCTAGATCTTATAGCTTGAGCTATTGTTTGATTGTCATCATCATCATCATCATCTTCATTCAGATCTTGATGACTCCCAGTATGACAGTATTCATGAGTTTCAGCAGAAGTTCTTCTCCTTTTCGGATTTGCTGAAATTAACTCAGAATCTGTTTCAGCTTGTCTTTTAGAACATTGCTCTCTTTCAGCAAGAGGTTCTATTGTCAATGGCGCTTCTTCAGCAAGGTTTTTCTTTCTTGAAGATTTTCTTTGTTTATCTTCCCCCCTAGGCATGGATTGCATCATTGGAGTAATGTGCAGAGAGAAAATCTCATTGCAATTTTCAGCAAGAGTACTTAGGCTATTGTACTTAAGAATAATTGCTTGCTGATCAGCGGTCAGCTTGGACAATTCATGTTTTATACTCACCAAGTTCTCCTCATGTCTGCGCTCATTGTCGACTTTTTCTTCAATGAAAGTTTGAGCCTTTTTCAATGCAGTCTTTGCCAGTTTGAGTGTTTGACTGACATCTTCTTCATGACTTTTATGATGTAGACTTATGTCTTTTTGAGCTATGGTAAGAGAAGTAGTGCGTTCAGCACAGTAGCCAGTATTTTGCCTATGTCAAGCGGACTCTCAGCAAGCAGTGCATCGTCCTCTTCTTTGCAGGCTTTTAATTCTTGGAGTAAAATCCTCCACACTAGGGAACGGCACTAAAGAAGGAGTTACGGAATGAACTTTAAGCTTAGTAGCGAATTGATCATCTTTGGTCAGCAAATGACATCTTATATCATCTCCTACATCATTTTCATCATCAGGAGGAGGAATTGTAACCACTGTTGGTTCAGCTTTCTTTGTTAGATCTTCTTCATTTGCTGAGAGATCTTCTTCGTCATCAGATTCATCAAGGCCAGTAACCTTGGTTCCTAAATTTGTAGCTTCATTCCCTTTTGATTGAGTGGTTGCTGAGGACAACTCTTTAGACTCAACAACTGGAGTTTCACCAGTAGTAACTTTTGATTGAGTGGTTGCTCAGGGCAACACTTGGGACTCAACAACTGGAGTTTCACCAGTAGTAAGTAGAAGGGAGGGGACTGCCGTATGCTTCACTCCTGAAGATTGAGCAATGTCTAGATTCTGCGTATGCCTTGCATGAATCTGTAGACTGTTTTGAAGTGCTCTTTGATAATCTTCATCCATTTCTTCATCATCAAGGTTTGGTTCAGTGACCTTGGCATCGAGTAAAGATAACTCGGCATCAGAAAGCTTATTTTTTCCTAGTTTCATTTCAACGCTCTTTCTAGCGTACTCTTCTTCAGTTTCAGCAACTTGTTCAGTTGCTTGAGTACTTGTCTCTGCAGGAGCAGGATTGGATTCTTGTTGCTGACTTGGTGTGTGATCAGCTTGCTGATTTTCAATATCATGACGTTCAGTCTCAGCAACTGTCAATTTAAGTCCACCAGCATCAGGACTAGGACCTTGATTATCATCATCGTCGTCTTTTTTGTCCTTAGAATCTTTTCCTTCATCATCACTTGGATCTTTGGGAATGTTCTCATCCTCTTCTTCTTCATCATCGTCCATCAGTATGACCAACTTGATGCACTGGAAGTTTGTCAGACTGAATTAATCAAATAAATTTGTTTTTAGCCAAAGGCAATTCACAACTACAACGAAAACCGTACTGTAGCAGTAAAATAACCTCGAGTGTCGATCTCTAAGGACTATAACTAGCTTTATCTAATTTAACTTAAACTATAAATTCAACAAACGACTTAGCACAGATTTTTCTTATCAAAGATAATGGAAGTTAGTGATAGTATGATCATTCAAAGAATCAGGTTAATAATCATGCATGAAGTACCCGATCGTTTTGCATAGAAATCTAAGATCATGAATTGTCCAATGTGTTCCGTTCAATTCAACACTACGAAGATAGAGGGCTTAGATAGATCAAAGAAATAAAGCAATAACTCAAAGTCTGATTCGCGTTACAGCCATCATGCACAATTAAGAACCCTAGATAAGAAATCACATACTATCACCAACGATAGATTTAGCTACTCATAGATGTCATGCAATCAACAGAAATGAAAGCAAGATTGAATGAAAACATGTTGAAATATATAAATATAAATAGAAAAATCTTGAGATATAATGTTACCGACGAAGGTTGTCAATCTCCGAAGAATTGCGAACTCACAAGCAAGATAATCCTCCAATTGATAAGAAAAATAGTCTCCTATGCTAAGAATTCCCAGAACAGGCTCTGGAGAATTCCTATCTAAAACTATGTGAAAAGGTATGAAGAAAGGTTTGAGAAAGTATGAAAAACGTAGAAACAGAAACAACTATATATAGGAGTTCGGAACCCGTGGGGCGAGTCGCCCCAGACACCGGACGAACCGCCTGGTGTGGGGCGAACCGCCCCACATCCCGGGCGAACCGCCCGGGAGCTCCAGTCGGCGGAAAACGCGTTTTTTACGCGTTTTTTGCCTTCTTTTCCTTTTGGGCTCGTTTTTTACCTTCTAGTGACCTTTAAGCCTTGAAACTCGACCCCTAGACTTCAAATCTCATCCGGAACCTTCTAGATACTCCATGAATGTCCTCGGAACACCGATTCTTCATTCTCTTCAATATAATTGCCCGGAAAATCACGTTTTTCACCTAAAACCTGAAAAATACAAACTAAAGGGAAACGTGACACTATTCTAATAAAATGCACTATAATATAGCTAAATTAACATAGAGGATAGCTAAATAGGTGAAAAAAGACTCGAATGAAGGTGTAAAATACACGTTCATCAAACTCCCCAAACCGAACCTTTGCTTGTCCTCAAGCAACTAAGTTAGACTCTAATGCAAAAAACAATGCAACACAAAAAATGGAGTCTCATGCCAAATGAAATGAACTAATCTATTGAATCTATCAAAACTTATGAACAAAAACCATACAAATCATAACATGGATATTGGTTGAAGAATGCCTCGATTGACTCATACACATTCACATATGCACTTATGTCAAACAAGATAGTCTCTCGTAACATTCTCTACCTGGACCTAGTCAGTGACGACGTAATGAAGCATGTTAAGATTTGAATGGTTGTCCCGTGCCTATGAAACTGAGGACTTACCAAGTTAAGACTTTTCCTCAAAGAGGTCGAACCAATACTGGCTCTCATCAAACGAAGGAGGGTTCCCTAAAAGTTCACAATCCCCTATTCTACCCATCTCTCAAGCAAAGCCTTAAACTATTCACCACTTCCTGAATGGCAGGACGATGGTGGTCTAGAACGGATGACACTCAAACAAACAAAAGACAAAAATTACAACTCGATTACGAACATTACAAGAATTGAAAAACGAGACAAACACTTTGCTAAACTGCTTTTTGGCTTTTTTGGACCCTTCCTTGCTTTTTTTGGGGTCTTTTCTTTTTTTTCTTTTTCTTTTCCAAATTTTTTGTTTTTTTCTGGAATTATTCCTTCCTTTTTTTTTTCGATTTTTTTTTCTTTTTTTTTTATAGCCAGCCGTAGCACAACGAAAAAGAAATTACAATGACACACAAACGACCTCCCCAAACTTATTCGAAAGAATAGGTTGCAAACAAAGGATCACACAATCTCACACTACCTCCTTCCTAGGCATTTAGCAATCTCAAAGCAAGGTGAAGACTTGTTGCCTCTTAGGTACATAATTACTCGGGAAAACAACCATAAAATCCTAACATGCATCATCCTATTATAAAGGCCTTCGTGAACCGCAGTAGAGAAAACACCACTAAGTGATGTCCAGACTACCAAGCTTAACTAAGTGCAAACATAAATGTGACAAGCCAAGCGAGAAAAACCTCAAACAAATTCATAGAGATGAAGCATATGATTAAGGTCATAATTAGTTAATCTACCCAATAAAAAATTTCAAAAAATTTGGCAATAATCTCCACATAAAACATGTAAAACTAGACTAGGATGAATGTAGTGAATGCAACTAAATACTAAGAAAGCGGTAAACGTGCAAATGCTAATGCAAACAAGGTTTCACGAGTAATCATAAGCAAAACAAGTATAGGAATACCCAGTGATAACCCCCCCCCCCAAACCTAAACGTCGTCGCTCGTCCCGAAGACGAAAGTGGATTAGAAGGTGAAAACTATCTTGTATATGTGACCTATATTACTCAATCAAACTTGTGAGAAAACAAAACGGGCGATAAACGAGGTAAAAAGATCGATAATTTAGCATAATAGGAGAAAATCGGGTTTCCGAACGAAAATCCGGATCTCCGGGTTTACTGGATGCCCGGGGCGAACCGCCACACGTGGGAGGCGATTCGCCTGGGGTTTCTAGTAAACCCCAGGTTCCCTGGTCGTGCCAGGCGAATCGCCCCTCGTGGGGGCGGTTCGCCCGGCACCTCCAGACTCCTGGAGGTGTCGGTTTCCCTCCTAAAATGCTAAATTATCATCTAGAGACGTATTTTATCACAAAAAACATACGAAAATATAAAACACAACACAATGATATGCTCAAAATGACAAAACACACTAACCTTCAGTAGAGGCGGAAAGGGTAAGCTCAAGATGATCAACCTCCCTTTGATCACTAGATATCTCGAAGTATGGCTTCACTCGTTGACCATTCACCTTGAAAGTATTGCCCGTCTTCGGATCAAAGAGTTCTACAGCTCCATGGAGAGAAACTTTGATAATTTCGTATGGTCCATCCCAACGAGTACGGAGCTTTCCGAGGAATAGTCGAAGGCGAGAATTAAAAACCAAAGCTTTTTGCCCAGGAATCAGTTCCTTACGTACTATACCATGATCATGATACTTCTTAGTACGTTCTTTGTAGATCTTGGCATTTTCATAAGCACCTAGGCGTAATTCATCAAGCTCATCGAGTTGCAACAATCGTTCTTCGCCAGCTTTTCCCATATCAAGATTGAGTGCTTTGATAGCCAATACGCCTTGTGATCCAATTCTACGGGAAGGTGGCATGCTTTCCCATACACAAGTCTGTACGGAGTGGTTCCAATCACCGTTTTGTAGCTAGTCCTGTATGCCCAAAGTGCATCATTTAATTTTCCTGCCCAATCTTTCCTGCTAGGCTTCACTACTCGCTCCAGAATCTTCTTAATTTGACGGGTTGCTAACTTCAACTTGTCCCGAAGTCTGTGGGTGATATGGCGTAGCAACACTATGGTGGACACCGTATCTCTTAAGAATAGAGGCAAAGGTTCTATTGACGAAGTGCGAACCTCCATCACTGATGATTCTCCTAGGACACCCAAATCTAGAAAATATCACATCCTTCAAGAACTTCATAAAAACCGCGCCGTGATTCGTTTTTGTGGGAATTGCCTCCACCCACTTAGTCACATAATCCACCGCAACAAGAATGTATCCATAACCTCCACTTGATGGAAATGGTCCCATGAAATCAATGCCCCATACGTCGAAAGGTTCGACCACTAGATTCCCTTGAAGGGGCATTTCGTCTTTCTTGCCAATATTACCACCTCGTTGACATGGGTCGCAATTTTTCACAAAAGTTCGAGCATCTCGGTGCACTGTTGGCCAGAAAAATCCTGCTTGCAGTACTTTGCGAGCTATTTTTAAGCCACTATAGTGTCCTCCACAATGAAGCTCATGGCAATGACTCAACACACTATGTTGCTCTTCTTGTGGCACGCATCTCCTCAGAATTCCATCAGCTCCTTCTTTGAAAAGATGCGGATCATCCCATATGAAAGACCTGCAACGCTTGGCAAGAGCTCTCTTGTAGGAGGCTGAAAAATTAGTTGGGCAAATACTCATAGCCAAATAGTTCACAATATCAGCATACCATGGCTCTTCATTAACCTTCATTAAGTTCTCATCGGGGAGATCCTCATTAATAGGTATCGAATCAACAGGGATATTTGGTATTCTAGACAAATGATCAGCTACCAAATTCTTCCTACCAGCTCTATCCACTATGGTCAAATCAAAATCTTGTAGCAATAGGACCCAACGGATTAATCTAGGCTTAGAATCTTGCTTAGCTATTAAATGTCTCAAAGCAGCATTGAGACATTTAATAGCTAAGCAAGATTCTAAGCCTAGAATCATACTGATCATGCTGCTTTGAGACATTTAATAGCTAAGCAAGATTCTAAGCCTAGATTAATCCGTTGGGTCCTATTTCTACAAGATTTTGATTTGACCATAGTGGATAGAGCTGGTAGGGAGAATTCGGTAGCTGATCATTTGTCTATTATACCAAATATCCATGTTGATTCGATACCTATTAATGCGGATCTCCCCGATAAGCACTTAATGAAGGTTAATGAAGAACCATGGTATGCTGATATTGTGAACTATTTGGCTATGAGTATTTGCCCAACTAATTTTTCAGCCTCCGACAAGAGAGCTCTTGCCAAGCGTTGCAGGTCTTTCATATGGGATGATCCGCATCTTTTCAAAGAAGGAGCTAATGGAATTCTGAGGAGATGCGTGCCACAAGAAGAGCAACAAAGTGTGTTGAGTCATTGCCATGAGCTTCATTGTGGAGGACACTATAGTGGCTTAAAAACAGCTCGCAAAGTACTGCAAGCAGGATTTTTCTGGCCAACAGTGCACCGAGATGCTCGAACTTTTGTGAAATATTGCGACCCATGTCAACGAGGTGGTAATATTGGCAAGAAAGACGAAATGCCCCTTCAAGGGAATCTAATGGTCGAACCTTTCGACGTATGGGGCATTGATTTCATGGGACCATTTCCATCAAGTGGAGGTTATGGATACATTCTTGTTGCGGTGGATTATGTGACTAAGTGGGTGGAGGAAATTCCCACAAAAATGAATGATGGCGCGGTTTTTATGAAGTTCTTGAAGGATGTGATATTTTCAAGATTTGGGTGTCCTAGGACAATCATAAGTGATGGAGGTTCGCACTTCGTCAATAGAACCTTTTCCTCTCTTCTTAAGAGATACGGTGTCCACTATAGTGTTGCTATGCCATATCACCCACAGACTTCGGGACAAGTTGAAGTTAGCAATCGTCAAATTAAGAAGATTCTGGAGCGAGTAGTGAAGCCTAGCAGGAAAGATTGGGCAGGAAAATTGAATGATGCACTTTGGGCATACAGGACTAGCCACAAAACGGTGATTGGAACCACTCCGTACAGACTTGTGTATGGGAAAGCATGCCACCTTCCCGTAGAATTGGAACACAAGGCGTATTGGGCTATCAAAGCACTCAATCTTGATATGGGAAAAGCTGGCGAAGAACAGTTGTTGCAACTCGATGAGCTTGATGAATTACGCCTAGGTGCTTATGAAAATGCCAAGATCTACAAAGAACGTACTAAGAAGTATCATGATCGTGGTATAGTACGTAAGGAACTGATTCCTGGGCAAAAAGCTTTGGTTTTTAATTCTCGCCTTAGACTATTCCCCGGAAAGCTCCGTACTCGTTGGGATGGACCATACGAAATTATCAAAGTTGCTCCCGATGGAGCTGTAGAACTCTTTGATCCGAAGAAGGGCAATAGTTTCAAGGTGAATGGTCAACGAGTGAAGCCATACTTCGAGATATCTAGTGATCAAAGGGAGGTTGATCATCTTGAGCTTACCCTTTCCGCCTCTACTGAAGGTTAGTGTGTTTTGTCGTTTTGAGCATATCATTGTGTTGTGTTTTGTATTTTCGTATGCGTTTTGTGATAAAATAGGTCTCTAGATGATAATTTAGCATTTTAGGAGGGAAACCGACACCTCCAGGAGTATGGAGGTGCCGGGCGAACCGCCCCCCACGAGGGGCGATTCGCCTGGCACGACCAGTGAACCTGGGGTTGACTGGAAACCCAGGCGAATCGCCTCACACGTGGGGCGGTTCGCCCCGGGCATCTAGTAAACCCGGAGATCCGGATTTTCGTTCGGAAACTCGATTTTCTCCTATTATGATAAATTATCGATCTTTTTACCTCGTTTATCGCCCGTATTGTTTTCTCACGAGTTTGATTGAGTAATATAGGTCACATATACAAGATAGCTTTCACCTTCTAATCCACTTTCGACGTTCGGGACGAGCGACGACGTTCAGGTTTTGGGGGGGGGGGTTATCGCTGGGTATTCCTATACTTGTTTTGCTTATGATTACTCGTGAAACCTTTTGTTTGCATTAGCATTTGCACGTTTACCGCTTTCTTAATATTTAGTTGCATACACTACATTCATCCTAGTCTAGTTTTATATGTTTTATGTGGAGATTATTGCCAAATTTTTTGAACTTTTTTATTGGGTAGATTAACTAATTATGACCTTAATCATATGCTTCATCTCTATGAATTTGTTTGAGGTTTTTCTCGCTTGGCTTGTCACATTTATGTTTGCAGTTAGAGCTTGGTAGTCTCGACATCACTTAGTGGTGTTTTCTCTACTGCGGTTCGCGAAGGCCTTTATAATAGGATGATGCATGTTAGGATCTTATGGTTGTTTTCCCGAGTAATTATGTACCTAAGAGGCAAAGGGTCTTCACCTTGCTTTGAGATTGCTAAATGCCTAGGAAGGAGGTAGTGTGAGATTGTGTGATCCCTTGTTTGCAACCTATTCTTTCGAATAGGTTTGGGGAGGGGGTTACGCTATCATTAGACTTGTTTTTCGATTTTTGAGTGTTGTGAGTTTGTTTTCCTTTTTCGTAAAGTTTGTGCTCCAACCTATTCTTTCGAATAGGTTTGGGGAGGTCATTTGTGTGTCATTGTAATTTCTTTTTCGTTGTGCTACTGCTGGCTATAAAAAAAAAAAGAGAAAAAAAATCGAAAAAAAAAAGAAGGAAAAATTCCAGAAAAAAAGAAAAAAATCTGGAAAAGAAAAAAAAAAGAAAAGACCACAAAAAAAGCAAGGAAGGGTCCAAAAAAGCCAAAAAAGCAGTTTAGCAAAGTGTTTGTCTCATTTTTCAATTCTTGTAATGTTCGTAATCGAGTTGTAATTTTTGTCTTTTGTTTGTTTGAGGGTCATCTGTTCTAGACCACCCTCGTCCTGCCATTCAGGAAGTGGTGAATAGTTTAAGGCTTTGCTTGAGAGATGGGTAGAATATGGGAGTGTGAACTTTTAGGGAACCCTCCTTCGTTTGATGAGAGCCAGTATTGGTTCGACCTCTTTGAGGAAAAGTCTTAACTTGGTGAACAGCAGTAAGTCCTCAGTTTCATAGGCACGGGACAACCATTCGAATTTTAACATGCTTCATTACGTCGTCACTGACTAGGTCCAGGTAGAGAATGTTAAGAGAGACTATCTTGTTTGACATAAGTGCATATGTGAATGTGTATGAGTCAATCGAGACATTCTTCAACCAATATCCATGTTATGATTTGTATGGTTTTTGTTCATAAGTTTTGATAGACTCAATAGATTAGTTCATTTCATTTGGCATGAGACTCCATTTTTTGTGTTGCATTGTTTTTTGCATTAGAGTCTAGCTTAGTTGCTTGAGGACAAGCAAAGGTTCGGTTTGGGGAGTTTGATGAACGTGTATTTTACACCTTCATTCGAGTCTTTTTTCACCTATTTAGCTATCCTCTATGTTAATTTAGCTATATTATACTGCATTTTATTAGAATAGTGTCACATTTCCCTTTAGTTTGCATTTTTCAGGTTTTAGGTGAAAACGTGATTTTCTGGGAAATTATATTGAAGAGAACGAAGAATCGGTGTTCCGAGGACATTCGTGGAGTATCTAGAAGGTTCCGGATGAGATTTGAAGTCTAGGGTTCGAGTTTCAAGGCCTAAAGGTCACTAGAAGGCAAAAATCGAGTCCGAAAAGGAAAAGAAGACTAAAAACGCGTCAAAAACGCGTTTTCCGCCGACTGGAGCTCCCGGGCGGTTCGCCCGGGTTGTGGGGCGGTTCGCCAGGTGTCTGGGACGACTCGCCCCACGCGTTCCGAACTCCTATATATAGTTGCTTCTGTTTCTACGTTTTTCATACTTTCTCAGACCTTTTTTCATACCTTTTCACATAGTTTTAGATCGGAATTCTCCAGAGCCTGTTCTGGGAATTCTTAGCATAGGAGACTATTTTTCTTATTAATTGGAGGATTGTCTTGCTTGTGAGTTCGTAATTATTCAGAGATTGACAACCTTCGTCGGTAACATTGTATCTCACGATTTTTCTATTTATATTTATATCTTTCAACATGTTTTCATTCAATCTTGTTTTGATTTCTGTTGATTGCATTACATCTATGGGTAGCTAAATCTATCGTTGGTGATAGTATGTGATTTCTTAGCTAGGGTTCTTAATTGTGCATGATGGTTGTAACGTGAATCAGACTTTGAGTTATTGCTTTATTTCTTTGATCTATCTAAGCCCTCTATCTTCGTAGTGTTGAATTGAACGAAACACATTGGAAAATTCATGATCTTAGATTTCTATGCAAAACGATCGGGTACTTCATGCATGATTATTAACCTGATGCTTTGAATGATCATACTATCACTAACTTCCATTATCTTTGATAAGAAAAATCTGTGCTAAGTCGTTTGTTGAATTTATAGTTTAAGTTAAATTAGATAAAGCTAGTTATAGTCCTTAGAGATCGACACTCGAGGTTATTTTACTGCTACACTACGGTTTTCGTTGTAGTTGTGAATTGCCTTTGGCTAAAAACAAATTTATTTGATTAATTGAGTCTGACAAACTTCCGGTTCATCAAATTGGAAGATCTACCGGATCGCCCCCAGATCTCTGCCCGTGGGGGGCGATTCGCCCCCCACGCTGGGCGGTTCGCCCCCCACCTCCAGGGGGGGCGTCTTCGTCTAAAATCTTCTCTCCTTCAAGTTGGTGAACCTCCTCTGCCTTTTCACACCTCAACAAGCTAAATTCCTCTATAAGTTGCTCAGTTACTTTGACTGCTTCAAAAGCCTTTTCGATGCGAAGATTGTTTTCAACTTGTCCTGCGTGTGTTATCTCAAAAACATTCTCAATGGCCTTAATCCCCGCATAAAACGCAAGTTCTTCCTCCTCACTGATATCTTCGTCTTCAGAATATCCTTCGTATAAGCCTTTAGTTTCGCCCCGATTTGAATTCCCATTGGTGACTTGACTCGATATTAGCCTCTTAGATTGTGCAGAACCACTGGCGTACATTTGAAAGACCTTCTCTACCTCTTCAACTGTACATTCTTCTAATCCTCCACGCATCCCATCCACTTGAAGCCTAACATCATCCCGTAGACCACCAACAAAATACCAAATCAGCTCCCCGTCATCGTAACGGTGATGGGGGCACTCACGTTTATACAACTCAAAACGTTCGTAGGTGTCACAGATTCGCTCATACTCTCCTTGCTCGAAGTGTTCGATCCGACTCCGCAAGGCAATCGTCTCATGGTAAGGCATAAAACGCGCCAAGAACTCCTCTACTACTTGGCCCCAGGTTCTCAGTGATCCTGATGCTAACCTTGCCATCCAAATTCTCGGTTCATATCCCAGAGCAAAAGAAAATAATTTCCTGCATAATTGGTCCTCGGTGAACCCCTTTGTTGGAACTTTTGCTATTTCTTCCTCATAGGATCTGATGAAACTTAACGGATTCATCCCCACTCCATCTTCGAACCTCGGTATCCTTCTCACTACAGAACTTGTTACCTTATACCCTGATAACTCTTCTTCCAAGTATATAGCTTACCCTTTCTTGAATTGCGAGAGTGTAGGTGTCAAGCGAGGTTTTAAGGTCGTCATACCTGGAAATCTGAAACAGGAGTAACTCAAAACTGAAAATTAGTCTCGTTAGAAGTCTCGAAAATCAAGAAAATTTCTGGAAATCACCTATAAAATCGAAAAAGACTAATACTACTAAGACTAGGAATTGAATGCTAAAAATATATAAAAGAGAAACGGAAAAAAGGAGTATAGTCCCCGGCAACGGCGCCAATTTGATGCACTGGAATTTTGTCAGACTCAATTAATCAAACAAATTTGTTTTTAGCCAAAGGCAATTCACAACTACAACGAAAACCGTAGTGTAGCAGTAAAATAACCTCAAGTGTCGATCTCTAAGGACTATAACTAGCTTTATCTAATTTAACTTAAACTATAAATTCAACAAACGACTTAGCACAGATTTTTCTTATCAAAGATAATGGAAGTTAGTGATAGTATGATCATTCAAAGCATCAGGTTAATAATCATGCATGAAGTACCCGATCGTTTTTCATAGAAATCTAAGATCATGAATTGTCCAATGTGTTCCGTTCAATTCAACACTACGAAGATAGAGGGATTAGATAGATCAAATAAATAAAGCAATAACTCAAAGTCTGATTCGCGTTACAGCCATCATGCACAATTAAGAACCCTAGCTAAGAAATCACATACTATCACCAACGATAGGTTTAGCTACTCATAGATGTCATGCAATCAACAGAAATCAAAGGAAGATTGAATGAAAACATGTTGAAAGATATAAATATATATAGAAAAATCGTTAGATACAATGTTACCGACGAAGGTTGTCAATCTCCTAAGAATTGCGAACTCACAAGCAAGATAATCCTCCAATAGATAAGAAAAATAGTCTCCTATGCTAAGAATTCCCAGAACAGGCTCTGGAGAATTCCTATCTAAAACTATGTGGAAAGGTATGAAAAATGGTCTGAGAAAGTATGAAAAACATAGAAACAGAAACAACTATATATAGGAGTTCGGAACGCGTGGGCCGAGTCGCCCCAGACAGCGGGCGAACCGCCCCACATCCAGGCCGAACCGCCCGGGAGCTCCAGTCGGCGGAAAACGCGTTTTTGACCCGTTTTTAGTCTTCTTTTCCTTTTCGGACTCGGTTTTTGCCTTCTAGTGACCTTTAAGCCTTGAAACTCGACCCCTAGACTTCAAATCTCATCCAGAACCTTCTAGATACTCCACGAATGTCCTCGGAACACCGGTTCTTTGTTCTCTTCAATATAATTGCCCGGAAAATCACATTTTTCACCTAAAACCTGAAAAATGCAAACTAAAGGGAACGTGACACTATTCTAGTAAAATGCACTATAATATAGCTAAATTAACATAGAGGATAGCTAAATAGGTGAAAAAAGACTCGAATGAAGGTGTAAAATACACGTTCATCACAGCTCAAGATGTTTGTACATAGATACACTTGTAACTTCCTCTTCTTCATTGATTTTGTGGGGATCAGCCACCACGGGTACAAAGGAACCCTTGAGCATCACAGCTTGTTCAGCTGGAGAGGCACTCTTGAATTTAGCCTTCATATTCTCTCTGATTAGAGCAATCAGACTTCAGCTCATGAGCTGAGAACTCTTCTGGAAGTATGGAGTGCACAAACGTCTCGAGTTTCAGCAGAGAAAGTCTCTTTTCTCGTTGGACAGATGAAGGTGAAGATCAGAAAAGTCCATCCTTCTGTACCTTTCCCAGTTGCTGACAGATTTAGCAACTCTGGTCAAGATTGTTCTCTTGAAGTCCGAGTAAAGTTCCTCAGAATTTACTTTCAGATCTTCAGTGATGTGAACCACTTCAGTGGTCTCCTTTTGAGCCTGAAAAAGAATAAAATTTAGTTCAGGAAAGTTTTGGAGAATAGTTTTAGAGTCAAAAGCTGGAACATGATTTACCTGTTGAGATTCAGCAAGCTCATGTTGCACACTTGTTTGTGCTGGTACTATTTCCATTGCTTCAGGAGCTTGAGAAGCATCCTTGAATTGTTCACCCTGAAATAATTTGAAGTTAGATACAAGCACTAAGTTTTTAAACTTAGTTGAATTACCAAAAACTTCATCTACCCGCTGAACAGGAGGTGTGGAATCTGATGCAGAAGTTTCAGCAACCTTCTGACTTGTATCTTGAGAAGTCTGTAAAGAAATCATTATATTAGCAAAAGAATGAGTTTCAGATAGTGAAGTTTTGCTTATGGTTGATTTAACTACCTGCTAAAGAAGGGCAGGTGGTGACTCAGTCCTTTCAGCAATGACAGCTTCTTCAATATCTGGGACTTGTTCTTCAGCAGACTTCTTTGCTTGCTCTATTTGAGAAGGCTGTGCAGATTCAGCAATCTCCCTTGTCTCTGAAATGACAAGTTGAGCAGAGACATCTTGACGTTTGAGTTCACTGCTGGTCATGAAAACATCTACTGATTTGTTGGAGGTGTCTTCAATCTCCAATTCCATTTGCTGGCTCAGTTCTGTCAGCACCTGCTGCACTTTAACAATGGATGTTTTCGGTGAACTAGGTCCAGTATTCTCAGCATCACGAGATGCGTCGTCGAATAATGTCTCTTGTGGTGTTTCAGCAATTTCTGGGACTTGAACCATTGCAGTCTCAGCAAGTGGTTCTTCAGCAATCACAGTCTTAGTAACTGCGGTTTCAGCAACTTGATGAATTGCTTGTTCAACAACCATCTTTTTCAGCATCTAGATTATCTACAATGTAGATATCTGGCATTGGGGCAGGAATTTCGTTTCCACTGCCTTGTGGTCTTATCTAGGCAGATGTATCAACATTAAGTTGTTCCCGAGACCTACAAAGAGGCAATAATTGATATTGACTCAGACAAATGGCAAGAGGCCATGGAATTAGAAATGGAATCAATGTACCAGAAACAAGTTTGGAACTTGGTAGACTTGCCCCAAGGGGTTAGACCTATTGGGTGCAAATGGGTCTTTAAACGAAAGACAGATGCCGATGGCAAGGTACAAACGCACAGAGCTAGGCTTGTGGCGAAAGGCTACACGCAAAGGTATGGCATCGATTACGATGAGACCTTTTCACCGGTAGCAAAATTGAAGTCCATTTGAATTCCACTTGCGATAGCTGCCTACTATGATTATGAGATCTGGCAGATGGATGTAAAGACTGCCTTCCTCAATGGCAACCTTGAGGAAGAGGTCTATATGGTACAGCCGGAAGGTTTTATTAGTAAAACCAGGCCAACTACTGTATGCAAATTACAAAGATCCATCTATGGGCTAAAGCAAGCGTCAAGGAGCTGGAATATCCGCTTTGGTGAAGCTGTCAAATCGTTTGACTTCATCAGAAGCAAGGAAGATCCCTGTGTCTACGCTAGGCACAACGACAAGGGAGTCGTTTTCATGATCATTTATGTTGATGACATTTTGATCATGGGAAACAATGTCTCTATGCTAGAAGAGACTAAAGTTTGGTTATCAAGTACATTCTCGATGAAGGACTTGGGTGAAGCGAACTACATCCTAGGGATCAAGATCTTTAGAGATAGATCCAAGAGGATGTTAGGAATGACACAATCCACCTACATCGACAAAATACTGAAGCGTTATAAGATGGACGACTCAAAGAGAGGCTTTCTCGCAGCTAGGCATGGGATTGTCTTATCAGTTAAGGATGGTCCTAAAACTGATGAAGAAAGAAATGCAATGAGTCGTGTGCCCTATGCTTCGGCAGTAGGGTCTATAATGTATGCAATGAATTGCACAATGCCCGATGTGGCATATGCGCTTAGTGTCACTTGTCGACACCAACAGAATCCAGGAGTACCTCACTGGACTGCTGTAAAGAACATTCTTAAGTACCTTCGACGGACTAAAGAGATGTTCTTGGTGTTTGGTGGAGAACCAGAATTAAAGATGTCTGGGTATGTCGACGCTGGATTTGAATCAGATCCTGATGACTTTAAGTCACAGACAGGATACGTATTCAAATTGAACGGAGGAGCTGTCTGTTGGAAGAGTTCTAAGAAAGCCACGGTTGCTGACTCATCCACAGAAGCCGAGTACAATGCTGCATCAGAAGCATCGAAAGAAGTTGTCTGGATTTCAGAGTTCTTGAAGGAATTGAGGGTTGTTCCTGCTCCCAGTCCAATAACAATTTATTGTGACAATACGGGCGCCGTCGCTCAAGCTAGGGAGCCTAGATCTACAAACAAGAACAAACATGTACTTAGAAAATATCACGTTATACGTGAGATTATAGATAGAGGAGAAAGTATAGAACGTGTCTCTACCACGGACAACGTGGCAGATCCTTTCACCAAGGTCTTATCAGTGGAAGTCCACTTAAGACATTATGCTAATCTGGGAATTAGGCATAAAGGTGACTGGCTCTAGTCCAAGTAGGAGATTGATAGTGTATATGTCCTAGAGACAGTCCTTACTAAGGGCATGGAGCCTTTATAGAGGGCATATATGTACTATTACACAGGTCAACGTAATATAATATATGTTTGTTGCTTTTACTATTGAGTATCGCTTTCATATTTATATTACACCAGGCATGCAGCATGTCATATCTCTATTACTGTCTGTATTGATATTAAACATGTCCCCTCGGATAGATGACCGATCACACAGATAGTGGGAGCTAT
The DNA here is from genome assembly GCA_028274465.1 of Plantago ovata. Taxonomy (NCBI): domain Eukaryota; kingdom Viridiplantae; phylum Streptophyta; class Magnoliopsida; order Lamiales; family Plantaginaceae; genus Plantago; species Plantago ovata. The sequence goes on from CM051456.1 coordinate 70,925,305, forward strand.
GTGAGTTAATCTCTCCCTAGTCGAGGTTCATCTCGGATGTAGGGGTCTGAATGAACCAGACGAGACTAGTATGCGTGGAGGTTATACTTGTTGGAGCAAGTGTGAGCCGATCCCACGGCCACGGAATGGATTGTTGGACAATCGAGAAACGTTCCCATAACTGCGCATAGTTGTTCGAAGAAGGATTATCGAACAATGGAAGTACCCACCGGACACTCCCATCGATGTATAATCTACACCGAAGTGTCTATGGGAACCGGTAAGTTGTCGAAGTGATGTCAGTCGTCCTTTGTACTTACAGGACTTTATCATCACATTTGTTGCCCCATATCCTTGGTGAACCCGTCGATGTGAGCTCTGAATAAGCAGTTGACCTAAGACACGATCCAGGATTATGGCTACATACAAATGGGGATGATAAGTGATTCTGTGAAGGATTCATCTCTCAAGTGTAGTACAGGAGAGTACTGCTCATAGTCTGCATAGTTGTGTTGGTAAAGTCACTGGCCAGTGCAAATGATATATTATGATGGTCATAAGTATATCTTAGTAACCAAGCAACTCCCTGAGACGCCCGTGGATGTATTATTGGGATAGACACTTCATCGATCCTAGATGCATTCGAGCAAGTCAGGTGAAGGGACGTTACCATCGCCGCGTTGAGCGCAACAGACTTCGCAACGAAAGGGTTAGCTTTGAGAAACCTCTCAAACGTCCTCATGTATTAATATTGCAAATGGAATCGCCTAGGAATTCCATGTTGCCTAGTCTAGGATTTGCTTAATACGATGAGGCCCTATGGGTCACACTATGTGGTGATTCAGCCTATCAGAATATCCTTGAAGATGGAATCACAATTAATTTGGAATTAATTGTGATTGATGGATTATAATTGATTTGGAATTAATTATAATATTTGGTGGCTCAATTAATGATTTGGAATTGGTAATTGAATTGGCTAATTAATTGTATTTTATGTAAATACAATTAAATATTATATTTTGGAAATATAATAGAGGTTTGATTTGAAAGGATATGTTAATTTAGAATTAACATATGCACTTGGGCAAAATCTACTTGGAGTTTGAATTGCCTTAGAACTATAATTGGGTCCCAAAATCGGGACCCACCTATTGTCCCTGGGAGAGCGCGCGCGCGCGCAGGAGCTTAGTAGGGGAAGGAGTTTGACTCCTTCCTCTATTAGAAGTCCAGGGATAAGTTAGATTTTCCTGATTGAGTTTTAATTTGATTGGGAATGAATCTAGACTTGATATTGGTTTCCTAGTGCGATAAGAATTAGATTCTTATTCCTTTACGAAGTCTAATTGCTTATGCTTTAGGCTTCTATTGACTACTATATATAGTAGACTATTAGAGAGCTTTGGATACAGTTTTACACATAGTTATTCTACCTAGTTTTCTTAGAGAAAATAAAAAGCTCTCCCCTCCTCTCTATAGCCACACGCACGCGCCACCTCTGCCGGAGGAATTGCCGCCCCGTCTTCTTGGTCACACAAAGAATGTCCTAGCATTCTTCCGATAGGCTTTTCATCCGTGGATACCAAGGTTGAGGTTCTACGAGCTGGAAACTAACTCTTATTGTCTTGCAGATAATTAGAGTATTGCAGATATCTTCGACTTCGACAAAGGAGAAGATACACAGGATTATTACGAAGACTTGGAAGCTGCTTTGGAAGTAAGATTAGTCTTCTAATTGATGTGTTTATATATATACGACATATACATAATCAATTAACCTGTATGTTAAGAAAATTTTTGAAATTCCGCTGCGTACCCTAGGGGTAACTCTGACCGTATTTTCTTACAGTAGTTGCATTTTCAGCAACGGCTGTTGTACACTTATCTTGTTGATCACCATCTACAGCAGTTTCATCAACAACTTTTTCAGCTGTTGGAATCTTGTCTTGCTGACTAGTGGTGACAACATCTGCAGCTGTTGTATACCTTTCTTGCTGACTTGTGCTGACAACATTTGCAGCTGTTGTCTTCTTTGATTTCTTGTCAGCAAGCTTAGGTCCATTTTGCTTGTAGAAGGCTCTTCCCACATTGCATACTGATTTCTTAATTGGCAATGGGTTTCTCAGCTGAATCCTGAAGTGTTCAAGGATATAGCATATTTTTAGTCCATACATGTCATACTCAAAAATGTACTCTATGTGCCATCATTTAAAGTAAATTTAATTGTTGTTTCTCGATTGACTGATGATAATGATATCTCTATTGTATTTAACAAAGATCATTGCAAAATGCAGATGAACTCTTCAAAGGAGGAGATTGGCAGGATCAGAATTGAACATGGTCTTTATTATGTTAGCCTGCATCCCTTGACTTTTTCACAACTACATCAATGTCATCGGCCAAATAAGGAATTGTGGCATTCTAGATTAGGACACATTCCAGTTACAAAGCTCAAGTTGATTGAGCAATTTTCTCCTATTGTAACAAGCATTGATGTACAAGCTTGTGATGTCTGTAGCAAGGCTAAACACAAGAAAATTCCTTTTCGAGTTAATGAACACTGTTCTAGTTATTCTATTCTTGAACTTTTACATATAGATATTTGGGGTCCTTTTTCCCAAACAGCATTGAATGGTCACAGATTTTTCCTAACTATTGTTGATGATTATTCTCGACTGACTTGGACTTATCTCATGAAATACAAATCTGATGTAGCTACTATTTTACCTAATTTCATTCATCTCATAGCTACACAATTTAATAAAACAGTTAAAATCATAAGAACTGATAATGGTGTCGAATTTCAATTAGAATCTTTCTATAACAGTACTGGTATTCTACATCAAAAGACTTGTGTTTACACCCCACAACAAAATGGAGTAGTTGAGAGAAAACATCAAACTCTCCTCAATGTAGCCCGAGCATTGATGTTTCAGGCAGACCTTCCTCTTAAGTTCTGGGGAGATGTTGTTCTAACAGCGACACACTTGATTAATCGAATACCATCCGTTGTTATCAACAATGATACACCATATGAAAGGTTCTTTGGAAAGAAACCAGATTATTCACACATACGCACATTTGGGTGCTTAACATATGGGGCGTCGATATCACAACTTCGCCACAAATTCAGTCCAAGATCAAGAAAAGCCATTTTTATTGTCTATCCGGCAAATATCAAGGGTTATAAATTGTATGATCTTGATAATAAGATCACTTTTATCTCAAGAGATGTAGTTTTTCATGAGCACATATTTCCTTTCCGAAAGGATCATTCATTTTCTGACTCATGTGACTCTACACGCTCGGAAACAATCCAAGACAATTTGTTTATTCCTGACATACGCACTTTATTTAATCATAATGACAGTATGTCCCCTTCTGAGGATCAGGCCGTTCACGAGAACAACACTAACGAGAACTCTGTTCCTAGTTCGCCACGTGATCAGGCACACTCTCCTTCGCCTGTTCCTAGTTCACCCTCTCTTTCTTCATCACCACAAATGAACGATAATCATCATGATCCTGAACCTTCTGAGTTGCAAGAACAACCAGAATCAATCACATCTCTTCGCAAATCTACTAGAAACAAACAAAAGAGCGTTTGGCTCAAAGATTTTCACTGTGCAGATTTGAAGAAAGGCACAAGACAAGCCACTCCATCTAGCACAGCATATCCCATTTCCATGTATCTATCATATGATAGACTTTCAGAAAATCAAAAGGCTTTCTCCATCTCCTTATCTATTCTTGAGGAACCAAAAAGTTTCCAGGAAGCAGTCAAATACCCCCAATGGAGACAAGCCATTCAAGAAGAGCTGGATGTAATGCACCACAACAATACCTGGAGCATCACTACACTTCCACAAGGACACAAAGCAGTAGGATGCAAGTATGTCTTCAAAACTAAATTAAAATCCGATGGTAGCCTGGACAAATACAAGGCTCGGTTAGTAGCACAAGGATTTACACAACAACATGGACTGGATTACAGTGAGACATTTAGTCCTGTTGCTAAACTCACCACGGTTAAGATTTTTTTGGCTATAGCTGCACAACACAATTGGAGGCTTTCCCAGCTAGATATTCATAATGCCTTTCTTAATGGTGATCTCGATGAGGACATTTACATGAAATTACCTCCTGGATACACCATTAAGGGGGAATCCTTAGAGAATAGAGTGTGTAAACTCAACAAATCAATTTATGGGCTAAAGCAAGCCTCCAGACAATGGAACATGAAATTCACTAATTCGCTCATTCAATATGGTTTTGTTCAGTCCAAACATGATTATTCACTCTTCACTAAAAGAACAGAGAAAAGCTACTTGGTACTCCTAGTATATGTTGATGACATTTTGCTAGGAGGAACTAACTCTAATGAACTGAACAAAACAAAAGAGTACTTAAGACAACAATTCAAGATCAGAGATTTAGGGGAACCTAAATATTTCTTAGGAATAGAAATTTCAAGATCAAGAGAAGGTATATATTTATGTCAGAGGAAATACACTCTGGAAATCATTCAAGAACATGGCTTGCTAGGATGCAGACCACTGATCATTCCTATAGAGCAGAATCACCATATCCAAAAGGATGGAGATCCACTCAACAATCCAACTGAGTATAGAAAGATTGTTGGAAAATTAATTTATCTCACCTTAACGAGGCCAGACATCAGTTACTTGGTCAATATTCTCAGTCAGTACATGGAAAACCCCACAAAGGAACATATGGAGGTTGCACTGAAAGTGGTGAGATACTTGAAAGGAAATCCAGGACAGGGCATTCTACTGTCGTCACAAAGAAACCTGGAGTTGACAGCATTTGTAGATGCATATTTTGATGGGTGTGTTGACACTAGAAGATCTCTATCCGGGTACTGCATTTTCTTGGGGAAATCTCTCATTAATTGGAGAACCAAGAAACAAAATGTTGTTAGCAAGTCCTCTACAGAATCAGAATACAGAGCTATAGCTCATGCCACTTGTGAAATCATGTGGATTCATTATATCATGAAAGATTTTGGTTTTGAACAAAAACAACCCACGAAGTTGTATTGTGACAATCAGTCAGCAATTAGCCTGACTAAGAATCCTGTTTATCATGAGAAAACTAAACATATTGAGATCGATCAACATTTCATTAGAGAAAAGGTACAAAATAAGATCATTGAGGTGATTTATGTCCACACTTCACAACAGCCGGCAGATATGTTCACTAAGGCTTTGCCATCAGAGAAGATTAAGTTCTTCATGGGCAAGATGGGAGTAATAAATATTTACTCTCATCTTGAGGGGGAATCTCAAGAAATGAAAGAAAGAAGAACGAGAACAGGAGTTAACATAGGAGTTGAGCCGGACAACTCGGGAGTTAACATAGGAGTTGAGCCAGACAACACAGCAGTTAACATAGGAGTTGAACCAGAGGAGGTTAACTCCTTGGTCAACACCGCCATATTGAGAGAGTCCAGATCTTATCAGGAAACTCCGGAAGAGTTTGAGAAGAAGAAAAGAGTTAGTTTAGGGTTGGACACAGGCGTGTACATATAGTTTTATTAGGGTTATAGTAGTATAAATAGCTAGCTATGTTTTCCTTTGTAAATTTCTTACTTTCAATAAACTAAATTCACTTTATTTGTTCTGCCATGATTCTTAGCGTACTCTGAGATGACCTTGGCCTTATACTTCAGCTCCGTGTGTATGTTCTTCGTTGCTGTAAACAGCATTGAAGATTGTCGATCAGTTCTATGATGGTAATTTTTCAATAAATTTATTTGCGTTTTTGTTTATTTGTCATAAAGTGTGCATACTAATATTGTATGCGATCGCACTGTTTAGGTTCGTCAAAATCGAATAATTTAAGGTAATTAGGAGTAACTAAATAATCTAACCTCAATTGTTAATTAATGATCCTTTTATTTTGATGCTAAATTCCTAATTAATGATCCTCTTATTTAATTTCTGGACGAAATCCCGTGGCAAGTAGAGCGATTAATTTGGTGCAATTCAACACTTCTAAATTTTAATCAATTTCATATTTAGGTTGGTTCTGATTCTCGCCGACTTGAAAAAAATGATTTGCATGGTACTGGCTTTTTAGTGAAGTAGTGAAGTACTGAAGTTTGAGAAGTATTATACAGTAATTGTTTAGTGGTGCAGTATTTCTCCCATGTGGCGGTTTTGGATTTGGTTTTAAGGTTGGGATGTTGGTTGAAAAAGGTGATCTGCATAGTATTAGCTTCGCTTTGTACATATATGGATTTTTTGGTTTCCGATGTATGATGTATTTATAGTATCCCTCATACTTACTCAAACGATAATTGGTTTTAATAATTTTTGTTATTTAAAAAAAATTATATACTTTTCAGTCCACCTCTAAATCTTTAATTTAACATTCAACCGCTTAGACCGCCTGCACTGGTGGCGGCGTGGGTGCACGGCGTCGGACGCCGCGGCATCCAGCCTCACCGGTGCAGGGACGCCGGGGCAACAGCCCCGGCGTCTGTGAAAACATTACACCGCGTCGTGAGACGACGCGGTGTTGTTTTCACGGTTTAGTGAGGGGCTGCCAAGTGGCAGCCCCCGAATGGACCTATTTTCTTTTTTTCTTTTGTTTATTTACTTTTACTCCAACGGACAAAAACAACTATAACATGAAAAATAAAAATACAAAAAATAAATAAAAATCACCAACAACTCTATTTTTTCGAGATCTACAAATAGAGACCAATCTCGGCTATGTTTGGAGCACCCCATCTCCAGCCCCATTTCTCTCTTAATTAAACTCAAAATACACTCTTAACATCAAAACTCCCCTTAACCCTCCATTTTTTTGTCCGGTGAGATGGAGTTCAACGGTCAGCTTTACACTTCTGAAACTCTTGCATATATGAAGGAATATGAGAAAGAGTTGTACGCAGAGCTCATGAGCCAACTTCGCAAACCGTTGTTGAACTCTACCTCACCGAATGTCGTTCGCCCTTTGTTTCAAAATGAGCCCGAAGAGCCAATCACCCAAAATTTCCCATCTCCTCAGTCTCAGATACCGGGAATGTTCTCCCAGACTCCTGAGTTCGTTGCAGAGACTCAGCCCCAAAATCAGCCAAAGCCAACGGGTCGTAGCCGAAAAGGGAAGGAGGCCGCCACTGCTGATGCGACAAACGCCAAGGCTCCACCACGTAACGTGCAATGGACCGAGAAAGAATATTTGGTTCTCCTTCGTTGCTATATGGATGTTTGCTCAGATCCTATCATCGGTACGAACCAGAGGTATGCTACTTTATTCAAAAAGGTTCATGAAATGTATGAGGAGGCTAGGGCGGACGGGTTGCACGCCGGACTTATCAACCGCACTCCAGATTCAATGCGCAAAAGAGTCGGACGTATCAAGAAGGAAATTAATAATTGGCTTGGCTGTTATGAGAGGGCTGTGAGTGCAGTTGGCCAACGTAGTGGATTCAACAACAACGATGTGATCAACACGGCTCAGGAATTTCACAAGGAAAACACACTGTACAGTTCTGGTTTTCATCTGTTTAAACAGTGGGATGTTGTGAAGTCGTACCAGATGTATGAAATGTACTTGAATTGGGAGACTCACTTGAAGAAGAAGCAAGATCCAAACAATGTCACTGTGGATGTTGATGTAGATGGGGATGAACGAATGGAGTCAACGGGAGGTGGCAGTAGTGGGACGAAGCGATACCACTTAGTTGATGACAATGTCTCGAGTCCGAAACGCCCTATGGGTCGGGACAAGGCGAAAAAGATGGCACAAGGTGGAAGTTCTTGCAACTCCGCAATGGAGACGATAGGTGAGGGATGGGTGCAATTCAATGGTAATTATCCCCAATCTCTTGAGTATGAAAGACAAAGGATTGAGTGGGACAAGGAAGCTCATAACAGCAGGCTCGCCTTTGAAAGGGAGAAGGAGGAAAAGAAGGAGGCCAGGAAACTGAAGGACCAGTACTTGAAAGAGGAGAAGCTGAGGAATGAGCAGATGAAATTCTTGATGGATCTGTTGCCTCACTACGATAATTTGAATGCCGAGCAGAGAGCAGTGGCAGATGCACTCAGAGCCGAATTGTTTTCGAACAATTGAAGGGTGAAACTTGTTTAAGTGTGTTTGTTAAGTGTTTAAGTGTGTTTGTTTAGGCGTTTAAGTGTGGCGTGTTTGTACTTTAATTTTCGCATTGTGTTATTTTACATTCGTAAGTGTGACTTGTTTGTATTTTCATTTCCCATGTATCCGTTGTAATGAAATGAATTTGCTTTGAATTTGAATTTGTCAGGAATCAAAACTTTACTTTTAGTCAAGCAACTTTTTAATTTGCTTTGTCAGGAATCAGAACTTTACTTTGTCAGATATCATGAATTTGAATTCGTCAGGAATCATAACACTACTTGAGGCATCCTATGCAATCTGACTCAGCCATGACTAAGCATGTTATCATATCTTTTGAAATCTTATCTCCAAATATCTTATCTTCAAAAATCTTATCACATCCGAGGCAATTTGTCTCATCCATGTCTATATAATGCAACTCTGGAACTTAATTTAGATACACCAACCCTTCTTCCACTTCTTAAGTTTAAAAGAATCATTTCATCAAGCTCTTCATCATCAAGCTCGTCATCGTCTGATGAAAGTTTGAATTTTGCATCCTCCTTTGCATATTCTTCCTCTGCCTCTTCCTCGAATACCTTCAAAAAAGCTCAAAAGTTCATAATGAACAACATACCCCATATGATGCACTCCATCCAACAACATCAACAACACGAACAACCGAAAAACACTTCAAAGAAGAAGCGAAAATATATTGACAGGGAAAGAGTTTCACGTGCCGTGCTACTCGAGCGTGATTACTTTGGTCAGGTCACTCCTTATGCAGATAAGTTCCGACGCAGATACAGAATGCGTAGGGCCTTGTTTGAACGAGTAGTTGCTGGTGTTGTGCATCAAGATGATTACTTTGTCTGCAAGCTAGATGCTGCTGGCCGTCAGGGGTTATCCACACTCCAAAAATGTACCGCAGCCATTCGAATGCTAGCTTATGGGTGTTGTGCTGACTCGGTTGATGAGTATTGTCGCCTTGGTGAAAGTACGGCTTTGAAATGTCTCTCGCGTTTTTGTGACACTGTGGTTACAGAGTTTGGCGCAACCTACATGAGGAGGGCCAATGAAGATGACTTACGGCGACTTCTAGCAATCAACAAGGCAAGAGGCTTTCCGGGCATGATTGGGAGTATCGACTGTATGCATTGGATTTAGAAGAATTGTCCGACGGCGTGGCACGGTCAATTCCAAGGGAAATATGGAAGTCCTACCCTTGTGTTAGAAGCTGTGGCATCCCAAGACACTTGGATATGGCATTCATTCTTTGGAGTTTCCGGAAAATTCAATGACTTATCAATCGTGCAACGTTCACCAGTGTTCGAGGATCTTCTCAACGGCACTGCACCTCCTGTGGAATTTACGGTGAATGGCCATCAATACAGCATGTCGTACTACCTAACTGACGGCATCTATCCAGCATGGGCTACGTTTGTGAGTGACATCCCCAATCCCATCACTCATAAAGAATCAAAGTTCTCTCAGCTCCAGGAGTCTTGTCGTAAGGATGTGGAACGGGCTTTTGGAGTTATGCAAGCACGGTTTGCAATAATACGAAACCCGGATCTTGCTCACAACAAGTCCACACTCCGTAAGATCATGGATTGCTGCATCACACTCCACAATATGATAGTTGAGGATGAACGCCACACATACAAAAACTATGAAAGTGAAATGGAAAGCCTGAGGAAAGAGTTTGAGGACGACACAAGGTCTTACGTTGAGGATTTCGATCGTGGAATTCATATTCGAAGGACGACATCAACAATAAACTCTCTGAGTGAGTACATGAATATTAACCGACAGATGCATAGCATCAACACGCATGAACGACTAACTTCAGACCTCATGGAACATATCTGGAGGTGTTAGTGATTGATTGTGCGAGCTTCATCAATCGTGTGTCTTATTTGTTTTAAGTTTCATGCATTTTATGTTTGTGTGTTGTGTGGTTGTTGCATCTCAATTCGTTAGATTTTGTGTTTTAAATTTGATGTGAACTCGTTGTATAATGAGTATGATTCTGTGTTATGTGTTTAAATTTGATGTAAGTTATTTCAAATAAACTATTAAATATATTTTGTTTTTATTTTAGTTCATATTATCATAATATAATTATAAAAAAAATAAAATTAAAAAAAATAATAATAAAAGCCACCATGCCGCGGCATCGTGGCCACCAATGCAGAAATAAGCCACGATGCCGCGGCATGGAGGCAAAATAGTGCACCATGCCATGGCATGGGATGGCACCAATGCAAATGGTCTTAGAAAATCCCCATGGGATGTCGTGCCGCCTCCCAATGGAAATTCCTGCACAATAGTGTCATTTTGAACTACATTGGTTGTTCAAGCACAACTCCCCGGGTAAGATAATTTTCATCAACTTGGCGTTTTGATATTTGATGGAACGAATTGAACTCAATGTCATTCATGTTTTATGGTTTGTTTTTGTTCAGGTGATTGGAGGTTACGAATGTGGTGGTAGCGGGTGGGTCTTAATTAAAGTTCTCAAGAGTGTCTTGGCATTTATTTTTCAAATACATGCAGTGTCTTGACATTTTGACATTTTGAAATAGTATCGATATTACGATTGTTTGTTATGAATCAAGAAGGTAAAATATTTAAATCTATCACTCACTTTATCATCCAAATAAAGACCATGTGCATGACTTCTTGCTTAATGCATGATTTATAGATTCGGGTCAAGATGGAATTTCAATTCTGTAACAATAGTTTGAAACTTATCTGCCATAAAAAGGGTGCTTATTGTCTTGTGGCTTCAAGGGCAATTGAGTGAATCGAAATCATCTTAAAGTTATTTAGAAATGAAGACATCACCCTACAAAAGGTTAATACTCTTCTTTTGAACCATATAAGAGAAAACCAAGTGGCTTATAATATGAATCACAATAAGCAGAAAGTCCAAATACAATGCAAATCGACAACCTCTCCTACAGGTTTTATCTGTTTGAACATTGATGGATCCGCATATCCTATTTCTAAAAATGCAGGTGCAGGTTGTATCATTAAAAACTCAGAAGGAAGATTTGTATGAGCCTGTGGAACATATCTGGGAAATATTGATCATAATTTGGCGGAATTTCAAGCACTAAAACTTGGAATCCAACTTTGTATTCCTTTAAACTACAAGAAAATTATAATTCATACAGACTCACAATTGCTTATTCATGCTCTAAACAGGAAAACGACGGATTGCATAATGTAGCGAACAGTTCTGGAGGACGCTATGGTTTGTTGCAAGAATTTGAAGAAATCAAGATACACTTTCTATATAGAGAAGTTAATCGAGTAGCCGACAAAATCGCTAATGAAGCAAGGAAAAGAACTTTTGGAAGACATAACATTCATCTCAACTCATTTCATTTTGTGTGGGATGTCGAACCCCCTTGGATGAATGTAATATTAAGTATGGATAATTTCACTTCTTTTAAATTTGTAAACGCAAACTCTATTTCTATTTAAGTAACGAATGTTTTTTAAGTTAAATTAATTAGCCTACATTCCCTACTGTTTCTAGTTCATTTTATTAGCTTAAAAACACTTATGTTCTCTACAACATTATCCTAATGAAAAATACATTAATAGGTTTGTTTGATGAGTTGCATCTATATATATATTAAAAGAGGATTCTTATTTGAATCCTAACATACGCCACGTAAGCCATAATTCCACGTGGCAAATTCTCCCTTCCACGTATGGAAAGTTCGCCCCCCAAACACATCTCAATCGTCCATGCCAGCAAGCTGAATGAACTTTCAGTAAAAAAATAAATATCCGTGTAAATGGGGTTTCGAACTATGGCCACATTGAAACAAATCCATTCACTATTCCATTAGGCTACAATTGGTTTGGTAACACATTATCTTACACCAATTAAATAAACACTGGAACAAATAAATCATTAATTAAACTCTTCCTAATCCGATTTTTTATGAGCGTGACTATTGCTGACTTATTTATTTCTTGATTAATATGAACCTCCAACTAATATTAACTTTAAGCTAATTATAGTGAATGAATCATTACAACTAAATTAACGTCAGAATTAATTATGAAATTTTGAAATTACATGACTAATAATAGTAAAGAATGTGACTGATTTATTTGTTAGTTAATGTCAACTTTGAATTCACGTGAGCAATTTATTGTTAGGTCCAATTAATTATAGTAAATGAATCATTCAACAATTCACCTAAACATATTAAAGGAAGGATTCTAAAAAACGATTGTGTACAAGTAATGTCCGAATGGTGAATACAATATTACCAAATAATAAAATGTAACGTCAAAGTATAAATATACCTAGCCCTACTTCTTCAACCTAATTGTTCCCAGCCACATTCCAACTTCAGCTTTCTTCAAAACAAAACACAATACCAAAACAGTCCGTACCCATGAAGTTGCTACTCCAAAATCCAACAAGAAGACAGGTTTCAAAGCCTATAACAACCTCTGCATCGAAGTGCAAACGAAGATCATGTTAGCCTTGAAAACTTCAAAAAAGTGATGCAATTGTAAGTCAAAACACAAATATATAAATTGACTTTTCAACAATTTATTTCCCACATCCTAACGCTGGTCTTTTTTTGTAAAACAGGTCCAAAAGGTTCAAATTCATATCTGCTGAGCCCGGGTTTTACAAGAAGATCAATTTCGCAGGGATCCCACGTAGCTTATACCAGTCTCCCACATCCTACGTGCAAGAATTTATCTGCGAGTGTCGTAATGCGGGAAATCCAAAAGTTTTCTGGCGCTATTTGGTGGTAAGAACCTGTTGGTCCCTTTAAACAACAAGAAAAGACTAGGGGGGGGGGTGAATAGTCTTTTCAAATTTTCGTCGTTTAATTCTCAGCAAGGACTTATTACTTTTCGGTAATGAGTTTGTTAATACTTAACTTTCTCACCAAGCACTAGTTACTTTTCAGTAACGATTTTTGTTGATACTTAAAATCAGAGAGCGGAAGTCTTTGTACAATAAGTGATTTGTCAGTAAGTGATAGTTTCAGAAAGTGAACAGAGTGGCACTGTACAGATAGATATGCTTTGCTGAAAACTAAATGCAGTAAGTAAATCACACAAACACTTTTATAGTGGTATCTGAGAGTCGCGTAATCTCTCAACTAATCCACTTTGTCCTTTCTAGGACTGAATCCACTAAGACAAGTTTGAGGTTCCTTACAACACCTATCTAGAGCGATTCAACAGAAACCAAAGCACACTTGCTTCGTTTCCAACCTAACTAGAGAACGAAACCTTGTTCTCCACCAAACTTGGGACTTTTAATCAGCAATTCCCCCTGAATTTCACGCCTGAAAGGGTGTTTTTCAGTTAGAGAGGTTTGGGATGAGATAACTTGATTATAACTTATTTAGCTACAACAAGTAATCTAAGAAAAAAAACTTTGAATACTTTGCAGTAAACAAGTTTGATTGTTTATGGTGTCAAGACTTGTTCTTGTTCGAAAGAAAGAACACTTAATTAATTTCTTAGTCGTGTATGTTCTACTTCTTCACAAGTAGCTTTTTCAAGCTTTAAGTCTTGGCACAGATCATTGGCAGTAAAGAGTGTTTGAAGGGTATGTGAGTTTAAGCACAAGTGAGAGTTTGATCACGTTGTTGACACTCTTCAACTCTTTGCCGGATGACCTCTATTTATAGTGAATCAAGGGAGCCGTTTGAATTTCAAATTCTAAGGCTTTGTTCCTTAAGATGTCACTATCTTGCTTTTGTACTTTCAGCAGCGTCCTTTATTTGTCTTCTAGTCTTCATGTCCTTCGCGTGCATGCTTTGCATTTAATGTTCATTTGAATGAGATTCAAATATGAACGTTGGAGCGCAAATGCAAGTACTTTCAGCAAGGAGGTCACATATGTTTTTCAGCAAGTGGTCAGTCTCAGTTTCAGAAAGCACAACCTACTTTGTCGTTTAGATTTTCACTTATGCAAGTTGTTGCTGAAGTTTCCACTTTCTGAGCAACATGTGCCTTTGTAGATACCATCTTCAGAAATCTTCTAGTCTTCAGTCTTCGAATTCTTCAAGTTTCTGAACGGTTCTAAATGCTTCAATAGTTTGTTTGTGTAAACAAAGTACATCATCAGCAAATGCTTCAATAGGTTGTTTTTCTTTTCAGAAAACAAGATACATCATAAGCGGTTAAAACACCTATCTAGCACCTACTCTAAGTCTTCAGCAAACGTTCCTCTTTTACAATGTCCTCTAAAATTGTATATTCCTATGGACCTTAAGAGTACTAGTTACTGGACTTTCCTTAATTTAGCATGATTAATTGCTCATCAAAATTACAAGTTTCCTAACAAATTTCCCCGTTTTTGATGTTAGCAATTGATGAACGTGTATTTTACACCTTCAATCGAGTCTTTTTTCACCCATTTTGCTATCCTCTATATTAATTTAGCTATATTATAGTGCATTTTATTAGAATAGTGTCACATTTCCCTTTAGTTTACATTTTTACAGGTTTTTGGTGAAAAACATGGTTTTCTGGGCAATTATATTGAAGAGAACGAAGAATTGGTGTTCCGAGGACATTTTTGGAGTATCTAGAAGATTTCGGATGGGATTTGAAGTCTAGGGGTCGAGTTTGAAGGCTTAAAGGTCACTAGAAGGCAAAAACCGAGTCCGAAAAGGAAAAGAAATCCAAAAACGCGTCTCTCGCCGACCGGAACTCCCGGGCGATTCGCCCGAGATGTGGGGCGGTTCGCCCCACACCAGGCGGTTCGCCCGGTGTGTGGGGCGACTCGCCCAACGCCTGCCGAACTCCTATATATAGTTGTTGTTTCTCTATGTTTTTTCATACTTTCTCAGACGTTTTTTCATACCTTTCTCATTAGTTTTAGGTAGGAATTCTCCAGAGCCTGTTCTGGGAGAATTCTTAGTATAGGAGACAATTTTTCTTATCAATTTGGATCTTGTGAGATCGCGATTCTTCGGAGATTAACAACCTTCGTCAGTAACATTGTATCTCAGATTTTTCTATTTATATTTATATCTTTCAACATGTTTTCATTCAATCTTGCTATGATTTCTGTTGATTGCATGACATCTATGAGTAGCTAAATCTATTGTTGGTGATAGTATGTGATTTCTTAGCGAAGGGTTATTAATTATGCATGATGGCGGTAATGCGAATAAGACTTTGAGTTATTGCTTTATTTCTTTGGTCTATCTAAGCCCTCTATCTTCGTAGTGTTGAATAAAACGGAACATATTGGACAATTCATGATCTTAGATCTCTATGCAAAACGATCGGGTACTTCATGCATGATTATTAACCTGCTATGCTTTGAATGATCATACTATCACTAACTTCCGTTATCTTGATAAGAAAAACCTGTGCTAAGTCGTTTGTTGAGTTTATAGTTAAGTTAAATTAGATAAAGCTAGTTATAGTCCTTAGAGATCGACACTCGAGGTTATTTTACTGCTACACTACGGTTTTCGTTGTAGTTGTGAATTGCCTTTGGCTAAAAACAAATTTATTTGATTAATTTGAATCTGACAAATTCCGGTTCATCAGCAATCCATGGCTAAATTAATTGTTACCCTTTTAGAGGTTTCTGATGTTAAATAAATCAGTTGATTAATGCAAGCATACTTGAATAATAAAACAGTAAACATAAGTAGATTGCATAATGAAAAACCAATAAGAGTCAAAAGCTTTATTGCTGATAGTTATCTTTCAGTAAGTTTACAAGAAAGTTCAGAGATAACTACACAAATCAGCAAACAAAACTAAACAAAGCTTTTACAAGGGACTTAAGCTCTTACAGCAGAAGAATTTTTCAGAATCTCCCTTACACTTTTCTCAGCAAGCGCAGAAAATTCAACACAGTCCTTTTCGTAATCTTCAAGTAGCTTACGGACTTCGAGCTGAATGATCCTTGCGTTCTTGCAGGCAGTATAATGATGTTTTTCACCATTCATTTCTTTGTAGTGCAACACCCACAAGTGCATGCCCCAATTGCTGGCATGGAGAATTTGTGTATCTGAAATTTCCTTGTTAGCATGAATCTTCCTTAACCAGAGAAGATCTTCTTCTTGATCCTTGGCAGTGAGATAGAAATACTCATAAGGAATCAAGCCATATTTCTTCTTTGACTTCTTGGTTAAAGGGTCAGAGTAATAAGCAACATCAATTGGTTTGATTAAATCGGGCTCTTGCTTCATTTGCTTGCCAATAGATGTTCTTCTTACCAAAACTTCCAGATTCAGCCATCTCCCAACAATATTTCTTGGGTAGGGAGGAGGATCCCTTTCGTTTATTTTCACCTTCAATTCAATCCAAGTGTACATTTGATTCAGTACAGCAGTTAGAAAGAAATCATTTGCCAATACATCTTCCCGCTTTAAGATCCAGCAACCATGAACATTTCTGATCACATTTTGAGTTGTTTCCTCAGTGCTGGTCTTTGTATATCCAATGCCGGAGCCAATGGCAATGCTAGCTAGCCTCTTTTCTTCCTGTCTTTGCCTTCTTCTTCTTGATTTTGCATTTTCTTGATCTCTTATTGAAGATCTTGAGTCAGAAGAGAAATGTTTTGAGTGGCCAGACGGAGTTAGGGTTTTGATTGGTCTAGCTCTTATAGCTTGAGCTATTGTCTGATTGTCATCATCATCATCATCTTCATTCAGATCTTGATGACTCTCAGTATGACAGTATTCATGAGTTTCAGCAGAAGTTCTTCTCTTTTTCGGATTTGCTGAATTCAACTCAGAATCTGTTTCAGCTTGTCTTTTAGAACTTTGCTCTCTTTCAGCAAGAGGTTCTATTATCAATGGCGCTTCAGCAGGGGTTTTCTTTCTTGAAGATTTTCTTTGTTTATCTTCCCCCTTAGACATGGATTGCATCATTGGAGTAATGTGCAGAGAGAAGAACTCATTGCAATTTTCAGCAAGAGTGCTTAGGCTATTGTACTTAAGAATAATTGTCTGCTGATCATCGGTCAGGTTTGACAATTCTTGTTATATACTCACCAAATTCTCCTCATGTCTGCGATCATTTTCGACTTTGTCTTCAATGAAAGTCTGAGCCTTTTTCAATGCAGACTTTGCCAGTTTGAGTGCTTGACTGACATCGTCTTCATAGCTTTTATGATGTAGACTTTTGTCTTTCTGAGCTATGGTAAGAGAAGTAGTGCGTTTCAGCACAGTAGCCAGTATTTTTCCGATGTCAAGCGGACTCTCAGCAAGCAATGCATCGTCTTCTTCTTTGCAGGCTTTGTGGACTTCCATTAGTGCCAAAATTCTTGGAGTAAAACCCTCCACATGTGGAAACGGCACAAAAGAAGGAGTTAAGGAATGAACTTTAAGTTCAGTAGCGAATTGATCATCTTTGGTCAGCAAATAGCTTCTTATATCATCTCCTACATCATTTTCATCATCAGGAGGAGGAATTGTAACCACTGCGGGTTCAGCTTTCTTTGTTAGATCTTCTTCATTTGCTAAGAGATCTTCTTCGTCATCAGATTCATCAAGGCCAGCAACCTTGGTTCCTAAATCTGTAGCTTCATTCCCTTTTGGTTGAGTGGTTGCTGAGGGCAACACTTGAGACTCAACAACTGGAGTTTCACCAGTAATAACTTTTGACTGAGTGGTTGTTGAGGGCAACGCTTGAGACTCAATAACTGGAGTTTCACCAGTAGTAAGTGGAAGGGAGGGGACTTCCGTATGCTTCACTCCTGAAGATTGAGCATTGTCTAGATTCTACGTATGCCTTGCATGAATCTGTAGACTGTTTTGAAGTGCTCTTTGATAATCTTCATCCAATTCTTCATCATCAAGGTTTGGTTCAGTGACCTTGGCATCGAGTAAATATAACTCGGCATCAGAAAGCTTATTTTTGCCTAATTTCATTTCAGCATGCTTTCTGGCGTACTCTTCTTTAGTTTCAACAACTTGTTCAGTTGCTGGAGTACTTGTCTCAGCAGGAACAGGATTGGATTCTTGTTGCTGACTTGGTGTATGATCAGCTTGCTGATTTTCAGTATCATGACGTTCAGTCTCAGCAACTGTCAGTTTGAGTCCACTAGCATCAGGACTAGGACCTTGATTATCATCATCGTCATCCTTTTTGTCCATAGAATCTTTTTCTTCATCATCACTTGGATCTTTAGGAATGTTCTCATCCTCTTCTTCTTCATCATCGTCCGTCATTATGACCAACTCAAGATGTTTGTACAGTGCGATACTTGTAACTTCCTCTTCTTCATTGATTTTGTGGGGATCAGCCACCACGGGTACAAAGGAACCCTTGAGCATCACAGCTTGTTCAGCTGGAGAGGCACTCTTGAATTTAGCTTTCATATTCTCTCTGATTAGACCAATCAGACTTGAGCTCATGAGCTGAGAATATGTCAACTCTTCAAGAAGTATTGAGTGCACAAACGTCTCGAGTTTCAGCAAAGAAAGTCGCTTTTTCTCGTTGGACAGATGAAGGTGAAGATCAGAAAAGTCCATCCTTCTGTACCTTTGCTAGTTGCTGACAAACTTAGCAACTCTGGTCAAGGTAGTTTTCTTGAAGTCTGAGTAAAGTTCCTCTGAACTTACTTTCGGATCTTCAGTGATGTGAACCACTTCAGTGGTCTCCTTTTGAGCCTGAGAAAGAATAAAATTAAGTTCAGGAAAGTTTTGGAGAATAGTTTTAGAGTCAAAAGCTGGAACATGATTTACCTGCTGAGATTCAGCAAGCTCTTGTTGCACACTTGTTTGTGCTGGTACTATTTCCATTGCTTCAGGAGCTTGAGAAGCATCCTTGAATTGTTCATCCTAAAATAATTTAAATTTAGATACAAGCACTAAGTTTTCAAACTTAGTTGAATTACCAAAAGCTTCATCTACCTGCTGAACAGGAGGTGTGGATTCTAGTGCAGAAGTTTCAGCAACCTTCTGACTTGTATCTTGAGAAGTCTGTAAAGAAATCATTATATTAGCAAAAGAATGAGTTTCAGATAGTGAAGTTTTGCTTATGGTTGAGTTAAATACCTGCTGAAGAAGGGCAGGCGGTGACTCAGTCCTTTCAGCAACGGCAGTTTCTTCAGTATCTGGGACTTGTTCTTCAGCAGACTTCTTTTCTTTCTCTATTTGAGAAGGCTGTGCAGATTCAACAATCTCCCTTGTCTCTGAAATGACAAGTTGAGCAGAGACATCTTGACCTTTGAGTTCACTGATGGTCATGAAAACATCTACTGATTTATTGGAGGTGTCTTCGATCTCCAATTCCATTTGCTGACTCAGTTCTGTCAGCACAAGCTGAACTTTGTCAATGGATGTTTTCGGTGAACTAGGTCCATTATTCTCAGCATCACGAGATGCGTCGTCGAATAATGTCTCTTGTGGTGTTTCAGCAATTTCTGGGACTTGAACCATTGCAGTCTCAGCAACTGGTTCTTCAGCAATCACAGTCTCAGTAACTGCGGTTTCAGCAACTTGATGAATTGCTTGTTCAGCAACCATCTTTCCAGCATCAAGATTATCTACAATGTAGATATCTGGCATTGAGGCAGGAATTTCGTTTCCACTGCCTTGTGGTCTTGTATCAGCAGATGTATCTGTTGGTCCCTTTAAACAACAAGAAAAGACTAGGGGGGGGGGGGTGAATAGTCTTTTCAAACTTTCGTCGTTTAAAACTTTCTCAGCAAGTGCTTATTATTTTTCAGTAATGAGTTTGCTGATACTTAACTTTCTCAGCAAGCGTAAGTTACTTTTCAGTAGCTTGGTTTGCTGATACTTAAAATCAGAGAGCGGAAGTCTTTGATACAATAAGTGCTCTTTCAGTAAGTAAAGGTTTCAGCAAGTGATGTGAGTGACTGTGTATAGACATATATGATTTGTTGAAAACTAAGTACAGTAAGTAAATCACACTAACACTTTTATAGTGGTATCTGAGAGTGGCGTAATCTCTCAACTAATCCACTTTGTCCTTTCTAGGACTGAATCCACTAAGATATGATTGAGGTTCCTTACAATCTCCTATCTAGAGCGATTCAAACAGAAACCAAAGCACACTTGCTTCGTCTCCAACCTAATCTAGAGAACGTAACCTTGTTCTCCACCAAACTTGGTACTTTTAACCAGCAAAACTATGCTCGATTAAGTTCCCCCTGAATATCACGCCTAAAAGGGTGTATTTTCAGTTAGAGAGTTTTGGGGTGAGATAACTTAATTATAACTTATTCAGTTAGAACAAGTGATCTAAGAAACTTCAGAAATCTTCTAGTCTTCAGTCTTCGAAATCTTCAAGTTTCTGAGTGGTTCTAAATGCTTCAATAGTTTGTTTGTAAAAACAAAGTACATCATCAGCAAATGCTTCAATAGGTTGTATTTCTTTTCAGAAAACAAGATACATCATAAGCGGTAAAACCAACCTATCTAGAACCTACTCTAAGTCTTCAGCAAACGTTCCTCTTTTACAATGTCCTTAAAATTCTAAATTCCTATGGACCTTAAGAGTACTAGTTACTGGACTTTCCTTAATTTAGCATGGTTAATTCCTCATCAAAATTACAAGTTTCCTAACAACTAGGATTTGTCTTTGTAATTCATCCCTCAATCTCAGAAGGTATCTCCACCAAGGAGAATCAGAGGGCTTACTCTCAACATTCCAAATAGACTTATCCTTTAGTTTGTAACAAAGGACCCATTTAGTCCAAATAGTCTCCCTAGTTCTATGATCACCCAACTTCAGAATTTGCCCACAAATAAGGGCTTTATTCCAACCCAGAACTTCATTAATATCCAAACCACCTCTACTATACTCCTGGCACACTATTCTCCAAGAAATTAGGTTCCTTTTACCCTCCTCCTTACCACTCCATAAGTAACATCTGCAAAATACTCTCAATCTTTTTAACTACATCAATAGGAATTGGAAAGACATAGCACGAAAACCTTTGAATGCTTCCCAACACAGCTTTAATCAAATGCAGTCTCCCACCATAACTTAGATTCTTTGCAGCCCAGCTCTTAATCCTCCCTACCATTCTTTGAATCAAAGCATCATACTCAGAAATTCTGACTTTTCTAGGACTTAGAGGAATACCTAGGTATCTAACAGGGAAAACACCACTATTAAAACCCCAAATTCTCATCAAATCCTCCCTATCACACTCCTTAACTCCTGCCAGAAAAGTGGAACTTTTTCCTTGGTTCACCTTCAGCTCAGACATAGCAGAAAAGCCATCCAACACATCTTTCATTCCCTGCATAGAATTTTTATCCCCTCTACAGAATAAAAGTAAATCATCTGCAAAACAAAGATGAGTAAGAGAAATTCTACCACACTTAGGATGAAATTTAAAAAAATTACCATTCTTCACATGAAACTTTAGCATTCTAGATAAAAACTCCATACAGAGCACAAAAAGGTAGGGGGACATAGGATCCCCTTGCCTAAGACCCTGTTTTCCCAACATATGTCCTTCTAGAACACCATTAATGCAAAAAGAAAAACTGACAGTAGTCACACAATTCATAATCAGATGCACAAACAACAAATCAAACCCCAAACCAATAAGTACAAATCTCATAAAACTCCAATGAATAGTATCATAAGCTTTCCGTAAATCTATATCAAACATGCATCTGGGGGAGATATTTTTCCTTTTGTTTCCTCTAATAAGCTCTTGAGCAAGGAAAATATTTTGAAATAAATCCCTCCCACTCACAAAAGCATTCTGACAAATATCCAGGAAAAACATTTTTCATTCTATTAGCAAGCACCTTAGTAATGACCTTATACACAATGTTGCAATAAGAAATTGGTCTAAAATCAGAGATTAAAGAAGCATTCACAGTTTTAGGAATAAGACTCACATCAGTCGTATTAATCTGTTTTAGGATCTTACCTGACCTCTAAAACTCCTTCACAGCTTTACAAAGAAGCTCACCTGTTACATTCCAACTCTTTTTGAAGAAACATGCATTCATTCAATCCGGACCCGGGCTCTTGGTATCAGTCATACAAAAAAGAGTACCTCCTTAACTTCATTATCAGTAATCGCAACAGTAAGCTTCGCATTTGCCTCCTCAGAAACACATGGCCCTTGATTGAAAATCCTATCATCACAATCTTCCACCTGTTTTTCTACACCAAACAAATCTCTATAGAAATTCAAAATATGATCAACAATATCAACTTTTTTATCCAGAATTTTACCATTAGAATCAGTAAGCAAAAGGATACTATTTCTTTTCCTCTGAACTTTAACTTTCTGAAAAACTAACCGACTGCAGGTATCTCCCTCTTCAATCCACTCCATCTTTGCTTTTTGATGAAGCTGCTTATTGTACAAAGACTGCAATTCCACATACCTTTCTCTAGCATTCTTAACAGCCTCTCTTAAGCTTGAATCCTCAGGTTTTGTCAAACAGACTGCTCTGAGCTTGCTGCAAATTACTCATCTGCTTCTTAACTTGAGTTTCCAAATCTTGGAACTTCCTACTATTCAGCTGCTTCAAGTCCTCCTTGACTAACTTTATTTTAGTCACCAATTGGAACATATAACAACCATTTATTACATTACTCCAAGCTCTATTTACAATATTCAGAAAGTTCTCATCCTCGGCCCAAATATTCTTGAACTTGAAGGGAATTCTACACTTATGGTCTGAATTAAAAACCTTAATCACACTAGCCGAATGGTCAGAGATCCCAGGAGCTAGAAACGACCTGTAGAGTCTTTTTGATTTATAAACCACCATTTATTAACCAAAACTCTATCAAGTTTGCAGAAAGTGTGACCATTGCTCCAAGTATAAACATCCCCAGTATAGCAATGATCTTCCAGCCCGCAAATCTCAAGAACCTCTTTCAGCTCCTCTCCAACACCCTAAGAAACACTTTCACTCCACTTCTCTTCTTGATTAAGATCTCCCGCCACAAGCCAAGGTATCTGAATTCCACTACTTCAAGTTTGTACAAAATCCCAAAGAGGCTTCCTCTGATCCTGTGTATTCAAAGCATACACAAAAGTAGCATAGCAACACCACTTCAAGTCCTTAGTATAGATCTTGCAATGAATTGCCTGCTCCCCCATATGCTCAATATCCAAACTAACCAAGTCAGCAACCCAAACAATAAGAATTCTACAATTCTTGCTTAACAAAAAATTGCTTTCCATATTCTAGCCAGCCATATGATTACCAACTATTCTATCAAAATTTTCCTTTGTCAATCTTGTCTCCAAAACTACTCATATATTACAGTTATTATCTCTGAGAAAACTCCTAAAATTAGTCTGCTTGAGAGGATCATTCAGACCCCTCAAGTTCCAAACTCCAATGGAAACTCTATCCATTGGGACTACTTGTTTTATTCAGTCTCCCACCCCTGTGGGTTTCCTTCTCCACTCTATTCTTCGGAATATTCTTCTTTCGCCTATTCACCACATCCTCCCAATGGTCCTCTAAATACTTGTCATGATCATTCAGATTCCTTTAAGCAATTCTCAGACTAACTCTAGTACCAACACCAGTTTGCTTATTAGTTTTTTAGCATTCCCAGCTTTGCCTGTTACATTCAAGTCATGCCCATGCTCCAATTCTTCAACATTAACACTGTATAAGTAACTCTAAAATCCCCCACAACTGTATCAACGGTAGAAATCCTAGAAGTACTAGCAAGCTCAGTTAAAACCTCTGCTGCAGCACTCTGTTTCTGAACACGTTTCTCCAAAACCAAATCAACAGCTCTCTGAAATTCAGCATCATTCCGTTGACCTGGCACATTTGTTGCAACCTTATCCGTTTGTGTCCTATTAACTGCAGTACCAGTCACCTCATTTCTCCTCACATTTCCATTCACCCCTTACTACTTGTCTCTGAGCATCATATTCAATTCTTTGATTCTGACCCATAGATGGCTCGTGTCTCTGAGCATCATTCTCAATTCTCTGATTTTCTTTTCTCAACCCAAGCCTCCCTAGGCATAATATTACATTGCCTCGCATTATGACCAAATCTATAAAACTTAAAGCACTGATAAGGCCTTACTTCATAGGTAATTCGCTGCTCAAATTTCTCTCCATCAGGTCCCTCTTAAATTATCTTATCCAGTAGTTTCTCACCTCCTTTTAGCTCAACCAGAATCCTAGCATAACCAAGTCTCTCTTCACTAGCAGTAAGCTTATCCATATGACTTGGTTTTCCAATCATACTCGCAATCCTAGCAATCATCTCCAACGACCAGAACTACAAATCCAGTCCAGGCGGTTTAATCCAAACCGGATAATCCTACAATGAATCAGGATCCAACTTCACTTCCGGACTCCATTTCTTAAGGAACAACGGATATTTTGTTCCTTAAGAAAACATGATTTACAGTTTCCAAGGAGACAACACCACAATTCTTACACTTTATCTTCCTCGCTCATGAACACCCCCCTTCTTTCCAAATTCTCTCTAGTGGGTATTTTATTTTGAAGAATTTTCCACACTAAAGCATTCACTTTTCATGGTACATACTTATTCCACACCACATTACACCACTTTTTCATTGGATTTTCAACCCTTTTGGCATTCAATTTTTTATAGCCCTCTTAGGTTGTATAACAATTTGACTCACTACCCAACCAAATCCACTCATCGCCAACCCCACTTCTTATACGAAACTCCCCCAACAAGACTTCAATTTGTTTCACAATTTCAAGTTCTCTATCTCTTAAGTTCCTAGCCCAATGCCAATTACACACAACTCTATCCCCACACAACCCAATTCTTTCACTAATGGTACACCCTTTTTTCATTTCTAGTCTATAAATTCTAGGGAATTTTTCTTTAAGACTCACTTCCAACGGTCCCCCATTTCACCCCCAAAACATTGTATTTTCACCATTCCCAACCCTTTTAACCTGTGTTTTGAAACCCGGTGGGTCGACTCGGGTCAACCCGGGTATACCGGATTTCGGAGCCATAAGCGGGACGAGGAAGGCAAAAATCGTTCCAATCTCGGAATATGATTAAAAAAAGGAAAAACAGGGAGAAATCCAACAAAATCGATTGAAAACCTAACACCACAATCGCCGCTTTCAGCTTATTGTCGGAATTTTCCTTTCTGTAGTTCTTCTACTTTTCCATTGGAGTTGTGACTGTTCTTATATTAAGCTTCTCAGTTTGCTAATCTTCTTATATTAAGCTTCTCTGTTTGCTAATTTGTGTGGGGAATGACATGTTGTTTGCAATTGAATATCTCTAACCGTGGTGGTGGGTGGAGGAGTATGGTGGTGGGCGTTGGAGAGGGCTAAAAGATATGGGAGTTTCTGGTTTTCGGTTAGAGATAAAATGGGGGCGGAGGCAAAGAAGAAAGATAATGAGTTGAGTAGGGTTTGGAGGTTTGGTGCTTTGTGATTGATTGTGAAGTGGAGTGTCACGTGGGTAGTACTTGGTCCTTATTTGGAATTATTACCCTCTACCTCTACGGCTCTCCTAATCCAGTAGTAGTACTAAATTTTAATGTATACATCATCATCAAAAATTTATTTTCATAATACTTATACTTTGAGTTTTATTTATCAAGAAAATGTTGTCTAATAATGTTTATACATAATATATTGCATTATTTAAAAGTTAAAAATAATTATATAATTTTATATATTTATGACGTCATCCGAGTCAACCCTCCGAGATGACCCGGGTTGAACCTTCTCAGGAGGTCGTCCGAGATGACATCCGAGACGAGATTCAAAACATAGCTTTTAACACAATTTTTAGATAACCAATTGTGTTTCATATAAATCCCCACCAAATCCACCACCAATCTGACCAACCCCCCTTTCTTTTCCCCCCACTACTCAAGTACTCCACACACTCAAAGAAGTTCCCATACTTTGATTTAAGAATCTTTGCCCAAAAAAGGTCCTTTCCACCGAATAATTTCCAAATCCATTTCCCAAGGAGTGCCAAATTAAAGTTTTCCAAACGGTGAGTCTATGCTAACGAACTGTTGTAAAGTCGTAATGTTACGACTTTACACTTTTAAACACTTGTAAACACTTGTAAACACTTGTAAACAGTTGTAATCATGATCTGGACGGTTGGAAATCATTTACAACCATAATCTATCATTTACAACTTGATTATCTTGGTTGTAAATGGGATTTTCCGTTTACAACTGAGTTATCTTGGTTGTAAATGATAAATTCCGTTCTTATTAAAAAAAATTAACGATGGTGGGGATTGAACTCTGGTCGCTGGAGTAAAAGAATCCAACATTACCACTCAACCACGTTTTGATGTTTTGATGTATGCACGATATCAAAAACAATACTACTTAACCATAAAATTTCTCATCCAATTCACAATTTTAAATTTCTTAATCAAAATAAAAGAAATCATTCGCTCATAACCCTAGCCGTTTATTAAGACAGACTAATTCAAAAATATTGCAGCTTGTTCATCGATTCCTCCCATTGACAAATGTTTTCAAAAATAAAATTCTTCCCAGATTTCATCTCCGGCCGAACCCACGTGACGCAAAAGCACACCGATTGTCTTCTTCCCAGTGATACAACTCCACACAGATTTAAAAATTTCTCCCATATATCTTCTCCGCCCAGATAAAATATTTTCAACCCAGATTTCGTCTCGTCTCCGGAATCGAAAGATCGATCGGAATTGCAGTTTCGGCCCTATGTCTTCTACCCCATCTTGGCCCTATGTCTTTTTCGCCGATTAGAATTGCAGTTTTCGGATCTTTATTCTACAGGTAAGTGATCATATATATATTTTTTCAATTTAAAAAAATGTGTATTAAGTATTAATTTGAAAACTGTTATCAACTCATGTATGACTTTATTTCATGAATGCAAACATTTATTTTGAATATATCAGGGTTTCTTTACTTATCATTTGTTGTGCATTCAGTGGTTATACTATTAAGCCTATTGTCTTGTTGTGGTTGAGTGTTGATGTAGACAAAAACAATTAATAAAAAGGATGTTAATAATGATGAAATACAGCAAAAAGTAATCATGATATTCATTCAAATGAGACTTTTAAGCAAACTCTAAGGAACTTTTGAGTGCATTTCAATTTAGTACATGGATTACAGATTCTGTAACATGGATTACTGATTCTGTAACATGGATTACTGATTCTTTTTCTTGTTGTGAAATTATTAAAGTTCTTTCTCATCCAATTCACAAACTAGGCGCAGTGGCACACTTTCAAAATTCTGGTTAACAGGATAAGGTCTTTTATGAATAAGATCATTTATATCCTCGCTTGCCTCTTCAAAAAACAATTTGGGCAACTTGTTCATAAATTTGTTTATATTTTACAGCAAGTTTGGGGGATTGTTATAACTGAAAATTTAACTAATTCTGTTGAAAGGTCAAAGAACATTATGCACAGCATTTGAACTACTTCTTTAAACTGTTTTTTTTTTACTGGACCTTTCAAAATTCGAACTATTATTTTCCTTTATTGACTCAGCTGATCTTATCTCTATCCTTGGGGAAGTGGAGATGTCAGTTTGATCATTGGAAACTGTAATGCTTTAAATGAAAGGCTATGAATGCTTGCATATACTACATTGAGACTGTTTAGTCGGTAGATATGTGTTTATATATATCACTACTTGTTATGTGCTTTTTGTGTGTGCAAAAAAGTTTATTTCATTAACCTCTCTGCAACCTTCTTCCCTTGTTTGTGCCTTCTTCCACCAGAAAGTATGACCTACTACAATACTGGTGCTCACATTTCACCTTCAGATGGCAGTGGCTTGGATAGAATGATACTCTCTCGTTTGCTGAGTATCATTCCCAAACTCAAGGTTCATCCAGTTCCAAAATCTATTTTTTTTGCCAAAACCTAGAGGTCGACCTAAACCCAGAAGAGTGAATCATTGGCTTTCCTCGGAAATTTTCTTTCTTCATAAAAAGGGAGAGAAGATTGTCCAAGAATATCGTAGCATGGCGTAATGATTCTACAAAATATGCTAACAAGGCGTAATGCCTCCTAGCTGTTCTGCTTCTCCATCTTTTTCATTTCTACTCTCCCTCCTTGATAACGGGGATGAAGTAGTTAGATTGTGTCCAAGGCGGTGCATCAAAGCTCGTCTGCCACAGGCCCCCCATACCCTAATGTAGTCAATGAGCTCGTTTCTCAAGGACGTGGGTGGATGCTTCCTTCCTTGGAGAACGGAGAGAGAAACAGAGTAGAGATCAAAGGCATAGGCGAGATTGTCATATCAAATGGAGAGTTATGCACAACTAGTATTACTTTTTGTTTTTATGTTTGACTTAGATAAAGATCTTTGTATCATTTAGTATGCGAATGTCATATCAACATTGTAATCTGTTTTTCAGTGAATGAATAAAGATGTGTTGAATGTTGAATATTATGTTTTCTGCATTTTAATTGGCCTTATGTGGATTTCAAATGTGACTTTTAAGTAAACTCTAAGCAACTTTTTGTTGCATTTCAATTTAGTACATGGATCTGTAACATGAATTACTGATTCTGTTTCTTGTTGTGAAGTTCTTAAAAGTTCTTTCTCATCCAATTCACAAACTAGGCACAGTGGCACACTTCCAAAATTCTGGTTAACAGGAAAAGGTCTTTTATGAATAAGATCATATATCCGTTTCAACATGGGTCTTTTCCAGAAAGAAAAATTATTTGGTATGTTGTTTGTTCTGTTCTAGGAAGAAGCATCATTTATGAATAAGATCATTTTTTTTGGTTTTGCTGTTTGGATTGGTGAGTCTGAGGGTTATGAAATACTCGTTCAAGTAATGTGCTATGTTGTAGGGAGAATGAGATGAAGTAATATTCTATTCATGTTTCTTTTGCGTCCTATGGTCACAGTTTTGTGCTATTTGTTGATCTAATTAACTGTTATCAAGGCTATGTATAAAATTTACTTTTGGTTGAATCAAATTGTGCCTTTTTATTATCATTTAATAATTATTTTTTTATTGTATTGTATTTAGTAATATTGTGTGAAAATGATCTATTGCATAAAATAAAAGGGAAGAAAACAAATAAGAGCAAATAAATAGACATAGCCTTTTCATTGAAATCATGTAAGCACAACAGAAACCAGTACATTGATTCCAAAAGACTTAAAAATATAACCAAATCTGAAAATAAAAGAATGGCCTAGACCATGTCACTCTTCACCTGAGCAATGGTCCCTGAGACCTGGTACACACTGTTCATGATCTCAGGATGAGATACCACACTTATCTCCATGAGAGCAACCTTGATGTCAGTTGCCTGCTGGCTCACCTCAATATGCTCAAACCCCACAATAGATAGCCTTGATGCCAGGTCAGTAGCTTGCCAAAATGGACCTCTCCTATTGCAGTTCCCTAGCATGAGCCTTGAACTGCATGATGCATCTTGAATGTTGAGTCTGATACTGTCACCAATGGTCCAGGTGACCTTAGCCTCGTAGTTGAACTTGGCAGGATAAGAAACAGAGGCAGAGGAGGCCATTTTAAATTTATTTTTTCTTTCTTTTTGTATATGAAAATTTCTTGAATGTTAGTTGTGATGAATCCTGGCCCCTTGCTATTGGCCAATGAATCCGGCTATCCTATGTTGTGGCTTTTCAAATAAACCATATGCAGTATTTACCATGCAAAAAAGCTGCTTTGATCCATTGAAATTGCTGAAAAATTAAAAAATGGACTATTAGCATGTAGTTTTCTGATTTTTGTAACATTCTCTGGAAACAAATATAATGTGTTATAACATGTAAATTACTGTTGCTGTGCCATGTGATGTAATGTGTGATAACGTGTAAATTACTGTTGTTGAAAAGGATTGTCAAGTTTTTTTGTTGCTACTGACTGGTAAACATGCACTACATGATACTGCAAGTGCTGAATAGGCACCACCCATGAGCAATCAGCGGTGAATTTTACATGTACTGTAAAATGGAAACTCCAATTTTGGTTTCTCTGGATGCTATGCACAATATGGACAGGAACTTCTGATAAGTTGTAGCAAGAGGACATAACTATGATGAAATTTTTAGTATTTGCATAAGTGTGCAAGACCTCTTATTCTCATACCATTGCCAGTTTGGGATCGTTCATAAGAATGCAGAAACCGTTAGATCGTTTGTTTGTGTTAGTGTGGATATATATATGGTAGATATCATTTTCAGTTTATGAAATTGGGATTGGTCAGTAATGTTATGCTCGGATTCATGATCGAAGGTGCTACGAAGGTCCAAGAGGAATATACTTGGTGGATTTTTTCCAGAGGCAGTTGCGATGGATGGCAGGCGTGCTATTTATGGCCTAATATGCACTGGGCTTATCTCTGCATGTTATGTTCAAATTGTATTATTCAGTATTTCTATTTGATTCACGTACTGACAATGTTCTATTTGTTTGAATAAATCCATCATTATTTGATTATATAATGCCAGTGATAATGTATGTCATGTTCGAAAAATTAAGGATTTGGGCCTGGACTGGATAAAAGTCCAACAAAAATCATATACATACGTAATCGGCCTAAAGAAAAGTCCAACATCCATTCGTCCCATTACCGCATTTAGCCCAAAATCGATAATAAAATAACCGGGTTTTCTAGGGTTAGCGTTATTCAAATCAATTAGGGATTTCTTAAAAATTATGGTCGTATTTGGGGATTTCACCAAATCACGTTTCTAGGGTTAGGGTTCATCAAATCAATTTGGGATTTCTAAAATTGATTTTGGAATTTAATACCCCAATTCCAAAAAAATGATATACAATTAATGGGCCTTAACATAGACTTTGGACTTTAGTAAGAGGAAAGCCCAACAAAAATCATAAAATATGTAATGGGTTGGAGATGAAGGAAGCCCAAAATAACAATTTGACTGATCTGTTAACAGACATTCCGGCCTATTAACCACTTTTGGCCCAAATCCATAATAATATTTCTAGGTTTTCGAGGGTTTTGTCAAATCAATTTGGGAATTATCCCGAAAATGAACGGCGTTTTTTGGGATTTCAGCAAATCGATTTTCTGGGGTTAGGGTTTATCACATTAGATTTAGGATTTTCAAACGCCTAATGTTAATTTGAGGATGAAATTGATCTGGTCATATAATGCCCCAATTTTCTAGGGTTAGGGTTTTACAAATCAATTTGGGATTCCTCAAAAAAACTAAGGGCGTATTTGGGGATTTCACCAAATCAAATTTCTGGGGTTAGGGTCCATCAAATCAATTTGGAATTTATAAACAATTAAGGGCGTATTTGGGTGTTTCACCAAATCCAAATTCTAGTGTTAATTTGGGGAGCTCACGAAATCGATATGGGAATTTAGTGCCCTAAATGTCTAGGGTTCGGGTGTTTCTAATCCATTTGGGGTTTCTTAAAAATTAAGGATGTATTCGGGGATTTCACCAAATCAATTTGGTGGGGTTAGGGTTCATCAGATCAATTTCTCAAATGCCAGATGTTAATTTGGGGATTTCTTAAATTTATTTTCTTGCGTTTTTTACAACTTCAATGTAAAACTGTAACACAACATACTATAAATTTCCCTAAATTTAGTCATTTCGGTAAAATTAGAATGATACATTCAGCAAAGATTACCATGCCCCCGCGCAAGGATGACAAGCACAAATCCAGTAATGGCCCCAAACATATACTGTACCAGAAAATTAAACACATGGTACATGGGTGAATCAACACTCTGGCTCCAAACCTATTGCTGATTTCTGTAACATGTCGTCAAACAAGTCTCCGAATCCCCGCTCATGATATATATCCCTTATATGTATTTATTTTCCTTCTTTCGGGTCAGACACACGTATGAAAAGATGTACAGATCGGTATCCAGCAGCCTCACATGCCTTGATATGCTTCAATAAATCATGATCCGAATTTATAAACTTAAAATCACAATGATCGTCAGTTGATACAACAAAACGATCGCCTCCTCTGTGGGGGAAGGAAAATGCTGTCACAAATCGGCTAATGATTTCTTTAATTCCCACAGTCTGTTCTGAACCCTCAATGGTGTGCACATGCCTACAAAAATAGGCTCCGTCGCTATCTTTGATGCGAGCACGTATTGAGATTGTTTTGCTGCAAAGCATCATAAGATATATTTCCATTTTAATATAGAAGTAATTATTAGTTAATTAAAGTCGACCTATTTTATGAATCAACTGTCAAATATAAACACAGATGCAAAAAATTATCATTTTCATTCACCTATGGTAAATCCTGTTCTCCCAGGAGGTATATAGTGACTCTGCCAACTTCCTGCGAGTAGCAATTATTTCTTCCTGCGTAATGCAATCACAAGAGTTTAATTAATAAACGTTGCCAACCATAACTGTAGAGCATGGCTGAAAAGATCACATCTATATCGAGAGTCTTACTTCATTCAGTGTTCTGTTGACGGCTTCCCGAAACATGAAGAAGAGATATGCGTATACGCCGCAATCGAGACTGCATTTGTCAGATTCAGCATGTATAAGAACATATTTATTTATACATCACTCAGTTCTGGTAAATAATAACCTGTGGTAATGTTAATTGCTTACCCGTTGCCTTGATTTGGCACAGTTGGCGGATAAACAACTTTGAATTTGTTCCATTGCTTCTGTTTAAAATCTTCTAAGCCCAATGCCTTTGTTGTTTCCTCAAGTGTAGAGACCTGCACAAACTGGCCTGGTTAGCCTTTTAATGCATATCCAACTTGTAATATACTACTATAACTCTGTTTACACCACTGAAATCGCAAAGATGCTGATAGCAGACATATTACATATTAATACATATGATTACATCCCTCTGACTAAGTATTGAAGTAACACTCTTACCAAATTCACTGCCAACTCCAAATAGCTTTTACTTGCTCTATCGTAGAGCAAGGTGTCACAAATTTCGAGTGTTCTGTTGTCCAAATTCACCCGGCACACGGTGAAATGGTGTTCATGGATTATTGGTATGGATATTGTGGAGCACTCTGACGAAGAAATTCCTTTCAAAAAGAATTTTATCGATGCCTTCAACGATTTCTCACGTTGTAAGGGGTCATGAAACCTGCTTTTCTTGTCTTTCAGCGATCCGCTGATGATGTTGCACACAGTCTAATATTATGAAAAATATAGGAAAAAATAATGAAACCGTTGTATGTCGGGAGATATGTCATTGTTTGTTCAATTCAGTTATTTAAGTTAGGCCTTACACAGAACATCATAGGCAAAACTCAATGATTGGTGACAACACCTCGAAATTTCCTGTCCAACCAAGTCATGGCAGCAACACCACTAATGACCTGTATATATCATAGTGTGTTCCTGTCGAATCATTAACACAATACATATGTATCAAGTATATGTAATGAAAATAATTACGGAAGGACCTTACTTGGTCATTAAACCACGTGTGAGGATTCATGGTCAACATATCAGATCTACGGAGATAGATTGCGAGGTCATCAAAACCAACTAAACTTTCACTGCTTGTCCAGGAACAGTTAAGTTATCGTGAATACTTAGATCATGAATAAAGAAAAAAATAAACAAAAGAGAGCGAGGCAGAGAGACAAAAGAGTTGTTGTAACTTCACCTTCTATGTCCATGTTCCCATAATAGATAGTTGACCAATTCATGCTCACTAGATGGAATAGTCGTACAAATGGTTTCATAAAGGTCAGGTATTCCAGGGTTATTAGGCTGACCAAATGGACTTCTCGACGCTGTCTTTGTGATCCTTTTGGGATTAACAACCCCATGTGGACTTAAAAAAACATGACGCTCTTGATTTGAATTGATTTTGGACTGAGGAGTGCGAAGCTCTGGCTTTTTTGGTTTTCTGAATTGGGAATTACTTGGCGGCGTCACAATCTCGTTGGTCCTTTTTGATTTAACGGCCCCAGGTGGACTTAAATGAACCGCACTATCTTGGCTTGCATTGTTTTTGGACTGAGGAATGAGAAGCACTGATTTTATCTCTCTTTGACTTAAAGAATCACTTGGTGGCTTGGTCCTTTCTGAATTAATGGCCCCAAGTGGACTAAAATTAACTTTCTTTCCATTGTTTTTGGTCTGGTTACTGTCATTTACAGGAGACTCTAACTTTTTTTTTTTTACTTTTTGGGAATCACGTGGTGACGTCAACATATCTGTGACCCTTTTGAAATTCAGGGCCTCACGCGGACTAGAATGAGCAGCACTTACTTCCTTTGCCCTGTTTTTGGACTGCGTAGAGCCACGCTGTGGACCCACATGATTACCATGGGACTTATCTGTTTCCATATTCATGCATGATGTTGAAGGCACACTTGATTCTTTCGCATTGTATGTGTTCCTGAAAGGTCAGTTATGAGAATCAACTATAGTGCATAGAATATTCATTATAAACAAAAGAACCAAATTAGGTTTGACGGCACTAACGCAGTGTTCTCATTCCTGTGGTGGTGCCGGTACAATGACAAGACGATATTTTTGCATGCACTCTGGAAATCCTCCTACATACCCACAGAAAATTGAAAGTAGTTAACCGTAAAGTAAAGTAGATCTGTATACATGATGATAAAAGAAACATTACAAAATATGGTCCCAAAACAATTTCCCCTTGCAAATTGGGTCCAGGTGAGAGTATATATCAAGTCCTATTTTCCGAAAACTAGGTTTCAAAAAACAAAATAAAAATAAAAAATAATAATAATAAAAAAAATATAATAAAATAGGAACAACAATGCAATTTTCCCTTGTGATCAACGTGACATGAGATGAAACTGTGTGTTACTGTTACCTCTGTCTCGAGGGATGATCGCTCTATTACCCTTGCCTTCACCATCATCTCCATACAAACATAAACAACAGCGTCCACCCTGCACACAAGTGAGTCCATTTAGCTGAAAATTTCATATTTATAACGAAGGTATTACCTATTAATGTGTGTCGGGATACTCTTCTTATAATCAAAATCAAATTCATCGTCATCAGATCTAAGTTTCTTACCACCGCACCATCTTAACATTAACCTTTCAACTTCAAAGGCCTGCGGCAAACCATATTGCAATTTAACAAAAAAATAGTCATGAGTAATTATTCGCATGACAGCGGCAACAAGTATTAATGGTCATACCTTCTTTTTAACAAGGGAAGCGTGGGGCTTTCTAGGCATATCAGTTGATGGAGCAGTGTCATACACCTCTAGAGTACAACTTTTGACTTTAAAACTTACCAGGATACAATGCCCATTGGCAACCATGACAGGAACAAAAACATTGATTGGTTTGTCTGGCACAGATTTAGTGCCTTCTTCTCCTGCTTTTAAAAACCCTTCGCACTGCAAACTTTCCATATCGGTGGGCATGAACCACACACTCTGCCCATCTTTCAGTGCAACAGATGTGCACAATAAAGCAACACAATCAATCACCTACAATCACAACACACATATCATTACGTGAGCAATATATCAACAAGTCTGGAACTCACAATTCAAACAAAATATCTTACACTTTTATGCACGAAATTCCTCATTAACAAATCCTGCAAGGCCACTTTACTTAGGGTGCAGTGTCCAATCCATAAAACAATTGTACTGCATCAAACATAAAAATGTTCATTGGTATCCTCATTATGCGAAACAACATATATTTGGATCAGGGCTTAAATCCAACGTAAACTGCATACCTTTGGGGCATAACAAAACCAAGGATCGTTTCAATCAATTTATTTTCATCTGAGAACATCTGCGACGAAAGTGATTCTTTTATCTCTGCCTCGTTATCCAAATCTTTATGATGAGATTCCCACTTCTCCTCTTCTCTATCTTCGCGGTACTCTGATTTGTTCTCCGTTTCCTCTTGGGTTTCCCAGTACTCTGGATTGTTGTTATTTCCTTCTTTTATTTCTGACTCTTCTCCTGTGGGTGAGGGGTACTCTGGCTTATTCTTATTGAATAGGTTCGTAAGAACACCAGTCAATTGCTTCTCGACAGCAGACGTTACGACACCCACGATATATGTTTTCGATTTCTCTAGTTTCCCATTCACGCCGTCCAAACTTTTAACGATCTTATCTCCCAATTGCAAGCCTTTAATAGAATTTGCCATATGATATCTGCAAGCTCATCCATAGTCTGTTGCGGATCTCGCGTGCCCATTGCAAGGGGGACAAAGTGCGTATCGTTCCTGGACCTCTTAGACCTGTTATCCGAATCTTCGTATCTATCAGACGTAGTTTGGTCTTCATCAGAATCTCCGTCTTCCATGCAACGTACGTCGGAAATCGATATTCCTTCTCCCTCTGCCTCTGGGTCAGACTAATCCCTGACGACAGAGTTAGTGGTTGCCCCGTTCACCACGCAAGCCTGAAACATTTAAAAGAGTCTTAGAAAAAATGTTGAGCTCTTGTAGTTAAACAATTAAAAACAGAGACATGAGAAAATCATTGTATATGAAATTACTACTACAACAAGAAAGGTTATGACCTTTGGATCCTTGTACAATTGTTCGGAAGATTGCTTAAAGTCATGCATGATGCCACGGACTAATTTCCTAGTGAGCTGTTCAACGTACGGCATGTCACTCGAGAGGCATACCTCATGCCCTCTCGATTTAGATGGAGACACCAGTGAAAAGAAGAGGACCTGGCAGCAATTCAATAAAGCATAATTCACGATCCCATCATGCTAAATAATCAGACAAATGGCAGGTGTCAAAGAAATTTGATTGTACCTCCAACAGAAATGGGCATGCAGTCATATAGGTTGGTTTTTTTTGATATGCGGCCACGGCTTCGTTCGTTGTCTCTCTTATCAACTTTGTCCAATTCTTTTTATGTATGTTCTCCATATCAACCAGGAGGTTTAGAAATTTGCAATGTAAATTAAGGGACATCTTCGGAAATAGTAACACTCCAAAAGCATATACAAGGTACTGCAACTCGAACACTTGATCATTTTGACCACCTTGCTTCAAAAATCTTCGTAAATCGCTCATAACTACCCTATCGTATTGGTTAAAACTGAAATAACTATTGAAATTTTCATAATCAGTTTTGTCAGTTTCATCTATGATGATTTCCTGCCCCGTTGATGGAACCCCTAGGGCGCTTCCAATCAAAGCATCAGTGACATGAAACGTCAGGTCATTGACTCTCCAGACACTTGCATCTGGATTATAATTTTGAATTAACCAATGCACCAGGTCCCTGTGGTGTTTTTCAAAGTTAATCTTGGTTATACCTTCAAAACAACTCCCCTTAAAGACCTCTGCTAGTCTATCTTTAACTTTGGTGTTCAGCGTTGACAGTCGCGTAATACTCATCCGTGTAGAATACGTTACCTATTCATCGTGATTGTAACAAATGAGAACATGTAAGATTCACGGTACTAATTGCTTTCGAAATAAAAACATGACCTGCCACCTTGTCTGATAACGAAGACGAGTTGGATTTGCAACTCTTCCTAATTATCCGAGCCTTGGGGGGCTGTGATGTTGGTTTTGTCGGGGTTGTCGGGTGTACATCCGTTACCTTCCTAGCCCGTTTGGGAAGGTGTGTATCATTGGGTTTCGTTGGATACACATGATTATGACTGCTCTCCCTACAAAATTAACACATGAAAAATGAGAATTTGATTAGAGTGTAACAGAAACAATACAATAACCATGCAAAACAAGTTGACAATCAAAATACTTACATCACTAAGTTTGGTATTGAGAGAATACTTTGGACTATTAGGTCTGCAAACTTGGTGTAACCTATTTCAAATAAGAAGCATCAATGAATGAACTGAACATATACAAAAAAACAAAACAAATTGTTAACCGATTCGAGTAACATGAATAGAGTGCACCGATTCTAAGTCTGAAAACACTGTTAATCAAACAATCTGGACACGCGCGCACACAATCACACGTTCTAAGAAGCATGATGGGGAACAATTACATAAACAAACTTCGATTCAAGCATATCGATCAACAATCCAACATCACTAACCTAATGTGTACTCACAATTTGAATCGGCAATTGGAAATACAAATTGATCAAAAGTATAACGACGGAGAGTTAAATTAAAAATTAAAAATAAAAAATAGGCGGTTGATCACCAAAACCCTGAAAGCGCTGCCGAGGTTTGAATGATTGACTGTTTTGCTCGGCTCGTGGAATTAATGCTTGCAATCAATTAATATTAATAGTATATGAGAGGGGAACTGATTTCTCGGTAGTGGGCGTTATCCCAATATGTTATAATATTTACATATATATTTTATAATATATTTATTATTCTTGTGTAGCATCAATTAAGGAATAAGAGTTTTGTTGCAATTTGGAAACTTCCTTTCACATAAAAGACATATTTTTATTGGGGTAGTTTTCCATTTCCTTTTTCACCAAACCAAA
Source organism: Plantago ovata (assembly GCA_028274465.1). Taxonomy (NCBI): domain Eukaryota; kingdom Viridiplantae; phylum Streptophyta; class Magnoliopsida; order Lamiales; family Plantaginaceae; genus Plantago; species Plantago ovata. The sequence continues at coordinate 70,963,765 of CM051456.1, forward strand.
TCAAATCATTAGAAAATACGAGATTGATATAACATCAGGGATCGGTTTGTGAGCATTTGTTACTAAAATTCATTTGTGAATGTTCAAAGTGTGTTGGTTAGTGTGCTGGTAATGAAAGACTAAAAGTTGGAAGTAGCTAAAATTAAGAAATGGAAACACTAGCCACCAGTGGGTTTCGAACTGAAGACATCTCAATTGAGAGCTGGATACTTTTCCACTCGACCATTACATCTCTTGTTGAAAACTTGTGTTGCTTTTGCAATCGATACTTTTCCACTCGACCATTACATCTCTTATTTTACTTTATTATTCTATATAGATTTTTTAAATTTTTACATTAATTTTTTGATTGAAAATATTTATTTTTTCTTAAGTCATGATTGGTTGGAACTTGTAAGGTGTTTAAAGTGGTGGTGGACTGGTGGTCAACTCAAATGGACTAAAATGTAATTGAGTTTGGACTAAAATGTTATTGATAACACAAAGGGTCCTTTTTGAAACAGTCATTCATAGTGAGCCCTTATAATCAATTTTCACTTACTCTTAAACTATAGTATAAATTTTTAAGCTATTCAATAAAGAAACAAAACTTTTAAGAAACAAAACAATTTCGATGAAGAAACAAAATGTATAAAATTCAATAAAGAAACAAAAGTACCAAATAACAATCGTGGTCACAAATCATAAAACAACGATATGAAATACTCGACTTATCAAACATTTGAACTAAGTTAGGCCCACACGATTTCATCTCCAAAAGTTACATCAACCACCATATCAGCTTGGAGCAAGTGAGGTCTAACGTGGCAAAATGGAGTAATCACCATATGACCATGGCGAAAATAATTGTTAGGCAGGAAAGGCTTATAGTGAATTTTGTTCAACCTGATTGTTATTCGACCCATGCGCCTTTTTGAAGTCACGATTCAGTTCCAGTGATGTCCATGCTGAAAGATCATATGCGCCATTCTCCCTGACTACAAGATCAGTGCTAAACAGTCTCACGATAGAATAAGCATAAATAGATGGTACGTGACCCAAATCTATGGCCTTCCCGAAAAGCTCATATGAAGCCAATTCGTTCTCATTGGTGAAAAATTCCTCCTGCACATCGAAACAGTTAGTATTAGGCGTTGAATTATAATTATATTTAATAAAATGGAACGATTTTATTTATTTATTTATTTTTGGAAACGGGTAAAATTTTATTAAAAAAGAGCACAAGCATTTAATGAAATATAAAAATAATTTACGAATGCCTTTCGTAGTAAAGCTTCCGGGTTATTTGCAACCAAAAGCTTCTCCAAGACTGAAATTGGCAGGTTTGAACTTCCACCAAGTTTAATAAGTTTGAGAACTTCACTTTCCTCTCCAAGGATATTCAGATCTCTACAACTATAGAGCAAAAAGTATTCATAAAACTTGAGCCGTGGAAAACATTAATCAATATATATGATAAAGTGTTGGTCCCTTTAAACAACAAGAAAAGACTAGAGGGGGGGGGGGGTGAATAGTCTTTTCAAACTTTCGTCGTTTAAAAAATTTCTCAGCAAGTGCTTATTACTTTTCAGTAATGAGTTTGCTGATACTTAACTTTCTCAGCAAGCGCAAGTTACTTTGTAGTAACTAGGTTTGCTGATACTTAAAATCAGAGAGCGGAAGTCTTTGATACAATAAGTGCTCTTTCAGTAAATGAAGGTTTCAGCAAGTGATGTAAGTGGCTGTGTACTGATAGATATGATTTGCTGAAAACCAAGTACAGTAAGTAAATCACACAAACACTTTTATAGTGGTATCTGAAAGTGGGTAATCTCTCAACTAATCCACTTTGTCCTTTCTAGGACTGAATCCACTAAGATAAGTTTGAGGTTCCTTACAACACCTATCTAGAGCGATCCAAACAGAAACCAAAGCACACTTGCTTCGTCTCCAACCTAATCTAGAGAACGTAACCTTGTTCTCCACCAAACTTGGTACTTTTAATCAGCAAAACTATGCTGGATTAAGTTCCCCCTGAATATCACGCCTGAAAGGGTGTATTTTCAGTTAGAGAGGTTTGGGATGAGATAACTTAATTATAACTTATTTAGTTACAACAAGTAATCTAAGAAACAAAACTTTGAATACTTTGCAGCAAGCAAGTTTGATTGTTTCTGGTGTCAAGACTTCTTCTTGTTCGAAAGAAAGACAGAACACTTAACTAATTTCTTAGTAGTGTAAATTCTACTTCTTCACAAGTAGCTTTTTCAAGCTTTAAATCTTGGAACGGATCAATGGCAGTAGGAGTATTTGAAGGTTATGTGAGTTTAAGCACAAGTGAGAGTATGATCACGTTGTTGACCTCTATTTATAGTGAAATAAGGAGCCGTTTGAATTTTAAATTCTAAGGCTTTTGGTCCTTAAAATGTCACTATCTTGCTTTTGTACTTTCAGCAGCGTCCTTGTTTGTCTTCTAGTCTTCATGTCTTTCACGTGCATGCTTTGCATTTAATGCTTATTTGAATAAAATTCAAACAGTAACATTGGAGCGCAAATGCAAGTACTTTCAGCAAGAGGTCACATATGTTCCATCAGCAAGTGGTCAGTCTCAGTTTCAGCAAGCACAACCTACTCTGTCATTGAAATTTTCACTGATGCAAGCTGTTGCTGAAGTTTCCACTTTCTGAGCAACATGTGCCTTTGTAGATACCAGTCTTCAGAAATCTTCTAGTCTTCAGATCTTCGAAATCTTCAAGTCTTCAGATCTTCAAAATCTTCAAGATCCTGAGCGGTTCTAAATGCTTCAATAGTTTGTTTGTAAAAACAAAGTACATCATCAGCAAATGCTTCAATAGGTTGTATTTTTTTCAGAAAACAAGATACATCATAAGCGGTAAAACCAACCTATCTAGCACCTATTCTAAGTCTTCAGCAAACGTTCCTCTTTTACAATGTCCTTAAAATTCTAAATTCCTATGGACCTTAAGAGTACTAGTTACTGGACTTTCCTTAATTTAGCATGGTTAATTGCTCATCAAAATTACAAGTTTCCTAACAAATTTCCCCCTTTTTGATGTTAGCAATCCATGGCTAAATTAATTGTTACCCTTTTAGAGGTTTCTGATATTGAATAAATCAGTTGATTAATGCAAGCATACTTGAATAATTAAACAGTAAGCATAAGTAAATTGCATAATCAAAAACCAATAAGAGTCAAAAGCTTCATTGCTGATAGTTATCTTTCAGAAGTTTACAAGAAAGAGCAGAGATAACTAAACAAAATCAGCAAACAAAACTTTAACAGAACTATTACAGAGAGTTAAGCTCTTCCAGAAGATTTTCTCAAAATCTCTCTTACACTCTTCTCAGCAAGTGCAGTAAATTCAACACAGTCCTTTTCGTAGTTCTCAAGTAGCCTACGGACTTGTAATTGAAGAATCCTTGCATTTTTGCAGGCAGTATGATGATGCTTTTCAGCATTCATTTCCATGTAATGAGTTACCCAGAAATGCATGCCCCAATTGCTGGCATGGAGAAGCTGTGTATTTCAAATGCTTTTAGGATGAATCTTTCTTAGTCAGAGAAGATCTTCTTCTTGATCCTTAGCAGTGAGATAGAAGTACTCATAAGGGATCAATCCAAGTCTCTTCTTTGTTTTCTTGGTTACCGGGTCAGAGTAATAAGCAATGCCAACTGGTTTTATCAAATCTGGTTCTTGTCTTATAGATTTACCAATTGCAGTTCTTCTTACTGAGACTTCAAGATTCAACCATCTCCCAGCAATGTTTCTTGGAAGGGACTCATCCCTTTGTTTCCTTTTTACCTTGAGTTCAATCCATGTGAACATTTGGTTCAATATGGCTGTAGGAAAGAACTCATTCACCAGCAAGTCTTCCAGCTTTAAGATCCAACAACCATGAATGTTTCTGATCACATTGTGAGTGGTTTCATCATTGATGGTCTTTGTGTACTCGATGCCGGAGCCAATAGCAATGCTGTCCAGCCTCTTTTCTTCCTGTCTTTGCCTTCTTCTTCTTCTTGACTTTGCATTGTCTTGATCTCTTGCTGAAGATCTTGAGTCAGAAGAGAAATGTTTTGAGTGGCCAGACGGAGTTAAGGCTATAATTGGTCTAGCTCTTATGGCTTGAGCTATTGTCTGATTGTCATCATCATCATCATCTTCATTCATATCTTGATGACTTTTAGTGTGGAAAAAATCTTGAGTTTCAGCAGCAGTTTTTCTCTTTTTGGTACTTGCTGAATTTAACTCAGGTTCTATGGGCAATGGCTCATCAACAGTAGGAGGGGTTTGGGTTCTTTTTCTTGTACTTCTCTTTTCCCCCTTAGACATGGATTGCAACATCGGAGTGATGTGCAGAGAGTAGAACTCATTGCAGTTTTCAGCAAGAGTACTTAAGCTGTTGTATTTCATGATGATTTGTTGCTGATCAGAAGTCATCTTTGACAACTCTTTTTGAATACTCACCATGTTCTCTTCATGTCTTTTCTCTGTTGCGGCCTTATCTTCCATGAAAGTTTGAGCCTTTACTAGAGCGGTCTTTGCGAGCCGGAGTGCTTGACTTACATCTTCTTCATAGCTCTTGTGATAAAGACTGATGTCTTTCTGAGCTATTGTAAGAGTAGTAGTGCATCTCAGCACTGTAGCCAATATTTTTCCAGTGTCAAGCGGGCTCTCAGCAAGCAATGCCTCATCTTCTGCTTTGCAGGCATCATGGACTTTCTTCAGTGCCAAATTCTAGGAGTAAACTCCTCAACTCGTGGGAACGACACTAGGTTTGGGGTCAAGAAATGAACTTTCAGTTCTGAAGCAAACTGATCAGCCTTCATCAGCAATTCTCCACTCAAATCATCGTCTACATCATTTATATAATCAGGAGGAGGGATTTGAACCACTTTGGGATCTCTCTTGGATTGTTCATCCTCGTTTGCTGATAGATCATCTTCATCCTCAGATTCGTCAAGGTCAACAACCTTGGAACCTAAGTCAGCAGCTTCATTTCCTTTTGGTTGAGTGGTAGCTGATGGCAACGCTTCAGACTCAACAACTGGAGTTTCACCAGTAGTTAGTTTTAATTGAGTAGTTGCTGAGGGCAACGTTTGAGACTCAATTACTGGAGTTTCACCAGTAGTAAGTTTTAATTGAGTAGTTGATGAGGGCAACGTTTGAGACTCAATTACTGGAGTTTCGCCAGTAGTAAGTGGAAGGGAGGGGATTTCCTGTGGTTTTACTCCTGAAGATTGACCAATTTCTAGATCATGCGTATGCCTTGCATGGATCATGAGACAGTTTTGTAGAGCGCGTTGGTAATCTTCATCCAATTCATCTTTATCATCAAGGTTTGCATCAGTGACCTTGGCATCATAAAGTTGGCTCTTGCCATGTTTCAAGGCAGCTCGCTTTCTGGCATATTCTTCTTCAGTATCAGCACCTTGTACAGGTGCTTGATTTTTAGCATCAGCAGGAGCAGGTTGAGATTCATGCTGAGGTTGTGGGTGTTCAGCTTGCTGATTGTCTTGTTGTTCAGTTTCGCAACTGTCATTTTTAGTCCACCAGCATCAGGACTTGGACCTTGATTATCATCATCGTCATCCTTTTTGTCCTTTGAATATTTCCCTTCATCATCACTGGGATCAGTTGGAATGTTTTCATCTTCTTCCTCTTCATCATCATAAGTCAGAATTACTAGCTCAAGATGTTTGTATAGAGCAACACTAGATACTTCCTCTTCCTCATTGATTTTATGGGGATCAGCCACCACGGGTACAAATAAACCCTTGAGCATCACAGCTTGTTCAGCTGGAGAGGCACTCTTGAATTTTGCCTTCATATTCTCTTTGATTTGAGCAATCAGATTCGAGCTCATTAGCTGAGAATATGACATGTCTTCAGGAAGTATGGAGTGGACAAACGTCTCGAGCTTCAGCAGAGAAGATCTCTTTTTGTCATTTGAGAGATGAAGATGGAGATCAGAAAAATCCATTCTTCTGTACCTTTGCCAGTTGTTGACAGATTTAGCAACTCTGGACAAAGTTGTTCTTTTGAAGTTCAAGTACAGTTCCTCAGAACTCACTTGTGGATCCTCAGTGATGTGCACCACTTCAGTGGTCTCCTTTAGAGCCTGAAAAAGAACAGTATTTAGATCAGGAGAGGTTTGGATAATTGCTTTAGAGTTCAAAGCTGAAACATGAATTACCTGCTGAGATTCAGCAAGCTCATGTTGTACAATTTCCATTCCTTGAGGAGCTTGAGTAGCATCCTCCATTTGTTCATCCTGAAATAAATATGAGTTAGACACAAGTACTAAGCTGTCAAACTTAGTTTTATTACCAAAAACGTCAACTACCTGCTGAGCAGGGAGTGTTGATTCTGGTGCAGAGGCTTCAGCAACCATCTGACTTGCATCTTGAGAAGTCTGTAGAGATATCATAATATTAGCAAAAGAATAAGTTTCAGAAAGTGAAGTTTTACTGATGGTTGAGTTATCTACATGCTGAAGAAGGACAGGTTGTGGCTCAGTCCTTTCAGCATTAACAGTTTCTTCAATTTCTGGGACTGTTTCTTCAGCAGACTTCTTGGCTTGCTCTGTTTGAGAAAGCTGCGCGGTTTCAGCAATCTCCCTTGTCTCTAAAATGACAAGTTGAGCAGAAGCATCTTGACCTTTAAGCTCACTGCTTGTCATAATGACTTCAATGGATTTGTTGGATGATTCTTCAATCTCCAATTCCATTTGTTGGCTTATAGCTTCCAGTACAAGCTGGACTTTGTCAATTGAGGTCTTTGGTGAACTTGGATCAGTATTCTCATCATTACGAGATGCGTCGTTGAATAGTGCTTCTTGTGTTTCTTCAGCAACTTCTGGAACTTGAATCATTGCTGTCTCAGCAACTGGTTCTTCAGCAACCTGATGAGTTGCTTGTTCAGCAACCATCTTTTCAGCAGCATCAGCAAGTGCCGCAGTTCTCAGATCAGCAGCAATATCACTTGCTGGTTCCAGAGTTTGATCATCTAGATTATCTACAATGTAGATATCTGGGACTTGGGCAGGAATTTCATTTCCACTGCCTTGTGGTCTATTTTCAGTAGAAGGATCAACATTGAGTCGATCATTGAAGGCTTCCGCAAACACTTCAATGTTGCTGACATAGGCTTCAGTAACTACCTTGTCAACATCTACTGGAACTTGCGTTTCAGCAATTGTCTGAGAATTTGATGAATGTGTATTTTACACTTTCATTCGAGTCTTTTTCACCTATTTTAGCTATCCTCTATGTTAATTTAGCTATATTTTAGTACATTTTATTAGAATAGTGTCACGTTTCCCTTTAGATTTTATTTTACAGGTTTTGGTTGAAATTCGGAGATTTCCGGGAAATTATATTGAAGTCTACAAGGAATTGGTGTTCCAGAAGCCTATTTGGAGTATCTGAAGGTTTCCGGATAGGATTTGGAGTCTAGGGGTCGAATCTGGAGGTTAGAAGGCCACTAGAAGTCAGAAACCGAGTCCGAAAAGGTGAAGAAATCCAAAACCGGGTCGAAAACGCGGAATTCCACGAAAAAAGCGTGGGGCGAACCGCCGGAGTCAGGGGGCGAACCGCCCCAGAGTTATTTCGGGGCTATATATAGTGCTCAGTTTTCTCTCCGAAAATCATATCTTTCCAAGCCTACTTTCTCACCTCTCTCTATAGTTTTAGGTAGGGACTTCCCAGGGCCTGTCCTGGGAGTTCCGTAGCTTAGGGGATACTTTTTCATAGCAGATTGGAGCGCGTAGGATCGCAATCATCCGGAGATTGACAACCTTCGGTAACTTTGTATCTTACAGTTTTTATCTACTTATTTTATCTTCTTTCAATATGTTTCCTTCTATGATTGCTATTGATTGCATGCCTATTATGAGTAGCTAAATTTATCATTGGTGGTAGTATGTGAATTCTTAGCGAGGGAAGATAATCATGCTAATGGCTATATCGCGCATTATACTCCGTGTCATTGCTTTATTTCGTTGATCAGTTGTAACCAAAATTCTCGTATGTTGTATTGATCATTATGCACACTTGGACACTTGTCGACCATCAGACTAATTATCTTCGTAGTGTTGAATAATTACGGAACACATTAGGACGTTAGTTGTTGACAAGTCAGACCATATTATCTTCGTAGTGCTTAATACTTGCAACAGGACACTAGATTGATTCAAACATCTCTATGCAAGACCGAGGAATTTATGCATGATTATCGACCCATTATGTTAAGAAGGACCATACTATCACCAATCTCCATTATCTGCTTGAAACCCCCTATTGCTTTCTATCTGCTGTTTTATATTTTCTTGTTAAATAGATAAAGCTAGTTATAGTCATGAGAGAACGACACTCGAGTCATTCTACTGCTACACTACGATTTTCGTTGTAGTTGTGGATTGCCTTTGGCTTAATTACAAATTTATTTGACTGAATCTGACACATTCGTCAAATTGGCGCCGTTGCCGGGGACTATACTCCTTTTTTCTGTTTAATTTGTTTATATTTTCAGTTTTAGATTCCTAATTCTATTAGTTTTCGTTTCCTTTTTAATCTCTCTCTGCTTTCCTAGTTTGTTTCTAATCACCTTTCCTAGTCTGTCACAGATAGTGTATGCCGCATACACGTTCTGCAGGAACACCGCTTGCTAATTCAATTGCTGAGATCGATAGAGTCTACCACCAGAGAAGGCGACTACTTGAAAGGCGCGCACTAGAAGAAATAGAGGAAACCGATTTCTCTGAATCTCTACTTAGTCGATTCAAGGAAATCGACGGAATGGCAGAAGCTAGACCACTGAAGGCATGGGTACAACCCACCAAGGATCGTATGAGGGGACCGGCGATAGTTCTTTCGTCTGCAGCCCGAGATCTGGAGATCAAGAACCACGCATTCCAACAACTTCCGAGGTTCTATGGCTTATCAAGGGAAGATGTGATCGGATACTTGCACGATATCGATGATTTCGTCAACCAACTCCCACGACCCGGAGCTGACATAACAACGGATGAGTTGAGGATGAAGGTTTTTGCTATGGGACTTGGCGACAGAGCCAAGTCATGGCTGAGCTCTCTTCCAGCAGGCTCGCTGGACACTTGGGAAAAGGTTTTTTCAGCTTTCATGGAGAAATACTTCCCACACACTCTGACTACCGCGCTTAAGGCGCAGATCACTGGATTCAAGCAAGACTATGATGAGACCATCTACACCGCGTTCGAGAGGTTCCAAGATCTCACGAACAAGTGCCCTCACCATGGTTTTGAACTCTCTGACCTAGTCCAACACTTCTACAATGGACTAACCTTCGAGAACCAACAAGTGGTGGATTTCCAATGCCGAGGCAATATTTGGGAGGAAACCACAGAAGCCGTCTGGGCAGTTTTCGAAAGGCTTGCTAAGGGTTCGCAGTTCAAGGACCCAAGAACAATGGTTAGGAGACGTGGACCTGAAGCTCCACCGACTCAAGAAGCCCCTATGTACAGGGGGAATGGGGATCAATTCGAGTGCTTTACCAACGAATTGAAGCAAGTCCTCAAGAGCACCACCGGAACAACTGTTTCGAACGAAGTATGCCGAATATGCAAGAACTATGGGCATGGGGCTCATATGTGTAGATCGGAGCTGGCGTACGATGATGGCAACTGGGCTCGACGAGGAGAAGAAGAAGCCTTTGCTACGGAGTTTGGCACTCAAGAAGTTAGCTACGGACAAGACGGTAGGAATCCTCGAGGTGGATTTTGGAGAAGAGGATACCGTAACAATCAAGGATATGCACCGGCTAACCAAACTTATGGACCTAACCAAGACCGTAGTAGGCTGAACTATGGTAATGATCACTGCGAAAACCCCGCTCCGAAAGACCCACCGAAGTCGAAGACGGCTCAACTGATGGAGAACTTGCAGAAGATGGTCGATCATACACAATGTTTTCTCAAACGGTATGAGGAAGATTCAGAGAAGACTAGGGCAAGGCTTGATAAGTTGGAAGAGAGCACTAGGCTTGCCCATCAAAAGATGCAAGAGTTGATCGACCGAGGAGCAAGTAGGGAGCAAGGCAAACTGCCCAGCAACACTGAGAAGTCTTTGTCCATTAACTTAGTGGGTGATCTACCTATTGAAATCACCATCAAGAAGGTTGCTAAGTGCGAGAGTTGCAAGAGGGACCTACCTCCACAAGCCGAAGAAGAAGAAAAGGACCTTGGTACTAACAAGAGTGAAGAGGAGCAAGAGGATCCCGAGCCACTCCCTCAAAGTTTCGATATTAAGGTCGGGATTGGGGAGCTTGAAGATGTCCGAGCCACACTAGACACAGGATCCTACTCTAATGTGCTCCCTTTGAATGTTTACGAGAAGAGTAACCTAGGAGAACTAACTTTGCATAAGGCTATTGTGCAACTGGAAGATGGATCCCTTGTGAAACCCGAAGGAGTTGTGAAGAATGTATTAGTCAAAATCGGTAAAGCGTCTGTCCACACCGATTTTGTAATTATGCCAGCATCAGCACCAGGAACGGGGGATGTCATACTCTTAGGACGAACATTCTTGACTAAAATACGCTCCGTGATGGACATCTACCAAAGGACTTGCACTATCGAAGTGGATGGCAAGCAACATGTGTTGCAAGCCATATCCGATCCACCTGATCCACCCGATACTTCTCACACTATTGATTACAGTGGTCTTAACGTCTATGTTCACTCTTATTCACAGGATCAAACCACGGGAAGGAGGCTCATGAAGGGGAAGTCTAGTACCCTCAGAAGGAAAAGATAGGCAAAGACAGGAGTCGAGTCAGAGACTTTAAACAATGGCGCTATCCGGGAGGCAACCCGGGGTTTTTATCGCTTTCTTTACCGCTTTTTTGCATGCATTCATACTTGAACAATTTGCTTTTCATATGTGAATTTGTTCAGTTCTGTGTCGTATGTGCTTATGTTGTGTTCGAGTGCGATTTTTCGAGTGATTTTTGAGGAAAATGTTTTTTCGGGGACTAAAAACTTTTTCGGGGACTAAAAACCGCATTTTTATTTCAAAAAACGTTCGTCTCCCACCTAAAAGTGGGGGGCGAATTGCCCCACGTGTGGGGCGAATCGCCCCGCACGGGGCGGTCCGCCCCAGGTGTGGGGCGAACCGCCCCACACTTCAGGAATGTAAAAAACGGGGGTTTCTTCCCCAAACCCCCATTTTCCTCCATTTTCATCCTCCAAACTCCAAATTTTCCTCCATATTTAAAATAACTTCAAATCTTCATAACTTCTTCATCTCTTCATCATTTTGTGTGTTCTTTAGCTTCATTCGAAGCCCGTTACGTGCTCTATCTTTCTATCCGAACAAATTTCTTCCTAGCTCATTCAATTTCCGGATTTGAGGTATTATCACATGAACCCTAATTTTTACAATTTGGGGATTTTTTGATTTATACTTCAATTAGGCTTGTTTGATGTATGGGTTGATATTTTATGTGATTAGATTCGTTATTCATTGTCAATTACATGTTCAATTAGGCTTGGTTTGATAAATTGAGATTTTTAATAATTGGATGATATATGTCTTGTTGGGGAAATGTTTCTCATACTTTCATTCCTTGCTTAAACATGTATTTATTGATATGATATTGATGGATGTATTGGTAGAATGCATGAATGATGAATTTGAGGATTTATGCTAGATTTTTGATTTTTATGGTATGGATTGAACCTTGTGATTCAAGGCATTTGTTGTTAGCAAGAGCATAGTGTGATATGTTATTGTAGTAGGTACATTGATATGTTGCGTAATGAATTAGCTAGACTAGGCTTTGGGATTTTGAGGAGTTGGATTTTTGAGAATTTTACTCGTTTGTGCACTCGTTTATTTACATATGCATAGGTCTGTTTTGCATCGTACAAGATACTAATTGCTGTTTGTAGGAATCATGGCACCGAGGACAAGGAGAGCCGGCTCTAGCAAAAAGGGGAAGGGAGTGGCATCAAGCTCCCAACCATCTCACGATTTGTACGAGTTGTCTGCCGCTGCGATAGAGGTGCGACAACGGCTAGAGGCGGAGATGACCGACGGAGGAAGGTCGATCATCCCCGATAGGAGGATTGACATTCCTGTGTCCGCAGCGAATAGAGCGGGATATAGGACGCTGTCATGTTTGGGGTCACAAAGGAATTGGGCATGGTACAGTTCCGACAGGTTCAAAGGCTACGACGAGAGCCTCCTCCGAGATTTCTACACCGGGTACACGGATCTCGACGAGAAGAATGGGGTGTTAGTCCGAGGCCTGATTATACCATGGAACCCAGAGTACATTTCTTCCTTCATCCATTTCGGGAACTTGGAATTCACAGAGAGCGACCACGCCTACCTGTATTCGAGGACCGCTAGGGGGATAGGGAGATACATCACCGACGTGATCTGCAACAGGGAGTACAGATATCCGGAAGTTGGGGCAGCACCTGGACGGATCAGTTATAGCGACCTTAGCATCGAAGCTAAGGTGATGATGAAATTTTGTATCTCCGACTTGATCCCGAGGAAGAATGACACATGGATCCAGCCCTACTACGCCGAGCTCCTCTACTGCCTCATAGACGGACATCAGATCGACATAGGGCACATTATGTATGAGGAGTACGAGCGCCACTGGGAAAAGAAGAGGAAGTCTTTCATCTTCCCAAGCTTCATCACAACCTACTGCAAATATCATGGGGTCGACGATATTGAGGAGGGGGATTGCGAGGTCGCTGCCCTTTCACCCTCGACCATTGGGGTACAGCTCAACAGGTATAAGTTGAGGAACCCCACAACAGCCTCTGCTGATGTAGGAGGGCCATTCCAGCCAAATGATTCCGATCATGAGGATGCTATGGAGGCCGATGTTGGCAAAGCTCCTATCCCAGATATTCCGTTTGACCATCAAGCACCGCATGCACCAGCTGGAGCACCACAGGGGTCTGGAGGATTTGACTTCTCCCAATTCCGTACCTACCTCGACAGCCGTTTCGACAGAATTGATGGCAACAACGCGGCCATGCGACAGGACATCGACAGGCACATTGTCCAGCACAACCGCAATTGGGAGATATTTGAGGAGCATCGCCGAGAGGATAGACAGCACATGTGGGAGCAGCAACAGCTCATCCAGCAACAGCAGGAAGCTCTACGACAGTCCAATGAGCTCATGAATGACATGTGGAGTGACTTTTATGGGGACTACCATCCCGATGATTAGTCCTTCCACATGTCCACTCTCAGCCGACCGAGGCCAAACCCTTCGGTAACATCTAGTATCATTTCTTATTACTCATTATCTCTTGCTAGGGGGCTAGCTTAAGAATCGTAAGGGGGATGGGATGTGAACCATGATGTTAAGTATAGTTTGGCTTTGTGTCGATTAATATCTCGTCCTTTGCTTGCATTTGCATTTGCACGTTTACCGCTTTCTTAGATTTTTTAGGTTGCATTTCACTACATTCATCCTCGGATAGTTTTGCATGTTTTATATGGAGTTTATTGCCGAATTGTTTGAACTTTTTTATTGGGTAAATCAACTAGCTATGCCATTAATCGTATGCTTCATCTCTATGAATTTGTTTGAGGTTTTTCTCGCTTGGCTTGTCATATTTATGTATTGCACTTAGTTAAGCATGGTAGTCTCGACATCACTCAGTGGTGTTTTCTCTACTGCGGTTCACGAAGGCCTTTATAATAGGATGATGCATGTTAGGGTCTTATGGTTGTTTTCCCGAGTAATTATGTACCTAAGAGGCAATAAGTCTTCACCATGCTTTGAGATTGCTAAATGCCTAGGAAGGAGGTAGTGTGAGGTTGTGTGATCCTTTGTTTATAACCTATTCTTCCGAATACGTTTGGGGAGGGGGTTACACCATCATAGACTTGTTTCTGTTTTTCATTTTCGTATCGTGAGTTTATTTTTCATTTTCCGTAAATTTTGTACTCCAACTTATTCTTTCGAATAGGTTTGGGGAAGTCGTGTGAGTCATTTTGTTTCTCTCTTTGTTATGCTACTGCCGGCTAGAAAAAAAATCGAAAAAAAGAAGAAAGAAAAAATTTCCAGAGAAAAAGAAAAAAGAAAAAAAGAATCTGGAAAGGAAAAAAAGAAAAAAAAGAGAAGACCCCAAAAAAGCAAAGAAGGGTCCAAAAAGGAAAGCCAAAAGCAGTTTAGCAAAGTATTGAGTCTTTTCCATTTTTGTTTTGTTCGTAATTGTGTTTTTCTATCTTTATTTTTTATCTTTTTCGTCTTGAGTATCATCTGTTCTAGACCACCCTCGTCCTGCCATTCAGGAAGTGGTGAATAGCTTAAGATTTTACTTGAGAGATGGATAGAATAGGGGAGTGTTATCTTTTATAGGGAACCCTCCTTCGTTTGATGAGAGCCAGTACTGGTTCGACCTCTTTTGAGGAAAAGTCTTAACATGGTGGAACAGCAGTAAGTCCTCCGTTTCATAGGCACGGGGCAACCATTCGTATCTTAGCATGCATCATTACGTCGTCACTGACTAGGTCCAGGTAGAGAATGTTACGAGAGACTATCTTGTCTTGACATAAGTGCTTATGTGGATGTGTATAAGTCAATCGAGGTATTCTTCAACCTATATTCATGCTTTGATTTATATGGTTTTTGTTCATATACTATTTGGTAGATTCAGTAGATTAGTTCATTTTATTTTGTATAAAACTCCATTTTGAGTCTTGCATGTTTTTTGTATTAGAGTCTAGCTTAGTTGCTTGAGGACAAGCAAAGGTTCGGTTTGGGGAGTTTGATGAATGTGTATTTTACACTTTCATTCGAGTCTTTTTCACCTAATTTAGCTATCCTCTATGTTAATTTAGCTATATTTTAGTACATTTTATTAGAATAGTGTCACGTTTCCCTTTAGATTTTATTTTACAGGTTTTGGTTGAAATTCGGAGATTTCCGGGCAATTATATTGAAGTCTACAAGGAATTGGTGTTCCAGAAGCCTATTTGGAGTATCTGAAGGTTTCTGGATAGGATTTGGAGTCTAGGGGTCGAATCTGGAGGTTAGAAGGACACTAGAAGTCAGAAACCGAGTCCGTAAAGGTGAAGAAATCCAAAACCGCGTCGAAAACGCGGAATTCCGCGAAAAAAGCGTGGGGCGAACCGCCGGAGTCAGGGGTGAACCGCCCCAGAGTTATTTCGGGGCTATATATATAGTGCTCAGTTTTCTCTCCGAAAATCATATCTTTCCAAGCCTACTTTCTCACCTCTCTCTATAGTTTTAGGTAGGGACTTCCCAGGGCCTGTCCTGGGAGTTCCGTAGCTTAGGGGATACTTTTTCATAGCAGATTGGAGCGCGTAGGATCGCAATCATCCAGAGATTGACAACCTTCGGTAACTTTGTATCTTACAGTTTTTATCTACTTATTTTATCTTCTTTCAATATGTTTTCTTCTATGATTGCTATTGATTGCATGCCGATTATGAGTAGCTAAATTGATCATTGGTGGTAGTATGTGAATTCTTAGCGAGGGAAGATAATCATGCTAATGGCTATATCGCGCATTATACTCCGTGTCATTGCTTTATTTCGTTGATCAGTTGTAACCAAAATTCTCGTATGTTGTATTGATCATTATGCACACTTGGACACTTGTCGACCATCAGACCAATTATCTTCGTAGTGTTGAATAATTACGGAACACATTAGGACGTTAGTTGTTGACAAGTCAGACCATATTATCTTCGTAGTGCTTAATACTTGCAACAGGACACTAGATTGATTCAAAGATCTCTATGCAAGACCGAGGAATTTATGCATGATTATCAACCCATTATGTTAAGAAGGACCATACTATCACCAATCTCCATTATCTGCTTGAAACCCCCTATTGTTTTCTATCTGCTGTTTTATATTTTCTTGTTAAATAGATAAAGCTAGTTATAGTCCTGAGAGAACGACACTCGAGTCATTCTACTGCTACACTACGGTTTTCGTTGTAGTTGTGGATTGCCTTTGGCTTAATTACAAATTTATTTGACTGAATCTGACACGTTCGTCAGAATTGTCTGAGAGGTCATGGACAATAGGTACTGACTTGCAAGCCAGTGTTTTCTTCCTTGTGTTACTTGTCCTTTTCCTCTTGGGGACAGGGTTTGCTGATGACGCTGCAGTCTGAGTGTCATCATCAACTTTCCTCTCTTTCTTGTTAGATTTCTTCAGTGTCCCAGCAGAGGCGTCAGTAGTTGCATTTTCAGCAACAGGTGTAGTGGTGTCAGCATGATCACCATCTAGAGCAGTTTCATCTTTGTCACCACCATCTACAACAATTTCATCTCTAAGTTGCTGAGTGGTGACATTTGTAGCTGTTGTATACCTTTCTTGCTGACTTGTGCTGACAACATCTGCCACTGTTGTCTTCTTAGATTTTTCAAGTTTCTTGCCAGCAATCTTAGGTACATTCTGCTTGTAGAAGGATCTTCCCACATTGCATATAGATTTTCACTTATGCAAGCTGTTGCTGAAGTTTCCACTTTCTGAGCAACATGTGCCTTTGTAGATACCAGTCTTCAGAAATCTTCTAGTCTTCAGATCTTCGAAATCTTCAAGTCTTCAGATCTTCAAAATCTTCAAGATTCTGAGTGGTTCTAAATGCTTCAATAGTTTGTTTGTAAAAACAAAGTACATCATCAGCAAATGCTTCAATAGGTTGTATTTCTTTTCAGAAAACAAGATACATCATAAGCGGTAAAACCAACCTATCTAGCACCTACTCTAAGTCTTCAACAAACGTTCATCTTTTACAATGTCCTCTAAAATTCTAAATTCCTATGGACCTTAAGAGTACTAGTTACTGGACTTTCCTTAATTTAGCATGGTTAATTGCTCATCAAAATTACAAGTTTCGTAACAAATTTCCCCCTTTTTGATGTTAGCAATCCATGGCTAATTTAATTGTTACCCTTTTAGAGGTTTCTGATGTTGAATAAATCAGTTGATTAATGCAAGCATACTTGAATAATAAAACAGTAAGCATAAGTAGATTGCATAATCAAAAACCAATAAGAGTCAAAAGCTTTATTGCTGATAGTTATCTTTCAGTAAGTTTACAAGAAAGTTCAGAGATAACTACACAAATCAGCAAACAAAACTAAACAAAGCTTTTACAAGGGACTTAAGCTCTTCCAGCAGAAGATTTTCTCAGAATATCCCTTACACTTTTCTCAGCAAGCGCAGAAAATTCAACACAGTCCTTTTCGTAATCTTCAAGTAGCTTACGGACTTCGAGCTGAATGATCCTTGCATTCTTGCAGGCGGTATAATGATGGTTTTCACCATTCATTTCTTTGTAGTGCAACACCCACAAATGCATACCTCAATTGCTGGCATGGAGAAGTTGTGTATCTGAAATTCCCTTGTTAGCATGAATCTTTCTTAACTAGAGAAGATCTTCTTCTTGATCCTTGGCAGTGAGATAGAAATACTCATAAGGAATCAAGCCATATTTCTTCTTTGATTTCTTGGTTAAAGGGTCAGAGTAATAAGCAACATCAATTGGTTTAATTAAATCAGGTTCTTGCTTCATTTGCTTGCGAATAGATGTTCTTCTTACCAAGACTTCCAGATTCAGTCATCTCGCAACAATATTTCTTGGTTAGGGAGGAGGATCCCTTTCGTTTCTTTTCACCTTCAATTCAATCCAACTGTACATTTGATTCAGTACAGCAGTTGGAAAGAAATCATTTGCCAATACATCTTCCAGCTTTAAGGTCCATTAACCATGAACATTTCTGATCACATTTTGAGTTGTTTCCTCATTGCTGGTCTTTGTGTAATCAATGCCGGAGCCAATGGCAATGCTGGCTAGCCTCTTTTCTTCCTGTCTTTGCCTTCTTCTTCTTAATTTTGCATTTTCTTAATCTCTTGCTGAAGATCTTGAGTCAGAAGGGAAATGTTTTGAGTGGCCAGACGGAGTTAGGGCTGTGATTGGTCTAGCTCTTATAGCTTGAGCTATTGTCTGATTGTCATCATCATCATCATCTTCATTCAGATCGTGATGACTCTCAGTATGACAGTATTCATGAGTTTCAGCAGAAGTTCTTCTCTTTTTCGGATTTGTTGAATTCAACTCAGGTTCTGTTCCAGCTTGTCTTTTAGAACTTTGCTCTCTTTCAGCAAGAGGTTCTATTGTCAATGGCTCTTCAGCAGGGGTTTTCTTTCTTGAAAATTTTCTTTGTTTATCTTCCCCCTTAGACATGGATTGCATCATTGGAGTAATGTGCAGAGAGAAAAACTCATTGCAATTTTCAGCAAGAGTGCTTAGGCTATTGTACTTAAGAATAATTGCCTGCTGATCAGCGGTCAGGTTTGACAGTTCTTGTTTTATACTCACCAAATTCTCCTCATGTCTGCGCTCATTTTCGACTTTTTCTTCAATGAAAGTCTGAGCCTTTTTCAATGCAGACTTTGCCAGTTTCAGTGCTTGACTGACATCTTCTTCATAGCTTTTATGATGTAGACTTATGTCTTTCTGAGCTATTCATGAACGTGTATTTTACACTTTCATTCGAGTCTTTTTATCACCAATTTAGCTATCCTCTATGTTAATTTAGCTATATTATAGTGCATTTTATTAGAATAGTGTCACGTTTCCCTTTAGTTTGCATTTTACAGGTTTTGGGTGAAAAACGTGGTTTTCCGGGCAATTATATTGAAGAGACCGAAGAATTGGTGCTCCGGGGACATTTTTGGAGTATCTAGAAGATTCCGGATAGGATTTGAAGTCTAGGGGTCGAGTTTGAAGGCTAAAAGGTCACTAGAAAGCAAAAACCGAGTCCGAAAAGGAAAAGAAATCCAAAAACGCGTCGAAAACGCGTAAATCGCCGACTGCACCTCCCGGGCGATTCGCCCGGGATGTGGGGCGGTTCGCCCCACACCAGGCGATTCGCCCGGTGTGTGGGGCGACTCGCCCCACACATTCCGAACCCCTATATATAGTTGCTCAATTTTCTCCATTTTTCATACTTTCTCAGACCTTTTTTCACACATTTCTCATTAGTTTTAGGTAGGAATTCTCCAGAGCCTGTTCTGGGAATTCTTAGCATAGGAAATACTTTTTCTTATCGTTTTGGAGCTTGTGAGATCGCGATTCTTCGGAGATTGACAACCTTCGGTAACATTGTATCTCAGATTTTTCTATTTATATTTATTTATCTTTCAACATGTTTTCATTCAATCTTGCTATGATTTCTGTTGATTGCATGACATCTATGAGTAGCTAAATCAATTGTTGGTGATAGTATGTGATTGCATAGCGAAGGGTTAGTAATTATGCTGATGGCGGTAAAGCGAATCAGACTTTGAGTTATTGCTTTATTTCTTTGATCTATCTAAGCCTTCTATCTTCGTAGTGTTGAATAATAACGGAACACATTGGACAATTAATGATCAAAGATCTCTATGCAAAACGATCGGGTACTTCATGCATGATTATTAACCCACTATGTTTTGAATGATCATACTATCACTAACTTCCATTATCTTGATAAGAAAAACCTGTGCTAAGTCGTTTGTTGATTTTATAGTTTAAGTTAGATTAGATAAAGCTAGTTATAGTCCTTAGAGATCGACACTCGAGGTTATTTTACTGCTACACTACGGTTTTCGTTGTAGTTGTGAATTGTCGTTGGCTAAATACAAATTTATTTGATTAATTAGAATCTGACAAATTCCGGTTCATCAAATTGGCGCCGTTGCCGGGGACTATACTCCTTTTTTCTGTTTAGCTTTTTATATTTTCAGCATTCAATTCCTAGTTTTAGTTGTTTTTATTTTTTCTATTTAATCTCTCTGATACTCCTTTCTAGCTTGTTACAAATAGTGTATGCGAAGTACACGATCTAGGGGAACACCGCTCGCTGAATCAATCGCTGAAATCGACAGAGTCTACCACCAAAGAAGGCGACTACTTCGAAGACGTGAACTAGAGGAAATAGAGGATACCGATTTCTCTGAATCTCTACACAGTCTTTTCAAGGAAATCGACGGAATGGCAGAAGCTAGACCACTGAAAGCATGGGTTCAACCCTCCAAGGATCGTATGAGGGGACCGGCGATTGTTCTTTCGTCTGCAACCCGAGATCTGGAAATTAAGAACCACGCATTCCAGCAACTTTCGGGGTTCTATGGCTTAGCAAGGGAAGATGTGATGGGGTACTTGCACGATATCGATGATTTCGTCAACCAACTCCCACGACCCGGAGCTGAAACAACGGATGAGTTGAGGATGAAGGTTTTTGCTATGGGGCTTGGCGACAGAGCCAAGTCATGGTTGAGTTCTCTACCGGCGGGTTCGCTGGACACTTGGGAGATGGTTTTTTTCAGCATTCATGGAGAAATACTTCCCTCACACCTTGACTACCGCGCTTAAGGCGCAAATCACTGGGTTCAAACAAGACTATGATGAGACCATATACACCGCGTTTGAGAGGTTCCAAGACCTCATGAACAAGTGCCCTCACCATGGTTTTGATCTTTCGGATCTTGTCCAACACTTCTACAATGGACTGACCTTTGAGAACCAACAAGTGGTGAATTTCCAATGCCGTGGCAATATTTGGGAGGAAACAGTGGAAGCCGTCTGGGCGGTTTTCGAAAGGCTTGCTAAGGGTTCGCAATTCAAGGATCCAAGATTGATGGTTTGGAGACGTGGACCTGAAGCTCCACCTACTCAGGAGGCCCCTATGTATGCGGGGAATGGGGATCGATTCGAGTGCTTTACCAACGAGTTGAAACAAGTCCTCAAGAACTCCGCAGGAACAGCTATGTCAAACGAGGTTTGCCGAATATGAAAGAACTATGGGCATGGAGCTCATATGTGTAGATCGGAGCTTGCATATGATGATGGCAATTGGGTTCAAGGAGGCGACGAGGAAGCTTTTGCTACGGAATTTGGTACTCAAGAAGCTAGCTACGGACAAGATGTTAGGAATCCTCGAGGTGGATTTTGGAGAACTTATGGCCCTAACCAAGACCGTAGTAGGCTTAACTATGGTAATGATCACTGTGAAAATCCCGCTCCCAAGGAGCAACCGAAATCGAAGACAACTCTACTCATGGAGAACTTGCAAAAGATGGTTGATCACACCCAAAGTTTTCTTAAACGTTATGAAGAAGATTCTGAGAAGACTAGGGCAAGGTTTGATCGATTGGAAGAGAGCACTAGACATTCCCATCAAAAGTTGCAAGAGTTGATTGACCGTGGAGCAACTAGGGAGCAAGGGAAGTTGCCTAGCAACACTGAGAAGTCGATGTCCATTACCTTGGTGGGTGATCTTCCTGTTGAAATCACCATCAAGAAGGTTGCTAAGTGTGAGCGTTGCAAGGATAAATAACCCCCACTAGCCAAGGAAGAAGAGAAGGATCTTGGTTCTGATGAGAGTGAAGAGGATCAAGAGGATCCCGAGCCAATCCCTCAAAGTTTCGATGTTAAGGTCGGGATTGGTGAACTTGAAGATGTTCGTGCTACACTAGACACGGGATCTTACTCTAATGTGCTCCCAATGAATGTGTTTGAGAAGAGTAGCCTTGGAAAACTATCTGAGCATAAGGCTATTGTGCAATTGGCGGATGGATCCTTTGTGAGACCCGAAGGCGTCGTAAAGAACGTATTGGTTAAGATTGGTGAAGCTTCTGTGTACACCAACTTTGTAGTTATGCCGGCGTCTACACCTGGGATGGGGGATGTTGTTCTCCTGGGGCGAACGTTCTTGACTAAGCTACGCTCCGTGATAGACATCTACCGAAGAACTTGCATCATTGAAGTGGGTGGCAAGCAACATGTGTTGCGAGCTATATCTGATCCAAATATTCACTTCGATGCTTCTCACACCATTAACTACTTTGGTCTTGCTGTCTATGTTCATTCTTATTCACAAGTTCGTGGCATGAGGAGGAGATCCATGAAGGGGAAGTCTAGTACCCTCAAGAAGAAGAGCTAGAGCAAGAAGAAGTCGAGTCAAAGACTATAAACAATGGCGCTATCCGGGAGGCAACCCGGAGTTTTTATCGCTTTTTTACCGCTTTATTGCATGCATTCATACATTGAACAATTTGCTTTTCTTATGTGAATTTGTTCGTATCTGTGTCGTTTGTGCTTATGGTTATGTTTGAGTGAACTTTTTCGAGTGTTTATTATGAGTAGAATGGTTTTCGGGTATTAAAAACTGAGTTTTTCGAAAAAATTCGTCTCCCTACCTCTGAAGGTGGGGGGGAAAATCTCCCCCCATGGGGGACGAGTCGCCCCACATGTGATTCGCCCCACACGGGGCGGAACGCCCCACACACGGGGCGAGTCGCCCCGTGGTATCTGAAAGTTAAAAACGGGAGACAACCCCCTTTCTCCTCATTTTCTCCTCCTTTTCACTCTCTTACTCCCAAAAATCCCAAAAAATCGAAAATTCTTCAATCTTTCATAAAACCTTCAATCTTCCATCAAATTTTGTGTTCATTAGCTTCAATCGAAGCCCATTACGTGCTCTTTCTTTTCATCCGAACAACTTTCACACTAGTGCATTCGTTTTCCATATCTGAGGTATCTTCACATGAACCCTAATTTTTCAAATTTGGGGGTTTTCTGATTTATGCTTCAATTAGGCTTATATGATGTATGGGTTGATTGTTTGTGTGATTAGAAACGTTATTCACTATCAATTGCATGTTCAATTATGCTTGGTTTGTTGGTTTGAGAATTTTGCTACTAGATGTCTATATCTCATTATGCAATGTTTCTTTTCCTTCCATTCCGTACATATGATTATATTTACTGATGTGATAATGATGGACATAATGGTAGAATGCATGATTGATGAGTTTGAGGATTTATGATGCTACAATTTTTGCTACTATGGTATGAATTGAGACTTATGATTTAGGGTTATTGGTTGTCTAGCACAAGCATAACGTGATATGTACATTTCGAAGTTATTTTGGTGTGTTGCATGTTGGTAGCTAGATTAGACATGGAGGATTTGAGGAGCTCGATTGTTGATTATCACTCGTGAATCTCACCTTTGCATTTGCATATGCATAAATCTGTTTTGTGTCATAGAAAGTACTAATTGCTATTTGTAGGAACCATGCCACAAAGGGAGAGGAGCACTTCCGTTTGGCTACAATGAGGTATTGGAGGCGGTTCGATTACAACCATGTCGAGGAGAGTGATCTCGTTAGAGGTGCGTTCAAGCCATGGGCTTTTGCAACAACGTCGCGGGTTATCCATAAGGAGGAACCAGAATCCACCAGGAGTGAGCACTCTTATGTCTATTCACGTACCACTGAAGGGATTGAAACCAATATTACAGCACAAATCTGTCACAAGGACTGCAAGGTTCGAGTGAATAGGAAGGTACCGGGGCGGCCTCACCACAACAGATTCAGTCTAGAGTCGACAGTGGTGATGAAGTTCCGAATCTCTAACTTGATTCCAAAACATAATGACATGGACACCCAGCCCCTCTTTGGGGTGCCCCTCGACTGCCTCTAAAGGGAGCACCATATAGACATCGGGAGCATCAACAGTAGAGAATGTGGGCAACATTGGGCAAAGAAGAAGAAGACCTCTGAGTATCCGAGCAGCTTACTGTAAGTTCCATGGGGTAGAGAAAGTTGGTGAGGGAGACTCTAAGAGCACAACTCTTTCCCGTTCAACAGTTCACGGGCTATTAGAGAGGTACCGGGTGGAAGACCCCATAACTGCAGCGGCTAATCTTTAGGATTCTCTTCGACAATGAAGACACTGCAATTCTACTAGTGATTATGGTGGTGACAATGAAGACAATAGGGACAATGAGGATGCCATGATTACTGATGGAGGATTTGGTCCTATCCGATCTATTACTGGAACTACCACCACCACCATGAGCTCCGATGATTACCAATAAGGGCCCTCAAGCAATCTCAATACCTTACATCTAGCGTACTTAGCCGACCGAGGCCAAACCACGCGGTAACATCTAGTATCACATCTTATTTCCTCATTTTCTTATTGCTAGGGACTAGCTTTAAATTCGTGAGGGGGGATGGGATTTAAGTGAAATAGTGTTGTTAGTTTGGAGCTTGCCATTGATGGTTTAGAGCTTGGCATTGGTAGGATGAGTATAGTATCTTGCATGTTTATCCGTTTGCATTTGCATTTGCACGTTTACCGCTTTCTTAGTATTTAGTTGCATTAACTACATTCATCCTAGGATAATCTTGCATGTTTTATGTGGAGTTTATTGCCAAATTTTTTGAACTTTTTTATTGTGTAGATTAACTAATTATGACATTAATCATATGCTTCATCTCTATGAATTTGTTTGAGGTTTTTCTCGCTTGGCGTGTCACATTTATGTATTGCACTTAGTTAAGCTTGGTAGTCTCTACATCACTTAGTGGTGTTTTCTCTACTGCGGTTCACGAAGGCCTTTATAATAGGATGATGCATGTTAGGATCTTATGGTTGTTTTCCGGAGTAATTATGTACCTAAGAGGCAACAAGTCTTCACCTTGCTTTGAGATCGCTAAATGCCTAGGAAGGAGGTAGTGTGAGATTGTGTGATCCTTTGTTTGCAACCTATTCTTTCGAATAGGTTTGGGGAGGGGGTTACACTATCATTAGACTTGTTTTTCAATTTTTAGTGTGTGTTGTGAGTTTATTTTCCTTTTTCCTAAAGTTTGTACTCCAGCCTATTCTTTCGAATAGGTTTGGGGAGGTCGTTTGTGTGTCATTGTTTCTTTTTCGTTGTGCTACTGCTGGCTGAAAAAAATCGAAAAAAACAGAGGAAAAAAAAGAAAAAAATCTGGAAAAGAAAAAAAAAGAAAAGACCCCAAAAAAGCAAAGAAGGGTCCAAAAAAAAAAAGAGCCAAAAGAAGTTTAGCAAAGTGTTGTCTCATTTTTCAATTTTCGTAATATTCGTAATCGTGTTGTAATTTATTTTTTTTGAGTGTCATCTGTTCTAGACCACCCTCGTCCTGCCATTCAGGAAGTGGTGAATAGGTTAAGACTTTGCTTGAGAGATGGGTAGAGTAGGGGAGTGTTATCTTTTTTAGGGAACCCTCCTTCGTTTGATGAGAGCTAGTATTGGTTCGACCTCTTTGAGGAAAAGTCTTAACTTCGTGAACAGCAGTATGTCCTCAGTTTCATAGGTACGGGACAATCATTCGTATTTTAACATGTTTCATGACGTCGTCACTGACTAGCTCCAGGTAGAGAATGTTACGAGAGACTATCTTGTTTGACATAAGTGCTTATATGAGTGTGTATGAGTCAATCGAGGCATTCTTCAACCAATATCCATGTTATGATTTGTGTGGTTTTTGTTCATATGTTTTTTGATAGATTCAATAGATTAGTTCATTTCATTTGGCATGAGACTCCATTTTTTGTGTTGCATTGTTTTTTGCATTAGAGTCTAGCTTAGTTGCTTGAGGACAAGCAAAGGTTCGGTTTTGGGAGTTTGATGAACGTGTATTTTACACTTTCATTCGAGTCTTTTTTTCACCAATTTAGCTATCATCTATGTTAATTTAGCTATATTATAGTGCATTTTATTAGAATAGTGTCACGTTTCCCTTTATTTTGAATTTTACAGGTTTTGGGTGAAAAACGTGATTTTCCGGGAAGTTATATTGAAGAGAACGAAGAATTGGTGTTCCGGGGACATTTTTGGAGTATCTAGAAGATTCCGGATAGGATTGAAGTCTAGGGGTCGAGTCTGAAGGCTAAAAGGTCACTACAAGGCAAAAACCGAGTCCGAAAAGAAAAAGAAATCCAAAAACGCGTCGAAAATGCGTAAATCGCCGACTGCACCTCCCGGGCGATTCGCCCGGGATGTGGGGCGGTTCGCCCCACACCAGGCGATTCGCCCGGTGTGTGGGGCGACTCGCCCCACACATTTCGAAGCCCTATATATAGTTGCTCAGTTTTCTCCGTTTTTCATACTTTCTCAGACCTTTTTTCACACCTTTCTCATTAGTTTTAGGTAGGAATTCTCCAGAGCCTGTTCTGGGAATTCTTAGCATAGGAGATAGTTTTTCTTATCGTTTTGGATCTTGTGAGATCGCGATTCTTCGGAGATTGATAACCTTCGGTAACATTGTATCTCAGATTTTTCTATTTATATTTATTTATCTTTCAACATGTTTTCATTCAATCTTGCTATGATTTCTATTGATTGCATGACATCTATGAGTAGCTAAATCAATTGTTGGTGATTGATGCAACGCAGTATTGTCGGTCCCGATTAATCAAATAAATTTGTTATTTAGCCAAAGGCAATTCACGACTACAACGAAAACCGTAGTGTAGTAGTAGAATGACCTCGAGTGTCGTTCTCTAAGGACTATAACTAGCTTTATCTAATTTCATTAAAGAATATAAACAGCAGACGGTATAGCAAAGGTTTTTCTAACAGATAATGGAGATTGGTGATAGTATGGTCTTTCAAAGCATAACGGGCTAATAATCATGCATAAATTCCTCGGTTTTGCATGGAGATCTTTGATCAATCAATTGTCCTGTTGCAATCATTAAACACTACGAAGATATAGATACTGACAGGTCAACACTATTGTCCAATTGTGTTCCGTAATTATTCAACACTTCGAAGATATAGATATGCATAGGTCGACGAGGGTCCAATTGTGCATAATAATTAATCAACATACGAAGATATAGGCTGCGCCTGATCAACGAAATAAAGCAATAACACGGAGTATAATGCGCGATATAGCCATTAGCATGATTATCAACCCTTCGCTAAGAATTCACATACTACCACCAACGACAAGTTTAGCTACTCATAGTTGTCATGCAATCAACAGAAATCATAGAAGAAAACATGTTGAAAGATATATAAAAATAAGTAGAATAAACCGTAAGATACAATGTTACCGAAGGTTGTCAGTCTCCGAAGAATCGCGATCTTACAAGCTCCAAACTGCTATGAAAAATTATCTCCTAATCTACGAACCCCCAGAACAGGCTCTGGGAAGTTCCTACCTAAAACTACAGAGAAAGGTGAGAGAATAGGTCTGGAAAAGTATGAATTTCAGAGAAAAATTGAGCAACTATATATAGGCGTCGAATTTATGTGGGGCGAAGGGCCCCACACACCGGGCGATTCGCCTGGTGTGGAGCGATTCGCCCCACGTCCCGGGCGATTCGCCCGGGAGTAAAATTCGCGGAATTCCGCGTTTTCGACGCGGTTTTGGATTTCTTCCCCTTTTCGGACTCGGTTTCTTACTTCTAGTGGCCTTCTAACCTCCAGATTCGACCCCTAGACTCCAAATCCTATCCGGAAACCTTCAGATACTCCAAATAGGCTTCTGGAACACCAATTCCTTGTCAACTTCAATATAATTGCCCGGAAATCCTCGTTTTTCAACCAAAACCTGTAAAATAAAAACTAAAGGGAAACGTGACACTATTCTAATAAAATGCACTAAAATATAGCTAAATTATCATAGAGGATAGCTAAAATAGGTGAAAAAGACTCGAATGAAAGTGTAAAATACACATTCATCAGTGATAGTATGTGATTTCTTAGCGAAGGGTTAGTAATTATGCTGATGGCGGTAAAACGAATCAAACTTTGAGTTATTGCTTTATTTCTTTGATCTATCTAAGCCCTCTATCTGCGTAGTGTTGAATAATAACGGAACACATTGGACAATTCATGATCAAAGATCTCTATGCAAAACGATCGGGTACTTCATGCATGATTATTAACCCACTATGCTTTGAATGATCATACTATCACTAACTTCCATTATCTTGATAAGAAAAACCTGTGCTAAGTCGTTTGTTGATTTTATAGTTTAAGTTAGATTAGATAAAGCTAGTTATAGTCCTTAGAGATCGACACTCGAGGTTATTTTACTGCTACACTACGGTTTTCGTTGTAGTTGTGAATTGCCTTTGACTAAATACAAATTTATTTGATTAATTAGAATCTGACAAATTCCGGTTCATCAGCTATGGTAAGAGAAGTAGTGTGTTTCAGCACAGTAGCCAGTATTTTGCCGATGTCAAGCGGACTCTCAACAAGCAATGCATCGTCTTCTTCATTTCAGGCTTTGTGGACTTCCATTAGTGCCAAAATTCTTGGAGTAAAATCCTCCACATGTGGAAACGGCACTAAAGAAGGAGTTAAGGAATGAACTTTAAGCTCAGTAGCGAATTGATCATCTTTGGTCAGCAAATGGCATCTTATGTCATCTCCTACATCATTTGCATCATCAAGAGGAGGAATTGTAACCACTGTGGGTTCAGCTTTCTTTGATTGATCTTCTTCATTTGCTGAGAGATCTTCTTCGTCATCAGATTCATCAAGGCCAGCAACCTTGGTTCCTAAATCTATAGCTTCATTCCCTTTTGGTTGAGTGGTTGCTGAGGGCAACGCTTGAGACTCAACAACTGGAGTTTCACCAGTAGTAACTTTTGATTGAGTGGTTGCTGAGGGCAACGCTTGAGACTCAATAACTGGAGTTTCACCAGTAGTAAGTGGAAGGGAGGGGACTTCCGTATGCTTCACTCCTGAAGGTTGAGCAATGTCTAGATTCTGCGTATGCCTTGCGTGAATCTGTAGACTATTTTGAAGTGCTCTTTGATAATCTTCATCCAATTCTTCATCATCAAGGTTTGGTTCAGTGACCTTGGCATCGAGTAAAGATAACTCGGCATCAGAAAGCTTACTTTTGCCTAATTTCATTTCAGCACGCTTTCTGGCGTACTCTTCTTCAGTTTCAGCAACTTGTTCAGTTGCTGGAGTACTTGTCTCAGCATGAGCAGGATTGGATTCTTGTTGCTGACTTGGTGTGTGATCAGCTTGCTGATTTTCAGTGTCATGACGTTCAGTCTCAGCAACTGTCAATTTAAGTCCACCAGCATCAGGACTAGGACCTTGATTATCATCATCATCATCCTTTTTGTCCATAGAATCTTCTCCTTCATCATCACTTGGATCTTTAGGAATGTTCTCATCCTCTTCTTCTTCATCATCGTCCGTCAGTATGACCAACTCAAGATGTTTGTACAGTGCGACACTTGTAACTTCCTCTTCTTCATTGATTTTGTGGGGATCAGCCACCACGGGTACAAAGCAACCCTTGAGCATCACAGCTTGTTCAGCTGGAGAGGCACTCTTGAATTTTGCTTTCATATTCTCTCTGATTATACCAATCAGACTTGAGCTCATGAGCTGAGAATATGTCAACTCTTCTGGAAGTATTGACTGCACAAACGTCTCGAGTTTCAGCAGAGAAAGTCGCTTTTTCTCGTTGGACAGATGAAGGTGAAGATCAGAAAAGTCCATCCTTCTGTACCTTTGCCAGTTGCTGACAGACTTAGCAACTCTGGTCAAGGTTGTTTTCTTGAAGTCCGAGTAAAGTTCTTCTGAACTTACTTTCAGTTCTTCAGTGATGTGAACCACTTCAGTGGTCTCCTTTTGAGCCTGACAAAGAATAAAATTAAGTTCAGGAAAGTTTTGGAGAATAGTTTTAGAGTCAAAAGCTGGAACATGATTTACCTGCTGAGATTCAGCAAGCTCATGTTGCACACTTGTTTGTGCTGGTACTATTTCCATTGCTTCAGGAGCTTGAGAAGCATCCTTGAATTGTTCATCCTGAAATAATTTTAAGTTAGATACAAGCACTAAGTTTTCAAACTTAGTTGAATTACCAAAAACTTCATCTACCTGCTGAACAGGAGGTGTGGATTCTGGTGCAGAAGTTTCAGCAACCTTCTGACTTGTTGATGAACATGTATTTTACACCTTCATTCGAGTCTTTTTTCACCTATTTAGCTAGTATCTATGTTAATTTAGCTATATTATAGTGCATTTTATTAGAATAGTGTCACGTTTCCCTTTAGTTTGCATTTTTCAGGTTTTAGGTGAAAAACGTGATATTCCGAGCAATTATGTTGAAGAGAACGAAAATTCGGTGTTTCGTGGTCATCCGTGGTGTATCTGGAAGGTTCCGGACGAGGCTTTTTGATGGAAAAGATGGCCCCGTTGAAGTTCCCCAATCTCCGTGGCTTGTTCGTAAGTGTTTGAGCATCAATAAGCATCGAGAAGGATGAGTCCAAGGCACCCAAGGGCCATGCGAGGGCAAAAAGATTGAGTTTGAAGACAAAAATCTGCCCAAGAGCCAAGCTAAGTGCCTGGAATAGTGAAGCGCTCCGCTTCATTTTCCAGGAGCTTTGGCACAGAAGCCAAGCGAAGCGCTTGGAGTGCCAAAGCGTTTCGCTTGCCAAGCGCTCCGCTTGGCTTCTCCAAGCGGTCCGCTTGGCAGCGGTTACGTTTTCGGATTTTCCTTCTTAGATCTGATCTTTAGTCATTTTTTGGATATCTTTTGAACTGTAGCTTCGTTTTGGAGAGCTCCTAAGCCCCAAAACTAAGAGAAAACTCAGATTACATTGTATTTTAGCTTGGGATTCAAGATTTTGATTGGAATTCATCCTTTGTAATCATCTACGGAGAGGTTTTCTTTGCTTTCCACCGATTAGTGACAGCTTTGGTGGTAACTTGTATCACTCTCTTGTCTTGTAGTTTGATATGATGTATTCTGATTATTATTCATATGAATTGATGTCTATGTTGATGAATATGAGTAGCTAAATCTTTTGTGTTGGTGGTAGAATGTAGAATATGCATGCTATGGGTTATGTTTATGCTTACATGAGATTGTGATTCAATCTTGCTACAAATTCCTTCATATGATTCTTAGTTGCCTATAAAATATATTCGAATTGAGTATAGTGACAAACTCTTGGTCAATGAAAGCTATAGGATTGTATGTTAGAGATTTGCAGCATCCTAGATAAATGGTGTTAGTGACAAGCACCTCTAAAGTATTGATAGTGGTCTTTTATGATGTGTGTCTTGAAAGTTACCTAGACGAGTTGCTTAGCAGACTTGATCGAAGGTTTTACGCACTGAACTTGTGAGCATATTCGTAACCCATGCATGTGTATTCGATTTCTACCACCAACCGTTTTCCAAACTTGATTACAGCAATCTGATTTCTCGTTGCTTTGTTCAAAGAAAAACGATTCTATAAACATTTAAACTCGTTGACTGAAATTACTAGCAAAAACCTCAAGCAAAGCCACGTTAGGTCCCGAGAGAACGACACTCGGGGACAACTTGCCATTGCACTCTAGTTTGTGTAGTGATAAGTGTTCTTAGGCTTTTAAACAAATTTAATTGGTGAAAAACGACATCATCAATTTGGCGCCGTTGCCGGGGACTTAACTCCTTTGGTTGGTATTTTTGTTTTGGTTTTTTCAGCCAACATCTCTTCTTTGTCTCATTTCTGTTTTTGTTTCTTTTTGCTTGAGATACTCACTATCTTGTATTTCAGGTGAGTTCATGCCTAGAACCAGAACGGGTTGACCTATTATTGAACCTTTTGTAGACGAGATCGATCGTTTGTTTCAAAGGAGAAGGAGGAATTTGAATCTCGAGTTTGAAGGAGTAGCATCTAGAGCTTCCACTCCTGGTATTCGGGAAGAGTCTTATTCTTATCTTTTGGAGCCAATTCTTGAATCTGTTTACTTGGAAGGTGAAATGGCGGAGCGGCCCATACGTACACTTACTAAGCCTACGGTTGGGGCTAGAGGACCAGCAATTGTCCTCAATGATGTTACCAGGAACTTGGAGATCAAGAGTCACATGTTCCAACAACTTCCCAAATTCTATGGGATGGCTAATGAGGACGTGATTGGGTACTTGAATGAGCTCGAGAATTTTGTTCTCCATCTTGGGCGACCAGGAGCTGGTGTTACGGATGACGATCTCCGCATGAAGGTCTTTTCTATGGGGCTAGGTGATCGTGCAAAGGCTTGGCTTAATACTTTGGAGGCCGGGTCTTTGACAACATGGGACCTTTGCTTTGATAAGTTCATGGAGCGTTACTAGCCCGCTTCCAAGACAATGGCTATGAAGAGCCAAATTAGCTCCTTCGAGCAGAGGTATGATGAGCCTTTCCACGAGGCCTATGATCGATTCATGGGGTTGCATCATCGATGCCCACATAACGGGTATGATAAAGGTCAGCTTCTCAAATTCTTTTACAATGGTTTACATCCTGAGATTCAATCTCAAGTGGATAGTATTTGTGGAGGTAGTATGGGGGAGTTGCTTCCTTCTCAAGCCCAAGTGAAGCTGGACATGATGTACCGGAATTCCCAAAACCGGAATGTGAGGGCTCGTGTGCTCCAAAAGGAGCAAAGAGGTGAGGCCAAGGTAGTGGTAGAACAAAATGCCTTCGATGGGTTCGCCCATGAAGTGAAGCAAGCTTTGAGGCAAAGCGTTCCTTCTCCTTCTACGGAAGTTTGTGGTGTGTGCAAGAACTATGGGCACCCGGCCTATTTATGCCGTTCTGAATTTGCTAGAGAGCAATATATCACGAACGATGTCCGTCAAGAAGTGTATGCTGCTGAGGGAGAGCAAGTAGTTGGAGATGTGAACTACGGGCAAGGATATGGCAATGTGAGGCCACAAAACCGTGGGCCCCGAGGTGGGTACCAGAATCAAGGCAACCGTGGTTATGTCCACTACCCGGATCAAAATGCCTATGGGCCTAATCAAGATAGAAGTCGTCTCAGCTATGGGAACAATTGGTATGAAGGAGCACCGCCTTCTAATCCTACACCTCCGCCTCAGGTTGCTAGTTCGGGACCACAAGGTGGAGGGGTGCTTCCTTCACCTCTTGTCTCTTCTCTCAACGATCTTGTGTTGAAAACAAATAAGTTTATGGAGCATTACTATCGTAATGAAGCTACTAATAATCAGCGGTTTGAGAAGTTTGAGGCTAGTAGTAGCAACCTCCATAAGAAGTTGCAAGAGCTGATAGATCGGGGGCTAGTAGAGAGCAAGGGAAGTTTCCCGGAAACATGGAGAAGGCTATGGCCATAACCCGTGGTGACTGATTTGCCCGTGGAGATCACGGTTGTGAGAAACAATGCACTAGTTGAGGTGCCAAGTTGCAAGATAACTGAAACTTGCAAGGTGAGTAAGGAGCTTGAGACTCCTAAGGTAGTTGTGGAAGAGAAAGTGGTCGCACAATCTGATGCGATAGTGGAAGAAGTGAATGAAAACTCATCATCTGAGGATGAGTTGGTGGATATGGTGGAAGTGCCTATCCAAGAGAGCTTTGATGTGGAAATCGGCTTGGGTAAGAAGGATGGAATAGTGGCAACTCTAGACACGGGAGCGGGTGTAAATGTCATACCTTTGAATGTGTACGAAGAGTTGGGTTTGTCTGGCTTAAGACCAATGAAGTGCATGGTGCAATTGGTGGACGGGTCTATGAAGAAGCCATTGGGTGTGATCGAGAATCTAGTGGTAAGAGTCGCCGGTGTAGAGGTCAAGACGAACTTCATCGTCATGCCTACATCCTCCGCAAAGCTCAAGGATGTGGTTCTTTTGGGTAGAGCCTTCATCAACAAAGTGCATATGGTGATAGACATGTACCGTCGTACATGTAGCTTCGAGGTAAATGGCAAGCAACATACGTTGCGAGCCATAATTAATTCATGTGCTTATGTTGATACTAACGAACTTGTAGGATTCTTTGGTCCTCTTTATGTTCGTCAAGATGTGCAGGGACTTGATGCTTTGAAGAGCACTTGGACGGGGAAGTCTAGTACCCGATGCGAAATTGATCCCGCATGAGCTAAGACGAGTCGAGCCAACGACTTTTAAACGAAGGCGCTTCTCGGGAGGCAACCCGAGGTTGTAGGTACTTGCATATAGATTAGAAGCACGTTTAAATTTTGTTTCGTTGTTTAGACAAGGTTTTTGGGGTGAAAATTTAGTAAAAGTCGAAAAAAAAAAGATTTTGGAGCTTCAGGTCCCAAGCGAACCGCTTGGAAAGCCCAAGCGGTCCGCTTGAATTTCCAGTAAGAATGTACATTCTTACTGGAAATCCAAGCGGAGCGCTTGGCAGGTCCCAAGCGGACCGCTTGCCAAGCGCTTCGCTTGGGACGGCCCAAGCGCTTCGCTTGGCTTTCCTTAAGAAAGCTAAGCGGGGCACTTGAGTATCAAAGCTCCCCACTTCGTTTTTCTTCCTCCATTGCCGATTTAGCACCCCAAAAATCTCAATCTCTCTCAATTCTCCACCAATTCTTGCAATCTTGTGCATTTTACAAAGCCCATCACCCCCTCTATCATCTAAACCGATCAAATTTCACGTTTGAAGCATCCATAACAAGGAATCAAAGGTATCTCTCATGAACCCTAACTTTCTTGAGTTTGGGATTTTTTCTTAATTAGCTTCAATTGTGTTATGCATTGGTGAATTAGAGTTTGATGATGATTGTTGAGCATGTTTCTTACTAAATGTGATGTCTAAATTCGAATTTTGCTCCTCTTGATTTATGATGAACTCTAGTGCTCGAATTTTTGCTATGTAATTGTTTGATGATTGTTAGCCTTGAATTTGAGTTATGTTATGATTATGGTGATGTTGTGATTGCATGAGAATGTGTTGGATTGGTTGGGTAATTTAATTGGAGAGTTTGTTTGCTTGGTTTAGATTCGTATGGATTTATCGTAATGAAGTGTTAAAGCTTCTCGATTTGTTCATATGAACTCTAGCAAGCCTTCAAACTCACCATGAGATTACTTGAGTGAGTATTGGAGTCTAGGAGTCAAGTCTAAGTCTCATTGTCTCTTGAAGTTATCTAATAAGATTATTCTAGGTACAATGGCATCAAGAAGAACCAAGAGATCAAGGGGAGAAGGGACCTCGAGTGCCCAACAAACGGCCACACTCGGCGAGTATCGCCAATCGGGGAGGGCAAGGCAATTCGAAGCGAGTTTCCATGCCCACAAGCACACGTACATTTCTGAGAGGAGCATTCGCTTCACGGCTGGTGAGAGCGAGTTGGATGGTGCCAGAGAGCTCAACAAGCTCATTACTGAGTGAGGCTGGAAGTACTATGGCGAGGTCATGCCAAATTGGGACCAAGCAGTAGTGGAGGACTTCTACATTGCCTTCACGGACTACAATGAACGGACCGGTGAGGTTCCCGTCCGCGGTGTTGGGGTCGAGTTTACTCCTTTGAGCATCACTAGCTTCATTATGCGATTAGATAGGCCACTGGCGCGGGATCCAAACCGCCAGCCTGCATCCAACGAGAGATTTGATCCCACGGAGCTCTATGTCTACGACCGGGAGTCTGATCATTACCCCATGGAGGTACTGAATGGCATTACCGTGGGAGATTTTGAATTGCCTGATGAACCACCCTGGATTTTGCGCCACAACGATCTCACCTTCGAGGCAAGGATGATGTTGAAGTTCGTTCAAGCCAATCTGATTCCTAGCACACATGATTCCGAGGTTCAGTCCTATTACGGAGTCCTAGTCTATGCTCTTTTGCATAATTTGCCTCTCACTCCTGGCATCGTCATCTTCGAGGAATTCAAGCGCCGCCGTAATGCAAACCGGAAGCTTGCCTTTGGTAACTTGATCACGGGCATGTGCAAGGAGGCCGGAGTTCCCGACCTCGTACTGGACAAGAAGCCGAAGAAATCCATCAACATTGATACGTACAATGAGATGTACGGGACTTGGTGCACTCAGCAAGGAGAACCCATGCAACCAAGAGTTACGCGCCATGTGACACCTCCTCCACCTCCGCCTACGGCCGGGCAAGGAAGCTTCGACTTCTTCGGGTTCAACCAGATCTTGGTCGATCAGTTTGGTAGCTTCCAAACCACCATGTTGGAGGCTCAGTCGACCCAGCTTACCGAGCAATTCCGGGGATTTGAGGAGCGCGAAGTCAAGAGGTGGGAGGACTTCCGTGTGATGGAGGAGCAGCGTTGGGATGATTACCAAGGGCGTGTAGATCAGCGTTGGGAAGCCACTCAAGCAGAGGACACTAGGCGTTGGAGAGCCCACCAGGAGGAGATGATGAACCGCCATGATGCCCTAGCTCGCCGAATTTCGGGGTACCCTTTCTATGATCAGACCGGTGGTAGTGGGAGTGCCTTTCCCAACACCCCCTACGACCCTTTCTCCTAGAGACACCAGCCGACAGAGGCCACATTTATCGGTAGTATTGTATATTATCGTTATTTTGGCTTGTTTACTATTGTTGGTTGAAACTCTTTTCATTTCGATTTGGTTGTATGATGTTATGACTTATGACTCTTGTATTTTTTTTATTTGCTTTTGTAGTTGTGGCCTGTGTGCCTTTTGTCGTGATTAGTTTAGTCTAGTTTTGTCTTGGTTCCTTAGGTGATTAAGATGGGAAAAAAACATCGAAAATCTTGAAACAGAGCCAAGTGAAGCGCTTGGAAGGGCCAAGCGGTCCGCTTGAAATTCCAAAAAGTTTTGCAACTTCCTGGAAATTCAAGCGGAGCGCCTGGAGCCTCCCAAGCGCTCCGCTTGCCAAGCGGTCCGCCTGGACCCTGTACCCAGATTTTCCTCGTTTTTTCCATTCTTCTCACCTTTGCGCACCCGTTTTCACTTGTTTCTTGACTCCTTTCCGGTACTACTCATATATAGGAGATTGGACACGAACCTTTATCTCAGGGAAGTGTTCTTTCAATCCAATTTTTCCTTTTCATTCAACTTTTCTTTGCTCGAGGACGAGCAAAAGTTTAGGTTTGGGGAGGGGTATTGGATTTTCAGTACTATATGCTTGTGTGGTTTGTACATGCCTGATTTTACTCAAGTTCATGTGATTTGTCGTGTTTTTTCAAATTTTGCATGCATATCATCCATAGATTAGTTGTTGCACGTTGTTGTGTGTGGAGTTTATTGCCAAGTCTTTTGAACTTTTTTACTGAGTAGACTAAGTGTTTATGACCATTGATCATATGTTGCATCACTTTGCAAGTAGTTTGAGGCTTGTCTCGCTTGGTTTGTCACATTCGCATGTGCACTAGTTAAGCTTAGTAGTCTCGACATCACCTTGAGTGGTGTTTCTTCTGCTACGGTTCACGACGGCCTTATAAAATGATGCATGTTAGAGTCTATGGTTGTAACCCGTGTAATTATGTACGTAAGAGGCGACAAGTTCTTCACGTCGATTAGAGATTGCCAAATGCCTAGGAAGGAGGTAGTGTGAGGTGTGCGATTCCTTGTATTAAACCTATTCTATCGAATAGGTTTGGGGAGGGGGTTGCCTTATTTGATCTTGTCTTTCGTCTTTGAGTCGTTGTAAAGTTTCCTTTTTCTTTTTCTTTTTGTTTTGTGTCCCAAACCTATTCTTTCGAATAGGTTTGGGAGATGTCTTTGTAAAAGAGTCTTTCCTTTTTCTTTTTCGTCTTTGTGCTCAAACCTATTCTTTCGAATAGGTTTGGGGAGGTGTTTTTGACACTTAGTACTGCTGCTTGCCCCTATAAAAAAAAAAAAAAAAGAAAGAGAAAAAAAAAGAAAAAAAAGAGAAAAGAAAAGAGAAAATAAAAAAAAAGAAGAAAGAAAATAAAGAATAAGACCCAAAAGCAAAAGAAGGGTCGTTGCAAGCCAAAAGCAGTCTCGTAGTGTCAAGTGTCATGTAAATATTTTTTCCTTGTGAAGTGTCGAGTTGTAAATTCTATCTTTCGTTTCGTGTCGCCTTTGTCCAAGGCCTGTTCTTGCCCCTCCATCTTGCTATTCAAGAAGTGGTTGAAAGAGGTCATTCTTGAGAGTCTGGGTAGAATAGGGGAGTGTTATCTTCTAAGGGAAACCTCCTTCGTTTGATGAGAGCCAGTATTGGTTCGCCCTCTCTTGAGGAAAAATCTGCTTGGTGACAGTCGTAAGCCCTCGGTTCATAGGCACGGGGCAATTGTAGTATGATAACATGCATCATTGTGTCGTCACTGACAAGGTCCAGGTAGAAGATGTTACATGAGACTCCTTTGTTTAACCAAGTGCACTTGAGAATGTGTTATTCGCACAATCGAGGCATACTTCCAACCTATTGCATGTCATTGTCCTAATTTGGTTTGTTCATAAGCCATATTTTGTAGAGCAATCCGATTAGTTAAATTATAATTGGCCTAGAGGGCACAGATTTTTGTGGTTGCTATTTAGGGATAGTTTGTTGCTTGGGACA
>CM051456.1:71001948-71119996 GCA_028274465.1 Plantago ovata
CTGCTTGTCTGTAGTTTGATATGATGTATTCTTGATTATATTCATATGTTTTTTGGGATGTCTATGTTGATGAATGAGTAGCTTAAATCTTTGTGTTGGTGGTAGAATGTAGAATATGCATGCTATGGGTTATGTTTATGCTTACATGAGATTGTGATTCAATCTTGCTGCAAATTCCTTCATATGATTCTTAGTTGCCTATAAAATATATTCGAATTGAGTATAGTGACAAACTCTTGGTCATGAAAGCTATAGGATTGTATGTTAGAGATTTGCAGCATCCTAGATAATGGTGTTAGTGACAAGCACCTCTAAAGTATTGATAGTGGTCTTTTATGATTGTGTGTCTTGAAAGTTACCTAGACGAGTTGCTTAGCAGACTGATCGAAGGTTTTACGCACTGAACTTGTGAGCATATTCGTACCCCTGCATGTGTATTTGATTTTCACCCACCAACCGTTTCCAAACTTGATTACAACAATCTGATTTCTCGTTGCTTTGTTCAAAGAAAACGATTCTATAAACATTTGAACTCGTTGACTGAAATTATAGCAAAACCCTCAAGCAAAGCCACGTTAGGTCCCGAGAGAACGACACTCGGGGAAACTTGCCATTGCACTCTAGTTTGTGTAGTGATAAGTGTTCTTAGGCTTTTAAAACAAATTTAATTGGTGAAAAACGACATCATCAATTTGGCGCCGTTGCCGGGGACTTAACTCCTTTGGTTGGTGTTTTTGTTTTGGTTTTTCAGCCAACATCTCTTCTTTGTCTTCATTTCTGTTTTTGTTTCTTTTTGCTTGAGATACTCACTATCTTGTATTCAGGTGAGTGCATGCCTAGAACCCGAACGGGTGGACCTATTATTGAACCTTTTGTAGACGAGATCGATCGTTTGTTTCAAAGGAGAAGGAGGAATTTGAATCTCGAGTTTGAAGGAGTAGCATCTAGAGCTTCCACTCTGGTATTCGGGAAGAGTCTTCTTCTATCTTTTGGAGCCAATTCTTGAATCTGTTTACTTGGAAGGTGAAATGGCGGAGCGGCCTATACGTACACTTACTAAGCCTACGGTTGGGGCTAGAGGACCAGCAATTGTCCTCAATGATGCCACCAGGAACTTGGAGATCAAGAATCACATGTTCCAACAACTTCCCAAATTCTATGGGATGGCTAATGAGGACGTGATTGGGTACTTGAATGAGCTCGAGAATTTTGTTCTCCATCTTGGGCGACCAGGAGCTGGTGTTACGGATGATGATCTCCGCATGAAGGTCTTTTCTATGGGGCTAGGTGATCGTGCAAAGGCTTGGCTTAATACTTTGGAGGCCGGGTCTTTGACAACATGGGATCTTTGTTTGATAAGTTCATGGAGCGTTACTACCCCGCTTCCAAGACAATGGCTATGAAGAGCCAAATTAGCTCCTTCGAGCAGAGGTATGATGAGCCTTTCCACGAGGCCTATGATCGATTCATGGGGTTGCATCATCGATGCCCACATCACGGGATGATAAAGGTCAGCTTCTCCAATTCTTTTACAATGGTTTACATCCTGAGATTCAATCTCAAGTGGATAGTATTTGTGGAGGTAGTAGGGGGGAGTATGGGGGAGTTGCTTCCTTCTCAAGCCCAAGTGAAGCTGGACATGATGTACCGGAATTCCCAAACCGGAATGTGAGGGCTCGTGTGCTCCAAAAGGAGCAAAGAGGTGAGGCCAAGGTAGTGGTAGAACAAAATGCCTTCGATGGGTTCGCCCATGAAGTGAAGCAAGCTTTGAGGCAAAGCGTTCCTTCTCCTTCTACGGAAGTTTGTGGTGTGTGCAAGAACTATGGGCACCCGGCCTATTTATGCCGTTCTGAATTTGCTAGAGAGCAATATCACGAACGATGTCCGTCAAGAAGTGTATGCTGCTGAGGGAGAGCAAGTAGTTGGAGATGTGAACTACGGGCAAGGATATGGCAATGTGAGGCCACAAACCGTGGCCCCGAGGTGGGTACCAGAATCAAGGCAACCGTGGTTATGTCCACTACCCGGATCAAAATGCCTATGGGCCTAATCAGATAGAAGTCGTCTCAGCTATGGGAACAATTGGTATGAAGGAGCACCGCCTTCTAATCCTACACCTCCGCCTCAGGTTGCTAGTTCGGGACCACAAGGTGGAGGGGTGCTTCCTTCACCTCTTGTCTCTTCTCTCAACGATCTTGTGTTGAAAACAAATAAGTTTATGGAGCATTACTATCGTAATGAAGCTACTAATAATCAGCGGTTTGAGAAGCTTGAGGCTAGTAGTAGCAACCTCCATAAGAAGTTGCAAGAGCTGATAGATCGGGGGCTAGTAGAGAGCAAGGGAAGTTTCCCGGAAACATGGAGAAGGCTATGGCCATAACCGTGGTGACTGATTTGCCCGGGGAGATCACGGTTGTGAGAGACAATGCACTAGTTGAGGTGCCAAGTTGCAAGATAACTGAAACTTGCAAGGTGAGTAAGGAGCTTGAGACTCCTAAGGTAGTTGTGGAAGAGAAAGTGGTCGCACAATCTGATGCGATAGTGGAAGAAGTGAATGAAAACTCATCATCTGAGGATGAGTTGGTGGATATGGTGGAAGTGCCTATCCAAGAGAGCTTTGATGTGGAAATCGCTTGGGTAAGAAGGATGGAATAGTGGCAACTCTAGACACGGGAGCGGGTGTAAATGTCATACCTTTGAATGTGTACGAAGAGTTGGGTTTGTCTGGCTTAAGACCAATGAAGTGCATGGTGCAATTGGTGGACGGGTCTATGAAGAAGCCATTGGGTGTGATCGAGAATCTAGTGGTAAGAGTCGCCGGTGTAGAGGTCAAGACGAACTTCATCGTCATGCCTACATCCTCCGCAAAGCTCAAGGATGTGGTTCTTTTGGGTAGAGCCTTCATCAACAAAGTGCATATGGTGATAGACATGTACCGTCGTACATGTAGCTTCGAGGTAAATGGCAAGCAACATACGTTGCGAGCCATAATTAATTCATGTGCTTATGTTGATACTAACGAACTTGTAGGATTCTTTGGTCCTCTTTATGTTCGTCAAGATGTGCAGGGACTTGATGCTTTGAAGAGCACTTGGACGGGGAAGTCTAGTACCCGATGCGAAATTGATCCCGCATGAGCTAAGACGAGTCGAGCCAACGACTTTTAAACGAAGGCGCTTCTCGGGAGGCAACCCGAGGTTTGTAGGTACTTGCATATAGATTAGAAGCACGTTTAAATTTTGTTTCGTTGTTTAGACAAGGTTTTTGGGGTGAAAATTTAGTAAAAGTCGAAAAAAAAAAGATTTTGGAGCTTCAGGGTCCCAAGCGAACCGCTTGGAAAGCCCAAGCGGTCCGCTTGAATTTCCAGTAAGAATGTACATTCTTACTGGAAATCCAAGCGGAGCGCTTGGCAGGTCCCAAGCGGACCGCTTGCCAAGCGCTTCGCTTGGGACGGCCCAAGCGCTTCGCTTGGCTTTCCTTAAGAAAGCTAAGCGGGGCACTTGAGTATCAAAGCTCCCCACTTCGTTTTTCTTCCTCCATTGCCGATTTAGCACCCCAAAAATCTCAATCTCTCTCAATTCTCCACCAATTCTTGCAATCTTGTGCATTTTACAAAGCCCATCACCCCCTCTATCATCTAAACCGATCAAATTTCACGTTTGAAGCATCCATAACAAGGAATCAAAGGTATCTCTCATGAACCCTAACTTTCTTGAGTTTGGATTTTTTCTTATTAGCTTCAATTGTGTTATGCATTGGTGAATTAGAGTTTGATGATGATTGTTGAGCATGTTTCTTACTAAATGTGATGTCTAAATTCGAATTTTGCTCCTCTTGATTTATGATGAACTCTAGTGCTCGAATTTTTGCTATGTAATTGTTTGATGATTGTTAGCCTTGAATTTGAGTTATGTTATGATTATGGTGATGTTGTGATTGCATGAGAATGTGTTGGATTGGTTGGGTAATTTAATTGGAGAGTTTGTTTGCTTGGTTTAGATTCGTATGGATTTATCGTAATGAAGTGTTAAAGCTTCTCGATTTGTTCATATGAACTCTAGCAAGCCTTCAAACTCACCATGAGATTACTTGAGTGAGTATTGGAGTCTAGGAGTCAAGTCTAAGTCTCATTGTCTCTTGAAGTTATCTAATAAGATTATTCTAGGTACAATGGCATCAAGAAGAACAAGAGATCAAGGGGAGAAGGGACCTCGAGTGCCCAACAAACGGCCACACTCGGCGAGTATCGCCAATCGGGGAGGGCAAGGCAATTCGAAGCGAGTTTCCATGCCCACAAGCACACGTACATTTCTGAGAGGAGCATTCGCTTCACGGCTGGTGAGAGCGAGTTGGATGGTGCCAGAGAGCTCAACAAGCTCATTACTGAGTGAGGCTGGAAGTACTATGGCGAGGTCATGCCAAATTGGGACCAAGCAGTAGTGGAGGACTTCTACATTGCCTTCACGGACTACAATGAACGGACCGGTGAGGTTCCCGTCCGCGGTGTTGGGTCGAGTTTACTCCTTTGAGCATCACTAGCTTCATTATGCGATTAGATAGGCCACTGGCGCGGGATCCAAACCGCCAGCCTGCATCCAACGAGAGATTTGATCCCACGGAGCTCTATGTCTACGACCGGGAGTCTGATCATTACCCCATGGAGGTACTGAATGGCATTACCGTGGGAGATTTTGAATTGCCTGATGAACCACCCTGGATTTTGCGCCACAACGATCTCACCTTCGAGGCAAGGATGATGTTGAAGTTCGTTCAAGCCAATCTGATTCCTAGCACACATGATTCCGAGGTTCAGTCCTATTACGGAGTCCTAGTCTATGCTCTTTTGCATAATTTGCCTCTCACTCCTGGCATCGTCATCTTCGAGGAATTCAAGCGCCGCCGTAATGCAAACCGGAAGCTTGCCTTTGGTAACTTGATCACGGGCATGTGCAAGGAGGCCGGAGTTCCCGACCTCGTACTGGACAAGAAGCCGAAGAAATCCATCAACATTGATACGTACAATGAGATGTACGGGACTTGGTGCACTCAGCAAGGAGAACCCATGCAACCAAGAGTTACGCGCCATGTGACACCTCCTCCACCTCCGCCTACGGCCGGGCAAGGAAGCTTCGACTTCTTCGGGTTCAACCAGATCTTGGTCGATCAGTTTGGTAGCTTCCAAACCACCATGTTGGAGGCTCAGTCGACCCAGCTTACCGAGCAATTCCGGGGATTTGAGGAGCGCGAAGTCAAGAGGTGGGAGGACTTCCGTGTGATGGAGGAGCAGCGTTGGGATGATTACCAAGGGCGTGTAGATCAGCGTTGGGAAGCCACTCAAGCAGAGGACACTAGGCGTTGGAGAGCCCACCAGGAGGAGATGATGAACCGCCATGATGCCCTAGCTCGCCGAATTTCGGGGTACCCTTTCTATGATCAGACCGGTGGTAGTGGGAGTGCCTTTCCCAACACCCCCTACGACCCTTTCTCCTAGAGACACCAGCCGACAGAGGCCACATTTATCGGTAGTATTTGTATATTATCGTTATTTTGGCTTGTTTACTATTGTTGGTTGAAACTCTTTTCATTTCGATTTGGTTGTATGATGTTATGACTTATGACTCTTGTATTTTTTTTATTTGCTTTTGTAGTTGTGGCCTGTGTGCCTTTTGTCGTGATTAGTTTAGTCTAGTTTTTGTCTTGGTTCCTTAGGTGATTAAGATGGGAAAAAAACATCGAAAATCTTGAAACAGAGCCAAGTGAAGCGCTTGGAAGGGCCAAGCGGTCCGCTTGAAATTCCAAAAAGTTTTGCAACTTCCTGGAAATTCAAGCGGAGCGCCTGGAGCCTCCCAAGCGCTCCGCTTGCCAAGCGGTCCGCCTGGACCCTGTACCCAGATTTTCCTCGTTTTTTCCATTCTTCTCACCTTTGCGCACCCGTTTTCACTTGTTTCTTGACTCCTTTCCGGTACTACTCATATATAGGAGATTGGACACGAACCTTTATCTCAGGGAAGTGTTCTTTCAATCCAATTTTTCCTTTTCATTCAACTTTTCTTTGCTCGAGGACGAGCAAAGTTTAGGTTTGGGGAGGGGTATTGGATTTTCAGTACTATATGCTTGTGTGGTTTGTACATGCCTGATTTTACTCAAGTTCATGTGATTTGTCGTGTTTTTTCAAATTTTTGCATGCATATCATCCATAGATTAGTTGTTGCACGTTGTTGTGTGTGGAGTTTATTGCCAAGTCTTTTGAACTTTTTTACTGAGTAGACTAAGTGTTTATGACCATTGATCATATGTTGCATCACTTTGCAAGTAGTTTGAGGCTTGTCTCGCTTGGTTTGTCACATTCGCATGTGCACTAGTTAAGCTTAGTAGTCTCGACATCACCTTGAGTGGTGTTTCTTCTGCTACGGTTCACGACGGCCTTATAAAATGATGCATGTTAGAGTCTATGGTTGTAACCCGTGTAATTATGTACGTAAGAGGCGACAAGTTCTTCACGTCGATTAGAGATTGCCAAATGCCTAGG
Organism: Plantago ovata; assembly: GCA_028274465.1. Classification (NCBI taxonomy): domain Eukaryota; kingdom Viridiplantae; phylum Streptophyta; class Magnoliopsida; order Lamiales; family Plantaginaceae; genus Plantago; species Plantago ovata. The sequence continues at coordinate 71,008,478 of CM051456.1, forward strand.
AAGGAGGTAGTGTGAGGTGTGCGATTCCTTGTATTAAACCTATTCTATCGAATAGGTTTGGGGAGGGGGTTGCCTTATTTGATCTTGTCTTTCGTCTTTGAGTCGTTGTAAAGTTTCCTTTTTCTTTTTCTTTTGTTTTGTGTCCCAAACCTATTCTTTCGAATAGGTTTGGGGAGATGTCTTTGTAAAAGAGTCTTTCCTTTTTCTTTTTCGTCTTTGTGCTCAAACCTATTCTTTTGAATAGGTTTCGGGAGGTGTTTTTGACACTTAGTACTGCTGCTTGCCCCTATATAAAAAAAAAAAAAAAGAAAGAGAAAAAAAAAAGAAAAAAAAAGAGAAAAGAAAAAGAGAAAATAAAAAAAAAAGAAGAAGAAAGAAAATAAAGAATAAGACCCAAAAGCAAAAGAAGGGTCGTTGCAAGCCAAAAGCAGTCTCGTAGTGTCAAGTGTCATGTAAATATTTTGTCCTTGTGAAGTGTCGAGTTGTAAATTCTATCTTTCGTTTCGTGTCGCCTTTGTCCAAGGCCTGTTCTTGACCATCCTCATCTTGCTATTCAAGAAGTGGTTGAAAGAGGCTCATTCTTGAGAGTCTGGGTAGAATAGGGGAGTGTTATCTTCTAAGGGAACCCTCCTTCGTTTGATGAGAGCCAGTATTGGTTCGCCCTCTCTTGAGGAAAAATCTCGCTTGGTGAACAGTAGTAAGCCCTCGGTTTCATAGGCACGGGGCAATTGTAGTATGATAACATGCATCATTGTGTCGTCACTGACCAGGTCCAGGTAGAAGATGTTACATGAGACTCCTTTGTTTAACCAAGTGCACTTGAGAATGTGTATATTCGCAATCGAGGCATACTTCAACCTATTTGCATGTCATGCTCATTTGGTTTTGTTCATAAGCATTTTTGTAGATTCAATAGATTAGTTCACTTTACTTGGCATGAGACTCCTTTTGTGTTGCATTTAGGATAGTTTGTTGCTTGAGGACAAGCAAAGGTTTGGTTTGGGGAGTTTGATGAACGTATTTTTGACGCGTTCATCTTGTCTTTTTTACCTTCTTTTGCTATCTTCTAGCCTTGTTTTTTGGTTAGTTTTGTAGAATAGTATCACGTTTTGTGTTTTCTACATTTTCAGGCACTTAGGTACGAAACGGCGTTTTTGGAGCTAAAAACGAGCCTTTTTTATGGAAAAGATGGCCCCGTTGAAGTTCCCCAATCTCCGTGGCTTGTTCGTAAGTGTTTGAGCATCAATAAGCATCGAGAAGGATGAGTCCAAGGCACCCAAGGGCCATGCGAGGGCAAAACGATTGAGTTTGAAGACAAAAATCTGCCCAGGAGCCAAGCTAAGCGCCTGGAATAGTGAAGCGCTCCGCTTCATTTTCCAGGAGCTTTGGCACAGAAGCCAAGCGAAGCGCTTGGAGTGCCAAAGCGCTTCGCTTGCCGAGCGCTCCGCTTGGCTTCTCCAAGCGGTCCGCTTGGCAGCGGTTACGTTTTCGAATTTTCCTTCTTAGATCTGATCTTTAGTCATTGTTTGGATATCTTTTGAACTGTAGCTTCGTTTTGGAGAGCTCCTAAGCCCCAAAACTCAGAGAAAACACAGATTACATTGTATTTTAGTTTGGGATTCAAGATTTTGATTGGAATTCATCCTTTGTAATCATCTACGGAGAGGTTTTCTTTGCTTTCCGCCGATTAGTGACAGCTTTGGTGGTAACTTGTATCACTCTCTTGTCTTGTAGTTTGATATGATGTATTCTGATTATTATTCATATGAATTGATGTCTATGTTGATGAATATGAGTAGCTAAATCTTTTGTGTTGGTGGTAGAATGTAGAATATGCATGCTATAGGTTATGTTTATGCTTACATGAGATTGTGATTCAATCTTGCTGCAAATTCCTTCATATGATTCTTAGTTGCCTATAAAATATATTCGAATTGAGTATAGTGACAAACTCTTGGTCAATGAAAGCTATAGGATTGTATGTTAGAGATTTGCATCATGCTAGATAAATGGTGTTAGTGACAAGCACCTCTAAAGTATTGATAGTGGTCTTTTATGATGTGTGTCTTGAAAGTTACCTAGACGAGTTGCTTAGCGGACTTGATCGAAGGTTTTACGCACTGAACTTGTGAGCATATTCGTAACCCATGCATGTGTATTCGATTTCTACCACCAACCGTTTTCCAAACTTGATTACAGCAATCTGATTTCTCGTTGCTTTGTTCAAAGAAAAACGATTCTATAAACATTTGAACTCGTTGGCTGAAATTACTAGCAAAAACCTCAAGCAAAGCCACGTTAGGTCCCGAGAGAACGACACTCGGGGACAACTTGCCATTGCACTCTAGTTTGTGTAGTGATAAGTGTTCTTAGGCTTTTAAACAAATTTAATTGGTGAAAAACGACATCATCATATCTCACGATTTTTCTACTTTTATTTATATCTTTCAACATGTTTTCATTCTATCTTGCTTTGATTTATGTTGATTGCATGTCATCTATAAGTAGCTAAATCTATCGTTGGTGATAGTATGTGATTTCTTAGCTAGGGTTCTTAATTATGCATGATGGCTGTAACGCGAATCAGACTTGAGTTATTGCTTTATTTCTTTGATCTATCTAAGCCCTCTATCTTCGTAGTGTTGAATTGAACGGAACACATTGGACAATTTATGATCTTAGATTTCTATGCAAAACGATCGGGTACTTCATGCATGATTATTAACCTGATGCTTTGAATGATCATACTATCACTAAATTCCATTATTATTGATAAGAAAATCTGTGCTAAGTCGTTTGTTGAGTTTATAGTTTAAGTTAAATTAGATAAAGCTAGTTATAGTCCTTAGAGATCGACACTCGAGGTTATTTTACTGCTACACTACGGTTTTCGTTGTAGTTGTGAATTGCCTTTGGCTAAAAACAAATTTATTTGATTAATTGAGTCTGACAAACTTCGGTTCATCAAATTGGCGCCGTTGCCGGGGACTATACTCCTTTTTTCTGTTTAGCTTATTTATAGTTTCAGCATTCAATTCCTAGTTTTAGTAGTTTAATTTGATCTCTCTGATACTCTCTTCTTAGCTTGTTACAGATACTTTATGCGAATTACACGTTCTAGAGGAACACCGCTTGCTGAACCAATCGCTGAAATCGACAGAGTCTCCCACCAAAGAAGGCGACTACTTCGGCGACGTGAACTAGAGGAAATAAAGGATACCGATTTCTCTGAATCTCTACACAGTCTTTTTGAAGAAATCGTCAGAATGGCAGAAGCTAGACCACTGAAATCATGGGTTCAACCCACCAAGGATCGTATGAGGGGACCGGCGATTGTTCTTTCGCCTGCAGCTCGAGATCTAGAAATAAAAAACCACGTGTTCCAGCAACTTCCGAGGTTCTATGGCTTGGCAAGGGAAGATGTGATGGGGTACTTGCACGATATCGATGACTTCGTCAACCAACTCCCACGACCCGGAGCTGAAATAACAGCGGATGAGTTGAGAATGAAGGTTTTTGCTATGGGGCTTGGCGACAGGGCCAAGTCATGGTTGAGTTCTCTACCGGCGGGTTCGCTTGACACTTGGGCAAAGGTTTTTTCAGCATTCATGGAGAAATACTTTCCTCGCACATTGACTACCGCGCTAAAGGCGCAAATCACTGGATTCAAACAAGACTATGATGAGACCATCTACACCGCGTTTGAGAGGTTCCAAGACCTCATGAACAAGTGCCCTCACCATGGTTTTGTGCTTTCGGATCTTGTCCAACACTTCTACACTGGACTGGCCTTTGAGAATCAGCAAGTGGTGGATTTCCAATGCCGCGGCAATATTTGGGAGGAAACCGCGGAAGCCGTTTGGGCGGTTTTCGAAAGGCTTGCTAAGGGTTCACAATTCAAGGATCCAAGAGCAATGGTTAGGAGACGTGAACCTGAAGCTCCACCTACTCAGGAGGCCCCTATGTATGGGGGGAATGGCGATCGATTCAAGTGCTTTACCAATGAGTTGAAACAAGTCCTCAAGAACTCCGCAGGAACATCTATGTCGAATGAAGTTTGCCGAGTATGCAAGAACTATGGGCATGGAGCTCATATGTGTAGATCGGAGCTTGCATATGATGATGGCAATTGGGTTCAAGGAAGCGACGTGGAAGCTTTTGCTGCGGAATTTGGTACTCAAGAAGCTAGCTACGGACAAGATGGTAGGAATCCTCGAAGTTGATTTTGGAGAAGAGGGTTCCGGAACAATCAAGGATATGCACCGGCTAGCCAAACTTATGGCCCTTACCAAGACCGTAGTAAGCTTAGCTATGGTAATGATCACTATGAAAATCCCGCTCCCAAAGAGCAACCAAAGTCGAAGACGACTCTTCTCATGGAGAACTTGCAGAAAATGGTTGATCACACCCAAAGTTTTCTTAAGCGTTATGAATAAGATTATGAGAAGACTAGGGCGAGGCTGGATCGTTTGGAAGAGAGCACTAGGCTTGCCCATCAAAAGATGCAAGAGTTGATTGACCGTGGAGCAAGTAGGGAGCAAGGGAAGTTGCCTAGCAACACTGAGAAGTCGATGTCTATTACCTTGGTGGGTGATCTTCCTGTTGAAATCACCATCAAGAAGGTTGCTAAATGTGAGTGTTGCAAAGATGGAGAACCTCCACTAGCCAAGGAAGAAGCGAAGGATCTTGGTTCTGATGAGAGTGAAGAGGAGCAAGAGGATTCCGAGCCAATCCCTGAGAGTTTCGATGTTAAGGTTGGGATTGGCAAACTTGAAGATGTTCGTGCTACACTAGATACATGATCTTACTCTAATGTGCTCTCAATGAATGTGTTCGAGAAGAGTAGCCTTGGAAAACTATCTGAGCATAAGGCTATTGTGCAATTGGCAGATGGATCCTTTATGAGACCCGAAGGCGTCGTAAAGAACGTATTGGTTAAGATTGGAGAAGCTTCAGTGTACACCAAATTTGTAGTTATGCCGGCGTCTACACCTGGGATGGGGGATGTTGTTCTCCTGGGGCGAACGTTCTTGACTAAGCTACGCTCCGTGATAGACATCTACCGAAGAACTTGCACCATTGAGGTGGATGGCAAGCAACATGTGTTGCAAGCCATATCTGATCCAAATATTCACTTCAATGCTTCTCACACAAGAAGAAGTCGAGTCAAAGACTATAAACAATGGCGCTATCCGGGACGCAACCCGGAGATTTTATCGCTTTATTGCATTGCATGCATTCATACATAGAACAATTTGCCTTTCTTTATGTGAATTTGTTCGTTTTTGTGTTGCTTTGTGCTTATGTTGATGTTTGAGTGAATTTTTTCGAGTGTTTTTCATGAGGGAAATGGTTTTCGGGGATAAAAACTAAGTTCTTTCGAAAAATTTCGTCTCCCCACCTCTGGAGGTGGGGGGCGAATTGTAACATCCCGTATTTTTCTATTTAATTTTAATTTTTTTTATTAACTAATTACTTGAGTAGTTTGATTATTGGGTAATTTAATTAATTATTCGTTCCCGCGTGATCGATTTCGAATTTGAAAGTTTTTATGTTTAATGGACCATTCGCATTTTCAGTTTCGGGCTAGTTAGTATCTGATTTGCAAGGCTAGACTTGGCCCATTTCAGTTAGCCCAACTCCAAAGACTGATCCATTTTGCAACCCTAAACCTAACCACCCATATCACTCTCTTCTCTTTTCATTTTCACTTTCCCTCCCCTCTCTTCCAAAAACGCAGCCACCACCAAGAGACAGAAAACACACGAATTCAACTACTCTTCACCATTATCGGATTTTATCATCATCCTCTCCGTATCAACCATCATCATCGTTAAATCATCATCACCATCGTTTTTCATCACCTCCATCATCTCCATCCTCACCTCCACCGAACACCACCACCGTTCGGCCGCGCCGCCGTCGCGTCGCCTCCGTCCATCTCGGCCGCCGTCCCGTTCTGCTCATCTCCGGTCCCGTGCTCCGATACGTCCCGTCCGAGTTCCGTTTGCTCCGATCCGGTTCCGTCCGTGCCGCCCAAGCTTCGATCGAGCTCTTCCACCGCCGATTCGATCCGATCCGGTTCCGTCCGCGCCGCCAAGCTCCAATCGAGCTCTGCCACCGCCGATTCGATCCCTCCGGTTCGATCCCGTTCGTGCTCCCCTTCACGGTTACAGTAAGCTTTCACCGTCTCCGTTCTGTTCAATTGTTTTGAATCTCGATTGAGATTCCATTTTGATTTCTTGGTTTTCGTTGTTTTCGATTCGTTTCAGTCCCTACACGTGCTCTCCGGCCGTCTGCTCCGTCTGCATACTCCCGTCGTTTTCCCTCTGCTCGGTTTTCCTAGTCCGGCCCTGTTCTTTTTTTTCGTCGATGGTAAGCTATTGTTTCTGCTTCGTTTTGGCTACTTTTAATTTCGGACCATTTTACCCTTGCTGCATTTGACCTCGTATTTGAACTGAGAACCGGGACCTAGGATAGTTGTGGTTGTTGTGGTTGGATTGTTGTTTTGTTATTTGACCTCGAATGTTGACCGTGTTGGATTTGTTTGACTTCAAAAAACTGACTGGACCTTAGTGTAATAATCTGAACCTTGTGGACTGGTTTGGGAAGTCTGAAAATCTAAAGGACCTTTTTGCAATTGTCTTTGACCATGTTGACTGAGGACTAATTTGAAAGACTGATTTATTTTTGAGGACTGTTGTGCAAATGTAAATGGCAGTTCGACTTGACTGTAGTTTCTGAAATCAAAAAGGACTTTTCTGCAATCACTGTACGAGGGTAGTTTGGTAATTTTACTGTGCTGGACTAAACTGTTAAAACAAGTTTTCTCTAAGGACTGTACTGGAGTTTGTTGAAAGTGTAGTACCGTTTTGCAATTTACCTCTGAGGGTACTTTAGTAATTTCCAGAGAGTAAAAGAGTGTTTTCTGAAAACTACCCAACTTAAATAGTTTCTGTCTTGTAGCTTTGTAATTGTTTGACTTGCTAGCTTAGTTGGTTAGGTATTCTTTGACTAACTTAGAGGTCCGAGTTCGAACCCTACCTTAGCCCTTAAACCTTTCTTTATTTTGTCTTTCGATTCGACTCTAGATGGTAACACTGGGTTATGTTTAGGTTCTTTGTTGTTCGCTGCGCCGTCATTCAAGTCTTGTTTCCGTGATCTAGTGCTTAACTCTCTAAGGTGAGTGTTCACCCCAAAACTTATCGATTTGTGAAAAAACTGGAAGGCTATGTGATCATTTGTATCTATTACTATATATTCTGTTATATCGTATGCTTCCGCGTAAAAGTAACTAAGTCCTAAGTATGGCTATTTACATATCTTGTTTGTTGCTACTCTGTTCTGGATTAACTCTTTTGCAGGAACACTTCTCGATGTTTCGAGATCTGATTATTATTATCTGTTTGTTCTGTATCTGTATCTGTTCTGTCTGTTTCTGTGTGACCGGTCGATTAGGTCGTAATTAGCTAGGCTTGGGTAGTAGAGGACTATCGGGTTTGCTTGGTTATTGCCTAGTCAAATCCCTTTTAGGCGCGAGGCAGAAGTCGCTGAGGTCTATTAGGGTCGTAGGTTCTGTTTCCCCAAAGTACACGGGGGTTTCTGTTTCTGTCCGGAGTTGTATACCCTCTGGAGGGAGCTATAAGGGCAATCTGGGAGTAGGAGTAACAAGGCGGGCTGCACCAACGGACTTCGACTTATCTGTGCTGTTTTTCTTTTATGTTATCTGTTCTGTTTGTTATTTTATCTGCTGCAAGGGATTTTGATTTCAAAAACTGTTTACTTTCTGTTTGTTAACTTAGAACCTCACTGAGATCCTTTATCTCACGCTCTCTTTGTTTTCAAAAATTCCTTCCTTCCAGATACTACTGAGGATGCACGCGAGTAGGATGTCAGCGACTGAGAGAAGGGTCTGGGATGACTTTGGGGATTTGTGTTTGTTTTTAAAATAAGAAGATGAACCTTTTTACTTTCTTCACTAGTCGTTATTCTTTTGACTTCTAAGATACCGTTGGATTTCTACTTGATTCTGTTAGCGCTATGGCGCCAAATATTGTTGTGGCATTTATTCCCGACCGTTACTTTTAAAATTATTTCGGATTTTCTCTTTTCAAGAAATTTATTTGTTTTTAAAAACCGGTACCGTTACAGATGGTATCAGAGCTTGAGTTCAAACTCGAGCTTGCTAGGATAGGATCTTTTGACCTTTGGGGTGTGTGTGAGGGTCCGAGTCGCTGGATATAGATTGAGTGGTTTTTGTACTGTCTCTTTTAAAGTCTGGTCTTTCGCATTAACTCTGAACCGTCATGTTCGTCCGTTAACTGTCCTACTAATCTGTCTTCCGTCTTTTGAAACTGTCTTGCTATTCATTCTATTTAGCTTCTACAAAGTTCACAAGCTTACTACTGGTACTCTGTTCATTTTCTTTAAGGCAATTATATTGTTTTTATTAATTGCATGAGTAGTTGCTTAAAAGTATGTCAAATTACTATAATGTCATTAGTTATATGCTTTAAGGTTTACACACTTATTTATGCTTTGTTTTACTTATCGAAGTTCACATATGTCCTTGCTTGGTTCTGTCATACTGTAATCTCTTGTTTAACCAAAGTCGACATAAATCAATGGCAGGCGGCTGACTGTTTAAGTGATTCGTGTTAACTGAGGTCAAATGACTGGTCACCGTATGAGAGAGCACTTTGAGTTATTGCATGTTTAAGTTTAACACTTATGATGTTTTGTCTTTTTCCTCATTATTGAATTTCTTACTTATGCTTTCTTGTTTCGTTTTCAATTTATGTCTGCCTGGTATGCTAGGTTAGACACACTCGAGGATTTACTTATTGATAAGTTACTATCTTATTTATGTCTCCCTAATTTGATTTTGACCTACGTAATTTCGTTTACTCTCACGTGTCTCTTGTGTTTCACGCTAGTTTGACTTAAGATAGTGCCTTAGTTCACGTTTACGCCTGAAGACAGTCTCACTCGAGGACGTTAATTACGTTATTGATTTTAGACTTAGTTGCGATAGGACGACTCCAAGGAACAACACCCGGCGGTACTAGCAGCACCATCAATGGCAACAACAACAATGTTGAGATTTCGGACCAAGTGGAGCGGATCATCGTTGCTTTGGGTAACTTCAGTGAGAGTATGCGCAATGCTAGGCCGCCTCTACTCAGTCGGTTAAACCGTCACCGTCACCGCCACCGCCACTAACGATCGCCAAGCAGTCAAACGATTTGCTCGTTTCCATCCTGAGTGATTCGATGTGGAACCTAATTCCCGTAACGTCGAGTTTTGGCTTGAGATCATGGAGAATTTGTTCTCGATCTTTCACTACCCTGACGAAAGGAAGATTGAGTTAGCAGCTTTCCAGTTCGACGAAGCATCGCGGAGTTGGTGGAGAACCGTAGACGCAAAGTGCAGACAAGAACAAGTTGGTCGTACGTGGGCGAAATTCGAGAGGGAGTTCACTAACAAGTTCGTGCCTCGCTTGGTCCGAGAAGGTAGAAGGGACGAATTTCACAATTTGGTGCAAGGTGGAATGAATGCCGCCAACTATGAGCCGAGTTCACACGACTGTTGAAGCACGTACCACACTTTAAAAATGACGAGAGGGAGAAGGTACGGCTCTTTGTGAAGGGTTGAAGTCGGAAATACGATACCACTTGTTAGGGATCAAGATGTCAACCTACGCGAAGGACGTAGAAATAACTTCTGAAGTAGAGTATGGCTTGGGAGAACTTGAGAGTTTTGAACCACACCGATCTTGAAAAAGAAGTTCTGGCCATAGGAGTAGCAAGGATCGTCATTCTCCATCCAAGTATTCTGGCCACCAGCAAGAAAGTCGACTTTGCAATGTGGCTGAAAGTTCGGAGCAATCATCTAGGAGGAATTGCAATTTCTACGGGGAACAACTTATGAGGAGAAGAACTGTTGGAGGAAGCAAGGTGTATGCATGGCTCGTGGTAGCAAGGAGCATAAGATTAGTTTTTGTCCGAGACGTAATTCCCTAGCTGGAGAAGGAAGATATGGAGTCACAGATTCCAAAAGTCAAGGAAGTAGTGCGAAAGTCAAGAGTCTATAGCATGGTTGGATTTGATACTCCCCCGGCGAATGTGGCTAAAGGAACACTCATTTGAACAACTATCTTCTAAATTTGGTTTGTTTATCATGCTGCACCTCTTTCGCCAGGATAGATTCACTTGAAGTTTAAGTATCGACTGTTTATCGAGGATTTATGGTTCGAATTATTTTAGTTGAAGACATGAGCTTTGTTTTCCTTAGGTTAGTTACGACCTTGTTAACTTCTGGTGTGAGTTTATTCTTTTCATTCGGCGTTCGAAGTTGAAGATTTCAGATACTCCGTTCCGCGTTCGTTAGCTCCACGCTATTTAAGTTTCGAGGACGAAACTTCTTGTAAGGGTGGTGGATTGTAACATCCCGTATTTTTCTATTTAATTTTAATTTTTTTATTAACTAATTACTTGAGTAGTTTGATTATTTGGTAATTTAATTAATTATTCCTTCCCGCGTGATCGATTTCGAATTTGAAAGTTTTTATGTCTAGTGGACCATTCGCATTTTCAGTTTCGGGCCAGTTAGTATCTGATTTGCAAGGCTAGACTTGGCCCATTTCAGTTAGCCCAACTCCAAAGCCTGATCCATTTTGCAACCCTAAACCTAATCACCCATATCACTCTCTTCTCTTTTCATTTTCACTTTCCCTCCCCTCTCTTCCAAAAACGCAGCCACCACCAAGAGACAGAAAACACACGAATTCAACTACTCTTCACCATTATCGGATTTTATCATCATCCTCGTCTCCGTATCAACCATCATCATCGTCAAATCATCATCACCATCGTTTTTCATCATCTCCACCCTCACCTCCACCGAACACCACCACCGTTTGGTCGCGCCGCCGTCGCGTCGCCTCTGTCCGGCTCGGCCGCCGTCCCGTTCTGCTCATCGCCGGTCCCGTGCTCCGATCCGTCCCGTCCGAGTTCCGTTTGCTCCGATCCGGTTCCGTCCGCGCCGCCCAAGCTCCGATCGAGCTCTGCCACCGCGGATTCAATCCGATCCGGTTCTGTCCGCGTCGCCAAGCTCCGATCGAGCTCTGCCACCGCCGATTCGATCCCGTTCCCGCTCCCCTTCACGGTTACAGTAAGCTTTCAACGTCTACCGTTCTGTTCAATTGTTTTGAATCTCGATTGAGATTTGATTTCGATTTCTTGGTTTTCGTTGTTTTTGATTCGTTTCAGTCCCTACGCGTGCTCTCCGGCCGTCTGCTCCGTCTGCATACTCCTGTCGTTTTCCCTCTGCTCGGTTTTCCTAGTCCGGCTCTGTTCTGTTTTTTTCGTCGAGGGTAAGCTACTGTTTCTGCTTCGTTTTGGCTACTTTTAATTTCGGACCATTTTACCCCTACTGCCTTTGACCTCGTATTTGAACTGAGAACCGGGACCTAGGATAGTTGTGGTTGTTTTGGTTGGACTGTTGTTTTGTTATTTGACCTCGTATGTTGACCGTGTTGGATTTGTTTGACTTCGAAAAATTGACTGGACCTTAGTGTAATAATCTGAACCTTGTGGACTGTTTTGGGAAGTTTGAAAACCTAAAGGACCTTTTTGCAATTGTCTTTGACCATGTTGACTGAGAACTAATTTGAAAGACTGATTTATTTTTGAGGACTTTTGTGCAAGTGTAAAGGACAGTTCGACTTACCAATGAGGTCTAGCTCAATTGGTTAGACTCAGGTGTCATGACACTAGAGGTCATAGGTTTAATTCTCGCCAAGTGCGGGATTATTTATAATTTATTACTAGCTTTGTAATGTTATTTATTAAAAAAAGTAAAGGGCAGTTCGACTTGACTGTACTTTCTGAAAACAAAAAGGACTTTTCTGCAATCGTTGTACGAAGGTAGTTTGGTAATTTTACTGTGCTGGACTAAACTGTTAAAACAAGTTTTCTCTAAGGACTGTTCTGGAGTTTGTTGAAAGTGTAGTACTATTTTGCAATTTACCTCTGAGGGTACTTTAGTAATTCCCCGAGAGTAAAAGAGTGTTTTCTGAAAACTACCCAACTTAAATAGTTTCTGTCTTGTTGCTTTGTAATTGTTTGACTTGCTAGCTTAGTTGGTTAGGTATTCTTTGACTAACTTAGAGGTCCCGAGTTCGAACCCTACCTTAGCCCTTAACCTTTCTTTATTTTGTATTTCGATTCGACTCTAGATGGTAACACTGGGTTATGTTTAGGTTCTTTGGTGTTCGCTGCACCGTCATTCAAGTCTTGTTTCCGTGATCTAGTGATTAACTCTCTAAGGTGAGTGTTCACCCCAAAACTTATCTATTTGCGAAAAACTGGAAGGCTATGTGATCATTTGTATCTATTACTATATATTCTGTTATACCGTACGCTTCCGCGTAAAAGTAACTAAGTCCTAAGTATGGCTATTTACTTATCTTGTTTGTAGCTACTTTGTTCTAGATTAACTCTTCTGCAGGAACACTTCTCGATGTTTCGAGATCTGATTATTATTATCTGTTTGTTCTGTATCTGTAACTGTTTTGTCTGTTTCTGTGTGACCGGTTGATTAGATCGTAATTAGGTATGCTTGGGTAGTAGAGGACTATCGGGTTTGCTTGGTTATTGCCTAGTCTAATCCCTTTTAGGCGCGAGGCAGAAGTCGCTGAGGTCTACTAGGGTCGTAGGTTATGTTTCCCCAAAGTACACGGGGATTTTTGTTTCTGTACGGAGTTGTATACCCTCTGGAGGGAGCTATAAGGGAAATCTGGGAGTAGGAGTAACAAGGCGGGCTGCACCAACGGACTTCGACTTATCTGTGCTATCTTTCTTTTATGTTATCTGTTCTGTTTGTTATTTTATCTGCTGCAAGGGATTTTGATTTCAAAAACTGTTTACTTTCTGTTTGTTAACTTAGAACGTCACTGAGATCCTTTATCTCGCGCTCTCTTTGTTTTCAAAAATTCCTTCCTTCCAGATACTACTGACGATGCACGCGAGTAGGATGCCAGCGACTGAGAGAAGGGTCTGGGATGACTTTGGGGATTTGTGTTTGTTTTTAAAATAAGAAGATGAACCTTTTTACTTTCTTCACTAGTCGTTATTCTTTTGACTTCTAATCTACCGTTGGATTTCTACTTGATTCTGTTAGCGCTATGGCGCCAAATATTGTTGTGGCATTTATTGCCGACGTTACTTTTAAAATTATTTCGGATTTTCTCTTTTCAAGAAATTTATTTGTTTTTAAAAATCGATACCATTACACGAATCGCCCCACAGAACCAGAGAGTTTCAGACTCTCTGGCAGTGGGGGGCGATTCGCCCCACACCGCCAGAGAGCTTCACGCTCTCTGGCGATGGTGGGCGAATCGTCCCACGCACGGGGCGAATCGCCCCCCGTTTTTTGAGAATATAAGTGCGGGATTTCTCCCCCAAACCCTCATTCTCTCATCTTCTTCACCTCTCTTTCTCCAAAACACCCAAAAACTCGAAAAATCTTCTTTCTTCCATAATTTCTTCAATTCTCCATCAAATTTTGTGTTCTTTAGCTTCAATCGAAGCCCATTACGTGCTCTTTAATTCTATCCGAACAACTTTCATCCTAGTGCATTTGGTTTTCAGATCTGAGATAACTTCACATGAACCCTAATTTTTCAAATTTGGGGGTTTCAAGATCTATGCTTCAATTAAGCTTATTCTTCCTCCGGAAACTTAATAGTTTTACCCTTTATTTTTGTTGACTTTTCGATGCCCGGTTTGACCTCAAATTAATAATAACTCATTACGAAAAGATAGTTTAAAAAATTATATTATGAAAGTATACTTCTTATATTTGTATAATATAACATTTAAAATTAATTTTTTCATAATCAATTATGATTAATTTGAGGTCAAACCGAACATAAAAAAGTCAACAAAAACAAAGTGTAAAACTATTAAGTTTCCGGAGGAAGTATAATGTATGGCTTGATTGTTTATGTGATTAGAATCGATTTTCATTACCAATTGCTTGTCAATTTTGCTTGGTTTGATAAATTGGGAATTTTTGCTTACTTGATATCTATGTCTCGTTTTGCATTGCTCCTTTTCTTCATTCCATATTATATGATGAGGTTATTGGTATGATAAAGGTAGACACCATGGTAGAACACTTGATTGATGGGGTTTGAGACTTTTTGGTGAAATTTTTGAGTACTATGGTTTGAATGAATCTTGTGATTTGAGGTTACTAGTTATCTAGCATAAAGCATGTTGAGATATGTTACATATTATGATATGTTGATACGTTGCATTGTGGTAGCTAGATTAGACTTGGTGTTTTGAAGATTAGGCGTGATAATGAAGTTACTCATTTGTTTCACTCTTGCATTTGCATATGCATGAAGCTTTTTGTTGTACGAGGTACTAATGGATGTTTGTAGGAACCATGCCACAAAGGGAAAGGAGCACTTTCGTTTGGCTACAATGAAGTATTGGAGGTGGTTCGATTTCAACCATGTCAAAGGGTTTGACAAGGAAGTTCTCCATGAGTTCTATGTCGGGTATATTACTCTTCAAGAGAAGGAGAGTGATCTCGTTAGAGGTGTGTTCAAGCCATGGACTGTTGCAACAACTTCGCGGTTTATCCATGAGGTGGAACGAGACTTCACCGGGAGTGAGCACTCTTATGTCTATTCACGTACCACTAAAGGGATTGAAACCAATATTACGGCAGAAATCTGCCACAAGGACTGCAAGGTCCGAGAGACTAGGAAGCAACCGGGGCGGCCTCATCACAAAAGATTTAGTCTTGAGTCGACAATGGTGATGAAGTTTCGTATCGCTAACTTTATTCCAAAACATAATGACATGGACACCCAGCCCCTCTTTGGGGTGCCCCTCGATTGCTTATTGAGGGAGCACCATATAGACATCGAGAGCATCAACCGTAGAGAATGTGGGCGACATTGGGCAAAGAAGAAGAAAACCTCTGCGTTTCCGAGTTTCATCGCAGCTTACTGTAAGTTCCATGGGGTAGAAGACATTGGTGAGGGAGACTCTAAGAGCACAGCTCTTTCCCCTTCAACAATTCACGGACTATTAGAGAGATACCGGATGGAAAACCCCAGAGTTTCAGCGGCTAATCTTGAGGCTTCTATTCGACAACGCAATTCTTCTAATGATGATGATGGTGACAATGAAGACAATAGGGACAATAAGGATGCCATGACTACTGATGGAGGTGTTGGCCCTATTCTATCTATTAGTAGAACCACCACCACCACCACGGGCTCCGATGATCACCAACAAAGGCCCTCGAGCAATCTCAATACCTTACATCTTGTGTACTCAGCCGACCGAGGCCAAACCACGCGGTAACATCTAGTATCACTTCTTATTTCCTCATTCTCTTATTGCTAGGGACTAGCTTTAGTTTCATGAGGGGGGATGGGATTTAAGTGAACTATTGTTGTTAGTTTAGAGCTTGGCATTGGTAGTTGAGTATAGTACCTTGCATTTTGTTGAAATTCGTTTGCATTAGCATTTGCATGTTTATCGCTTTCCTAGTAATTTAGTTGCATACACTACATACACTACATTCATCCTAGTCTAGTCTTGCATGTTTTATGTGGAGTTTATTGCCAAATTTTTTTAAACTTTTTTATTGGGTAGATTAACTAATTATGACCTTAATCATATGTTTCATCTCTATGAATTTGTTTGAGGTTTTTCTCGCTTGGCTTGTCTCATTTATGTTTGCACTTAGTTAAGCTTGGTAGTCTCGACATCACTTAGTGGTGTTTTCTCTACTGCGGTTCACGAAGGCCTTTATAATAGGATGATGCATGTTAGGATCTTATGGTTGTTTTCCCGAGTAATTATGTACCTAAGAGTCAACAAGTCTTCACCTTGCTTTGAGATTGATAAATGCCTAGGAAGGAGGTAGTGTGATATTGTGTGATCCTTTGTTTGCAACCTATTCTTTCGAATAGGTTTGGGGAGGGGGTTACGCTCTCATTAGACTTGTTTTTCGATTTTTGAGTGTTGTGAGTTTGTTTTTCTTTTTCGTAAAGATGTGCTTCAACCTATTCTTTCGAATAGGTTTGGGGAGGTCGTTTGTGTGTCATTATAATTTCTTTTTCGTTGTGCTACTGCTGGCTATAAAAAATGGAAAAAGAAAAAAATCAAAAAAAAAGAAAAATTCCAGAAAAAAAAGACAAAAATTTGGAAAAGAAAAAAAAAGAAAAAAAAAAGAAAAGACCCCAAAAAAGCAAGGAAGGGTCCAAAAAAAAAGCCAAAAAGCAGTTTAGCAAAGTGTCTGTCTCGTTTTTCAATTCTTGTAATGTTCGTAATCGATTTGTAAGTTTTTGTCTTTTGTTTGTTTGAGTGTCATCTGTTCTAGACCACCCTCGTCCTTCCATTCAGGAAGTGGTGATTAGTTTATGGCTTTGCTTGATAGATGGGTAGAATAGGGGAGTGTGAACTTTTAGGGAACCCTCCTTCGTTTGATGAGAGCCAGTATTGGTTCGACCTCTTTGAGGAAAAGTCTTAACTTGGTGAACATCAGTAAGTCCTCAGTTTCATAGGCACGGAACAACCATTCGTATTTTAATATGTTTCATTACGTCGTCACTGACTAGGTCCAGGTAGAGAATGTTACGAGACACTATCCTATTTCACATAAGTGCATATGTGAATGTGTATGAGTCAATCGAGACATTCTTCAACCAATATCCATGTTATGATTTGTATGGTTTTTGTTCATAAGTTTTTGATAGATTCAATAGATTAGTTCATTTCATTTGGCATGAGACTCCATTTTTGTGTTGCATTGTTTTTTGCATTAGAGTCTAGCTTAGTTGCTTGAGGACAAGCAAATGTTCGGTTTGGGGAGTTTGATGAACGTTTATTTTACATCTTCATTCGAGTCTTTTTCACCTATTTAGCTATCCTCTATGTTAATTTAGCTATATTATAGTGCATTTTATTAGAATAGTGTCACGTTTCCCTTTAGTTTGCATTTTTCAGGTTTTAGGTGAAAAACGTGATTTTTCGAGCAATTATGTTGAAGAGAACGAAGATTCGGTGTTTTGTGGTCATCCGTGGTGTATCTGGAAGGTTCCGGACGAGATTTGAGGTCTAGGTTTCGAGTTTCAAGACTTAAAGGTCACTAAAAGACAAAATCCGAGTCCAAAAAGGAAAAGAAGACCAAAAATGCGTCTCCACCGACGGGAGCTCCTGGGCGGTTCGCCCCACACCAGGCGGTTCGCCCGGTGTCTGGGACGATTCGCCCCACGCCTTCCGAACTCCTATATATAGTTGCATCTGTTTCTACGTTTTTCAGATCTCTTTGGACCTATTTTCATACTTCTTACATCAGTTTTAGATAGGAATTCTCCAGAGCCTGTTCTGGGAATTCTTAGCATAGGAGACTATTTTTCTTATCAATTTAGAGGATTATCTTGCTTGTGAGTTCGCAATTCTTCGGAGATTGACAACCTTCGTCGGTAACATTGTATCTCACGTTTTTCTACTTTTACTTATATCTTTCAACATGTTTTCATTCAATCTTGCTTTGATTACTGTTGATTGCATGTCATCTATGAGTAGCTAAATCTATCGTTGGTGATAGTATGTGATTTCTTAGCTAGGGTTCTTAATTATGCATGATGGTTGTAACGCGAATCAGACTTGAGTTATTGCTTTATTTCTTTGATCTATCCAAGCCCTCTATCTTCGTAGTGTTGAACTGAACGGAACACATTGGGCAATTCATGATCTTAGATTTCTATGCAAAACGATCGGGTACTTCATGCATGATTATTAACCTGATGCTTTGAATGATCATACTATCACTAACTTCCATTATTATTGATAAGAAAATCTGTGCTAAGTCGTTTGTTGAGTTTATAGTTTAAGTTAAATTAGATAAAGCTAGTTATAGTCCTTAGAGATCGACAATCGAGGTTATTTTACTGCTACACTACGATTTTCGTTGTAGTTGTGAATTGCCTTTGACTAAAAACAAATTTATTTGATTAATTGAGTCTGACAAACTTCGGTTCATCACTTGTATCTTGAGAAGTCTGTAAAGAAATCATTATATTAGCAAAAGAATGAGTTTCAGATAGTGAAGTTTTGCTTATGGTTGAGTTAACTACCTGCTGAAGAAGGGCAGGTGGTGACTCAGTCCTTTCAGCAATGACAGCTTTCTTCAACATCAAAGACTTGTTCTTCAGCAGACTTCTTTTCTTGCTCTATTTGAGAAAGCTGTGCAGATTCAGCAATCTCCCTTGTCTCTGAAATGACAAGTTGAGCAGAGACATCTTGACCTTTGAGTTCACTGCTAGTCATGAAAACATCTACTGATTTGTTGGAGGTATCTTCAATCTCCAATTCCATTTGCTGACTCAGTTCTGTCAGCACAAGATGAACTTTGTCAATGGATGTGTTCGTTGAACTAGGTCTAGTATTCTCAGCATCACGAGATGTGTCATCGAATAATGTCTCTTGTGGAGTTTCAGCAATTTCTGGGACTTGAACCATTGCAGTCTCAGCAACTGGTTCTTCAGCAATCACAGTCTCAGTAACTGCGGTTTCAGCAACTTGATGAATTGCTTGTTCAGCAACCATCTTTTCAGCATCAAGATTATCTACAGTGTAGATATCTGGCATTGGGGCAGGAATTTCGTTTCCACTGCCTTGTGGTCTTGTATCAGCAGATGTATCAACATTAAGTTAATTGTTAGAGGCTTCTGCAAACACTTCAACATTGCTGAATTAGGTTTCAGTAACTACTTCATCAACATCTACTGGAGCTTCTGTATCAGCAACTCCTGGAGTATCATCCGAAAGATCATGGACAACTGGAACTGACTTGCGAGCCAGTGTTTTCTTTCTTGGGTTATTTGTCTGTTTCTTCTTAGGGACGGGGTTAGCTGATGACGCTGCAGTTTGAGTGTCATCATCAGCTTTCCTCTTTTTCTTCTTGGATTTCTCTAGTTGCTTTTCAACAACAGCATCTGCAGTAGTTGCATTTTCAGCAACGGTTGTTGTACACTTATCTTGTTGATCACCATCTACAGCAGTTTCATCAACAACTTTTTCAGCTGTTGGAGTCTTGTCTTGCTGCCTAGTGGTGACAACATCTGCAGCTGTTGTATACCTTTCTTGCTGACTTGTGCTGACAACATTTGCAGCTGTTGTCTTCTTTGATTTCTTATCAGCAAGCTTAGGTCCATTTTGCTTGTAGAAGGCTCTTGCCACATTACATACTGATTTCTTAATCGGCAATGGGTTTCTTAGCTGAATCCTGAAGTGTTCAAGGATATAACATATTTTTAGTCCATACATGACTGGGAAGGTAGGTGAGACCTTGTTGTCTTCAACCTTGACCTTGAATTTAGTAACACAATCAACAAGTCTGTTGAAAATGTACTTTGCCCAGTTGAGCTCGGTTTTGTTCTCATGTATATGCATCAGCAGCGACCACCTTCTCAAGCCTACTTGGTCTATTCCTCCGACTTGGGAGTCTAAGACTTTGATTAGTAGAAGGGCTACTAGACCAAGCGAATGGCAGAGATGCTTCCTTTTAACGTGCTTTGTCCAAGTCACGGGAGCAATCTCTCCTTTCTTCATTTTCTCGTTTCTGACATCACTGTAGAAGGCTTCGATTTCTTCGTCAATGGCAGTGATGTCATCTTCAGTTCCAGTGGTTGGAATCTGAAAGATGTTGGCTAAATCAGTCATTTTCAGGACGATTTGCACACCTTGAACTGTGGTGGAAATCACTTTTTCAGTGACTCCTTGACCATCAGTCAGAGTCTGGGTTTCTGCATTGTTGTAGAATTCCATGGTGTCTAACATACTCACTTTCTTAGGGCGAGCAGTTATGAAGAGAGTAAGGCCTTGTTGTTTTATCAAGTCAAGCGCCTCCTCATTTTCTCCATCAAGTTCTTGTTCATAGAAGTATCGTATATACTTCTCTTTGGCAAATCCGCCCCATTGCATCATCATTTCACACTTTGCAGTGTCAAGATATGCAGGTGGCATGTGTCTTTTTGTTACTCGGTCGTTCTTCAACACAATTTTCATTGTGTTGGTTGCCGGAGTTATAACCGGAGCAGTGCTTTTTCCAGCACTATCAACCTTTGATGATTTAGAGGTCTTGGAGGACTGTCTCTTTGGGGCCATTTCTTATATAGTGTGAGAAATGTACGAAAAAGATTACTTTCCTTTTGACCGGAGGTATAGTGAATTCAGGCACAGGCTATAAAAATTTGCAGAGAAAGGAAATGTGAGTTAAATAATTGTGTCTTTCTCTAACTCCTTGTTTATATAGTATCTCTGATGTGCAAGAAGCTCAATCGTTTTTGATTTCTCAGCAAGGGTAAATCAGAGATTCAACAGCGATAGTGGAGCCTTTGCATTAAATGCGTAGTGGTCCACTAACAAAAACCGTCAGAGCACTCTTTGTCTTTGCAATATTAACCGTCAGATCAAAAACTACTTTAAATCAATGGCCACGATTGTATTTCATGTCATGATTATTAGCGAGTTTATCTGTGCCCGATTAACGTCAAAAATTGATTTTACCTAGATTTATGGGATTTGATTGCTTGCTGAAGTAAACAAGAATCTTTTCAGCGAATTTGTGTAACCAGCCTTATTATTTGCTGAAAGTTCACCCATAATAAAATATCTCATAATTCCTTAAAATAAAAGACATTTCTGAGTTCCCGTTTCAATAAATTCTTTTTGTCTTGAGATATCTTTTGGTAAAATCTGAGAAGTGAGTTTGCTCTTTGCTAAGTTCCCATCTCAAAATTTTCCTTTGATACTTGAATACCTGTTTCAGTATCTTTGATTGTCTGAATGCCCGTTTCAGCAATCTTTAAGGTATTTCTCTTACTGAGTGCCCGTCTCAGCAAGTGATCAAGTTTCCTAACAAATACTCGTTTTGAAGGAATTACTTGTTGAATGCCTGTTTCAGCAATCATGTAGTGACCTATCATTTCTTTTTAGAAGAAATCAGTGGAAGGAACTTTTATTCAAGTAAGCATACTTTGGCTTGCTGAATGCCCGTTTCAGTAATCTGCCAATTGTATCCCTTATTGAGGTAATTCAATCAATCCAAGGTTATACCTTAGCATTGCGAATCTGTTATCTGGTAGGGGCTTGGTAAAGATGTCAGCAAGTTGATCATCAGTACCTACTTTTACAACCTCAATGTCTCCCTTTTCCACATGATCTCTAATGAAATGATGTCTAATATCAATGTGCTTTGTCCTTGAGTGGAACTTAGGATTTTGCGTGATAGCAATAGCACTTGTATTATCGCAAAAGATTAGTGTTTTCTTTGCATAAATACCATAATCTCCTAATTGTTGCTGAATCCATAGGATTTGAGCTGTGCAACAACCAGCCGCAATGTACTCAGATTCAGTAGATGAATTGGCAACACAGGTTTGCTTCTTGCTGAACCATGATATTAATCTAGTACCTTGAAACTGACATGTTCCAGAGGTACTTTTTCTATCAAGAGTTGATCCTCCATGATCAGCATCAGAATAACCAACCAATTCAAGTCCAGAATCTTTAGGATACCATAATCCAACATTGATTGTACCTTTGACATATTTCACTATCTTAAGTGCCTTTTTGTAGTGTGATTCTCTTGGATCAGATTGGAATCTTGCACACACACAAACAGCATACTCAATGTCAGGTCTACTTGCTGTTAAATACAACAAGGAACCAATGAGCTTCCTATACTTGTGTTCTTCAACACTTTTATCTTCTTTAGTATAGCCCAATTTGGTACCAACACTCATAGGGATCTTTTCAGGTTTTTCTTCCTCTTTGATCCTAAACTTTATGAGCATTTCTTTCGCATACTTTGCTTGATTTATGAATATTCCATCTTTGAGTTGCTTGACTTGCAATCCTAGGAATAATTCAATTTTTCCATCATAATCATTTCAAATTTGTTTGTCATGAGTTTGTCAAAATCATCACAAAGTTGCTTGTCCTTGGATCCAAATATTATGTCATCCACATAAATCTGAACTAAGAGTATTTTACCATCATGGTTCATGGTAAACAAAGTTTTGTCAACTTCACCTTTCTTAAAACCATTATCCAGCAAGAACTTAGCTAAGGTATCATACCAAGCTCTAGGTGCTTGCTTTAGACCATATACAGCTTTCTGAAGCTTGTATACCATCTTGGTTTCTGAGGGAAGTTCAAAGCCAGGGGGTTGTTCCAAGTAGACTTCTTCAGCAAGTTCACCATTGAAGAATGCACTTTTAACATCCATTTGATAAACAATAAAGTCATTGTGAGCAGCAAAGGCCAAGAAAAGTCTAATTGCATCCAATCTTGCAACTGGTGCATAAGACTCATCATAGTCCAATCCTTCAGTTTGACAGTAACCTTGAGCAACCAAACGTTCTTTGTTCCTTGTTACTTCACCAGACTCACTCAGCTTGTTTCTGAACACCCACTTTGTACCAATAGCTTTCTTGCCTTCAGCAAGAGGTACAAGTTTCCAAACTTTGTTCCTTTCAAATTGATCCAGTTCTTCTTGCATTGCCTTGATCCAATCAAAATGCTTTAGAGCATCTTCTATGGTCTTGGGTTCAATTTCTGAAACAAAGCAAGAGAACAAAGCTTCTACTTCTACGACATTTGCTTATTCAGCAAGTCCATGAGTAGCAGATACTTTGGATCTAGTCACTTGGCGTTTTTCAATATCACCAATCATATCCGTAGAGAGATGATCTCTAATCTATTTGTTAACATTGTTTCTGCTCTTTGGATCTGGATAAGTTTGCTCATCAGCATGTGACTCTTCAGCATGTACTTGTTCAGTACTACTGGTATTTTGTTGTGCCTCTTCTGAGATCGGTTCATTAGCAACTGCTTGTTCAGCATTGCTAGATTGTGGTAACTCATCAGCAGCCACATGAAGTTGCATAGTTTCAGCAACATCCGGAGCAACTGCGTCTTTTGCTGGAAATTCTTTGTCATGAACTATATTTATCTTGTCATGACTTGGGGGAGGAGAGTCATTGTCAGAATCATCATTTAGTTCAATTGACTTGATTCGCCTAGCATCAGATTCAGTTCTTTGCTTATGTATGATTAGCTTCTTCATACATTTTGATATTTCTTCTTCAGCAGGCACTCCTTGTGACTTTTCGTAGAATACAACATGCACTGATTCTTCGATCTTTTGTGCCTTATTGTTGTAAACTCTATAAGCTTTACTATGCAAGGATTAACCAAGAAATATCGCTTCATCTGCCTTTGGTTGAAATGTTCTTAGGTATTCTCTACCGTTGTTAAGAACGAAACACTTACAACCAAATACTCTTAGATGGGTGATATTAGGAGGTCTTCCAACAAATAACTCATAAGGAGTTTTGTTGTATTCCTTAGTAATCAGACATCTGTTTTGAGTGTAACAGGCGGTATTAATCGCTTCAACCCAGTAAGCCTCACTTATTTCAGTGTCAGCAAGCATTGTTCTTGCGGCTTCTTTTAGGGTGCGATTCTTCCTTTCAGCAATACCGTTTTGTTGTGGTGTCCTTACTGAGGATAACTGATGTTGTATGCCTTTTGAAGTGCAATACTCAGTTATGTACTGGTTTACAAACTCAGTACCATGGTCTGTCCTTATGACTTTTACCTTGTCATTTTTCATGACTTCAAGCTTATTCAGCAAGTTACGTATTTCAGTCCTTGTTTCAGATTTGTGTTTGATAAATACTACCCAAGTGAATCTTGAATAGTCATCTACCACCACCAGACCATACTTCTTACCAGCATAGCTTGTTGAAGAAGATTCAAACAAGTCCATGTGCAAAAGTTAAAAAGGTTTTGTAGTTGACGGTACTACCTTGTTCTTAAAAGAAGATTTGGTTTGCTTTGCTTGCTGACATGCATTGCAAACACCATCCTTCTTGAATGTAACCTTAGGTAATCCAACTACAAGTGCCTTTTTAGACAGATTATTCAGCGTCTTGAAGTTTAGGTGACTTGTTCATTTATGCCATAACCGTGCTTTTTCAGCAAGGCAATCGTGATATGAGACAAGGCATTTTTCAACGATTGTTGAAGACCAATCTACAGTGTACAAGCCTTCTGATCTTCTAGCAACCATAATAGCCTTCTTTGTCTCAAAGTCTATAAGTTTACATTCATCACTTTTGATTTTGATGAAGTATCCTTTATCAGCAAATTGACTCATGCTGAAAACGTTAAACTTAAGATTTTTGACATAAAGAACTCCCGAAATTGTAATGCATCCTAACTTCACGTCACCGTAGCCTTTTGTAGAACCAGAGCCTCCACCAGCAAACCTTATTGTTGGACCTTTAGACCACCGTCTATAGTTTATAAGGTTATTCTTGTTGCCCGTCATGTGCTTTCCACAACCACTGTCAAAGTGCCAGATTGCATCGTTTGTCTCCGTGGCTGAAGTCTGCACAATCAAGAGCAAACAAGTTAATTATCCAATATTGGATGTCCATTAACATGTTCAAGAATGCGTCTAGTGGAAACCCAAGTCTTAAGTTTTTCAACATTGACTTGTTTTCTACTTGCTGAGGAACTAGGAGGTTTTGAGCCGAAAGACTTTTGATTCGTTCTGATCAAATCCACTTTATGATGTGGTGTCTTGCTCGGTTGACCTTTTTGCTGAACATACTTTTCAGTAAGTTCTTTTCTAGCAAGGTTCCTTCTATCCCTAGCGTTTTGAGTCTTGTCATAACTCTTAGGCTTGGTTTTGTTCATCTCTTTGAAGTATCTTTACTGACTTTGCTTATATTCATGAAAAAGTTGACTTTGCTTGGTTTTAAAACCGAGTCCACTTTTGGAGAATGCTGAGCTTTTGTCTCAGCAACCTTACTTGATTCAGGTTTGTCAGCAAAGGTCTTCTGATTACTTTTAGTAATCTTGCCTTTTGACTTAACAAATTGCTTTTCAGCAACTTGTTTGGCGGAATGCTTCACAACATCCTTTTTCTTTACAGTTTGCTTTTCAGCAACCTGTTTTCCTTTTAAAGTCTTGTTACTTTGAGTAGCAACAGCGGGCTTTACGGTCGTAGGTACTTGATTGCATTTTTCAGCAACCTTAGATTGACCAAACAATAAGATTTGAAATTGATTTTCATCTTTTTCATTTCTTGGATTTTAGCAAGTACCTTTAGAATTGAGGACGGATATTCTTCCAATTCTATTGCCATCTGAGAATTCTTCTCTGTAGCTTCAACAATCAACTTCTTAAGATGCACTATTTCAGCATCTTTCTTTTCTGTCTCTTCCTTCAGCAAGACATACTTTTCAGTAGTCTGCTTGGTCAGAGTCTCAGCATTTTGTAGTTTCTCTTGCTGTTTGTTCAGAGTTTTCTCAAATCATTCGATTTCTCCTTGAATCTTGTCAAGGTCAATCTCGTCTTCACTTTCTGAGTCAGAGTCAGAGGTAGGACTGTTTACCTGACCGGCCATGAGGCAAAATTCGTAGTTTGACACATCTAGATAAGCTTCCATGGCTATTGTTGGTCCCTTTAAACAACAAGAAAAGACTAGGGGGGGGGGTGAATAGTCTTTTCAAACTTTCGTCGTTTAAAAACTTACTCAGCAAGTGCTTATTACTTTTCAGTAATGACTTTGCTGATACTTAACGTTCTCAGCAAGTGCAAGTTACTTCACAGTAACTAGTTTTGTTGATACTTAAAATCAGAGAGCGGAAGTCTTTGATACAATAAGTACTTCGTCAGTAAGTGATAGTTTCAGCAAGTGAAGTGAGTGACTGTGTACAGATAGATATGCTTTGCTGAAAACTAAGTACAGTAAGTAAATCACACAAACACTTTTATAGTGGTATCTGAGAGTGGCGTAATCTCTCAACTAATCCACTTTGTCCTTTCTAGAACTGAATCCACTAAGATAAGATTGAGGTTCCTTACAACACCTATCTAGAGCGATCCAAACAGAAACCAAAGCACACTTGCTTCGTTTCCAACCTAACTAGAGAACGTAACCTTGTTCTCCACCAAACTTGGTACTTTTAATCAGCAACACTATTCTCGATTTAGTTCCCCCTGAATATCACGCCTGAAAGGGTGTATTTTCAGTTAGAGAGGTTTGAGATGAGATAACTTAATTATAACTTATTCAGTTACAACAAGTAATCTAAGAAACAAAACTTTGAATACTTTGCAGTAAACAACTTTGATTGTTTCTGGTGTCAAGACTTGTTCTTGTTCGAAAGAAAGAAATAACACTTAACTAATTTCTTAGCCGTGTAAGTTCTACTTCTTCACAAGTAGCTTTCTCAAGTTTTAAGTCTTGGAACGGATCAACGGCAGTAAGAGTGTTTGAAGAGTATATGAGTTTAAGCACAAGTGAGAGTATGATCACGTTGTTGACACACTTCAACTCTTTGCCGGATGACCTCTATTTATAGTGAAATAAGGAGCCGTTTGAATTTCAAATTCTAAGTCTTTTGTTCCTTAAAATATCACTATCTTGCTTTTGTACTTTCAGCAGCGTCTTTGTTTGTCTTCTAGTCTTCATGTCCTTCGCGTGCATGCTTTGCATTTAATGCTCATTTGAATAAAATTCAAACAGTAACATTGGAGCGCAAATACAAGTACTTTCAACAAGAGGTCACAAATGTTCCATCAGCAAGTGGTCAGTCTCAGTTTCAGCAAGCACAACCTACTCTGTCGTTTGGATTTTCACTTATGCAATGCTGTTGCTGAAGTTTCCACTTTCTGAGCAACATGTGCCTTTGTAGATACCAGTCTTCAGAAATCTTCTAGTCTTCAGTCTTCGACATCTTCAAGTTTCTGAGCGGTTCTAAATGCTTCAATAGTTTGTTTGTGTAAACAAAGTACATCATCAGCAAATGCTTCAATAGGTTGTATTTCTTTTCAGAAAACAAGATACATCATAAGCGGTAAAACCAACCTATCTAGCACCTACTCTAAGTCTTCAGCAAACGTTCCTCTTTTACAATGTCCTTAAAATTCTAAATTCCTATGGACCTTAAGAGTACTAGTTACTGGACTTTCCTTCATTTAGCATGGTTAATTGCTCATCAAAATTACAAGTTTCCTAACAAATTTCCCCCTTTTTGATGTTAGCAATCCATGGCTAAATTAATTGTTACCCTTTTAGAGGTTTCTGATGTTGAATAGATCAGTTGATTAATGCAAGCATACTTGAATAATTAAACAGTAAGCATAAGTAAATTGCATAATCAAAAACCAATAAGAGTCAAAACCTTCATTGCTGATAGTTATCTTTCAGTAAGTTTACAGGAATGATCATAGATAACTACACAAAATCAGCAAGCAAAACTTGAACAGAACCATTACAGAGAGTTAAGCTCTTTCAAAGGATTTTCTCAAAATCTCTCTTACACTCTTCTCAGCAAGTGCAGTGAATTCAAACAGTCCTTAGCGTAATTCTCAAGTAGCCTACGGACTTGTAGTTGAAGAATCCTTGCATTTTTGCATGCAGTATGATGATGCTTTTCAGCATTCATTTCCATGTAATGAGTTACCCACAAATGCATGCCCCAATTGCTGGCATGGAGAAGCTGTGTATCTGAAATGCTTTTAGGATGAATCTTCCTTAGCCAGAGAAGATCTTCTTCTTGATCCTTAGCAATGAGATAGAAATACTCATAAGGAATCAATCCAAGTCTCTTCTTTGTTTTCTTGGTTACGGGATCAGAGTAATAAGCAATACCAACTGGTTTTATCAATTCAGGTTCTTGTCTTATAGACTTACCAATTGCAGTTCTTCTTACTGAGACCTCTAGATTCAACCATCTCCCAACAATATTTCTTGGTAGGGACTCAGCCCTTTCTTTCCTTTTTACCTTGAGATCAATCCAAGTGAACATTTGGTTCAATATGGCTGTTGGAAAGAACTCATTCACCAGCAAGTCTTCCATCTTTAAGATCCAGCAACCATGAACGTTTCTGATCACGTTCTGAGTGGTTTCATCATTGCTGGTATTTGTGTATTTAATGCCGGAGCCAATATCAATGCTGGCCAGCCTCTTTTCTTCATGTCTTTGCCTTCTTCTTCTTGACTTAGAATTGTCTTGATGTCTTGCTGAAGATCTTGAGTCAGAAGAGAAATGCTTTGAATGGCCAGACGGAGTTAAGGCTGTAATTGGTCTAGCTCTTATGGCTTGAGCTATTGTCTGATTGTCATCATCATCATCATCTTCATTCAGAGCTTGATGACTTTCAGTGTCACAGAATCCTTGAGTTTCAGCAGCAGTTTTTCTCTTTCTGGGACTTGCTGAATTTAACTCAGATTCTGTTTGTCTTTTAGAACTTTGCTCTTTTTCAGCAAGAGGTTCTATGGCCATTTGCGCTTCATCAGTAGGAGGGGTTTTCTTTCTTGTAGTTCTCTTTTGTATATTTTCCCCCTTAGACATGGATTGCAACATCGGAGTAATGTGCAAAGAGAAGAACTCATTGCAATTTTCAGCAAAAGTACTTAGGCTGTTGTATTTCATGATGATTGCTTGCTGATCAGAAGTCAGCTTTGACAATTCATTTTTAACACTCACCATATTCTCCTCATCTCTGCGCTCTGTTGCGGCCTTTTCTTCCATAAAAGTCTGAGCCTTGACTAACGCAGACTTTGCTAGCCGGAGTGCTTGACTTACATCTTCTTCATAGCTCTTGTGATAAAGACTGATGTCTTTCTGAGCTATTGTAAGAGTAGTAGTGCGTCTTAGCACTGTAGCCAATATCTTTCCGATATCAAGCGGGCTCTCAGCAAGCAGTGCATCATCTTCTGCTTTGCAGGCATCATGGAATTTCTTTAGTGCCAAAATTCTTGGAGTAAACTCCTCTACGCGTGGGAACGACACTAGATTGAGGGTCAAGGAATGAACTTTAAGTTCTGAAGCAAATTGATCATCTTGTAGCAGCAATTCTCCTCTTAAATCATCTCCTTCATCATTTATGTTGTCAGGAGGAGGAATTTCAACCACTTTGGGTTCTTTCTTGGAATTGTCATCCTCATTTGCTGATAGATCATCTTCATCCTCAGATTCATCAAGGCCAGCTACCTTGGAACCTAAGTCAGCAGCTTCATTTCCTTTTGGTTGAGTGGTTGCTGATGGCAACACTTCAGACTCAACGACTGGAGTTTCACCAGTAGTAAGTTTTAATTGAGAAGTTGCTGATGGGAACGTTTGAGACTCAATTACTGGAGTTTCACCAGTAGTAAGTGGAAGGGAGTGGACTTCTTGTGGCTTTACTCCTGAAGATTGACCAATGTCCAAATTCTGCGTATGCCTTGCAGGAATTTGTAGACTATTTTGTAGTGCTCTTTGGTAATCTTCATCCATTTCATCTTCATCATCAAGGTTTGTATCAGTGACCTTGGCATCGAGTAAAGGTAACTCGACATCAGAAAGTTGGCTCTTGCCATGTTTCAAGGCAGCTCGCTTTCTGGCGTATTCCTCTTTAGTATCAGCGCCTTGTACAGGTGCTTGATTTTCAGCTTCAGCAGGAGCAGGTTGAGATTCATGCTGAGTTGGTGTTTGTTCAGCTTGCTGATTGTCTTTTTGTTCAGTTTCAGCAACTGTCATTTTTAGTCCATCAGCATCTGGACTAGGACCTTGATTGTCATCATCGTCATCCTTTTTGTCCTTTGAATCTTTCCTTCATCATCACTGGGATCAGTTGGGAGGTTTTCATCTTCTTCCTCTTCATCATCATCAGTCAGAATAACTAGCTCGAGATGGTTCTTCCTCATTGATTTTGTGGATATCAGCCACCACGGGTACAAATGAACCCTTGAGCATCACAGCTTGTTCAGCTGGAGAGGCACTCTTAAATTTGGCCTTCATATTCTCTCTGATTTGAGCAATCAGATTTGAGCTCATTAGCTGAGAATATGACATTTCTTCAGGAAGTATGGAGTGGACAAATGTCTTGAGCTTCAGCAGAGAAGATCTCTTTTTCTCATTTGATAGATGAAGATGGAGATCAGAAAAATCCATCCTTCTATACCTTTGCCAGTTGCTGACAGACTTAGCAACTCTTGACAAGGTTGTTCTTTTGAAGTCTAAGTAAAGTTCCTCAGAACTTACTTGTAGATCTTCAGTGATGTGCACCACTTCAGTGGTCTCCTTTAGAGCCTGAAAAAGAATAATATTTAGATCAGGAGAGGTTTGGATAATTGTTTTAGAGTCCAAAGCTGAAACATGAATTACCTGTTGAGTTTCAGCAAGCTCATGTTGCACACTTGTTTGTGCTGGTACAATTTCCATTCCTTGAGGAGCTTGAAAAGCATCCTCCATTTGTTCATCCTGAAATAAATGTGAGTTAGATACAAGTACTAAGTTGTCAAACTTAGTTGTATTACCAAAAACTTTAACTACCTGCTGAGCAGGAAGTGTTGATTCTGGTGCAGAGGCTTCAGCAACCGTCTGACTTGCATCTTTAGAAGTCTGTAGAGAGATCATAATTTTAGCAAAAGATTGAGTTTCAGAAATTGAAAATTTGCTTAAGGTTGAATTAACTACCTGCTGAGGAAGGACAAGTTGTGGCTCAGTCTTTTCAGCATTATCAGCTTCTTCAGTTTCTGGGACCGTTTCTTCAGCAGACTTCTTGGCTTGCTCTGTTTGAGAAAGCTGCGCGGTTTCAACAATCTCCCTTCTCTCTGAAATGACAAGTTGAGCAGAAGCATCTTGACCCTTAAGCTCACTGCTTGTCATAAAAACATCAATGGATTTGTTAGATGATTCTTCAATATCCAATTCCATCTATTGGCTTAAAGCTTCCAGTACAAGCTGGACTTTTTCAATTGATGTCTTTGGTGAACTGGGGCCAGTATTCTCAGCATCGCGAGATGCGTCGTCGAATAATGCTTCTTGTGTTTCTTCAGCAACTTCTGGGACTTGAACCATTGCTGTCTCAGCAACTGGTTCTTCAGCAACCTGATTAGTTGCTTGTTCAGCAACCATCGTTTCAGCAACGGCAGCTTCAGCAAGTGCCGCGGTTCTTATATCAGCAGCGATATCAGTAACCGGTTCAAGAGTTGGGTCATCAAGATTATCTACAATGTAGATATCTGGGACTTGGGCAGGAATTTCATTTCCACTGCCTTGTGGTCTATTCACAGTAGAAGGATCAACATTAAGTTGATTGTTGAAGGCTTCCGCAAACACTTCAACGTTGCTGACATAGGTTTCAGTAACCACCTTGTCAATATCTACTGGAGTTTGCTTTTCAGCAACTGCTTGGGAATCGTCCGAGAGATCATGGACAATTGGTACTGACTTGCGAGCCAGTGTTTTCTTTCTCGGATTATTTGTTCGTTTTCTCTTGGGGACGGGGTTTGCTGATGACGATGCAGTCTGAGTGTCGTCATCAGCTTTCCTCTTTTTCTTCTTGGATTTCTCCAGTTTCCCAGCAGAGGCGTCAGTAGTTGAATTTTCAGCAACGGGTGTAGTGGTGTCAGCATGATCACCATCTACAGCAGTTTCATCTCTGTCACCACCATCTACAGCAGTTTCATCTCTAAGTTGCTGAGTAGTGACATTTGCAGCTGTTGTATACCTTTCTTTCTGGCTTGTGCTGACAGCATTTGCAGCTGTTGTCTTCTTAGATTTTCAAGTTTCTTGCCAGCAGTCTTAGGTACATTCTGCTTGTAGAAGGCTCTTCCACATTGCATACAGATTTTTTGATTGGCAATGGGTTTCTCAGCTGAATCATGAAATGTTCAAGCTTAAAGTATATCTTTATTCCATACATAACTGGGAAGGAAGGTGAGACTTTGTTGTCTTCCACCTTAACCTTGAACTTAGTAACACAATCAACAAGTCTGTTGAAAATGTACTTAGCCCAGTTGAGCTCCGTTTTGTTCTCATAGATATGCATCAGCAGCGGCCACCTTCTCAGGCCTACTTGGTCTATTCCTCCAACTTGGGAGTCCAAGACTTTGATTAGTAGCAGAGCTACTAGACCAAGTGAATGGCAGAGATGCTTCCTCTTAACGTGCTTTGTCCAAGTCACGGGAGCAATCTCTCCTTTCTTCATTTTCTCATTTATGACGTCACTGTAGAAGGCTTCAATTTCTTCATCAGTGGCAGTGACGTCATCTTCAGTTCCAGTGGTTGGAATCTGAAAGATTTCCGCTAAATCAGTCCATTTCAGGACGATTTGCGTGTTCTGAACTGTAGTAAAGATCACTTTTCAGTTACTCCTTTACTATCAGTTAGGGACTGGATTTCTGCATTGTTGTAGAACTCCATAGTATCTAACATGCTCACTTGCTTAGGGCGAGCAGTTATAAAATGAATGAGGCCTTGTTGCTTGATGAATTCAAGCGCCTCTTCATTGTCACCGTCCAATTCTTGTTCATAGAAGTATCGGATATACTTCTCTTTAGCAAAGCCACCCCATTGCATCATCATCTCACACTTTGCAGTGTCAAGATATGAAGGAGGCATGGGTTTCTAAGTGATTCTGTCGTTTTTCAACACAACTTTCGCTGTGCTTGGTGCCGGAGTAGTCACCGGAGCAGTGCGTTTCTCAGCACTTTCAACCTTAGACGACTTGGAGGTCTTAGATGATTGTCTTTTCGGTGCCATTTCTTTATATAGAGAAGAAAATGTGTACGAAAAAGAGAGTTTTCTTTTTGACCGGAGGTACAGTAGATTCAGGCTAAAATTTGCAGAGAAAGGAAACTCAATCAATTTGAGTTTTCAGCAAGGGTAAAACAGAGAAACAGTGGCGTTAGTGGAGCCTTTGCATTAAATGCGTAGTGGCCCACTACCAAAAACCGTCAGAGCACTCTCTCTCTTTGATATGTTAACCGTTAGATCAATAACTCCTTTTAATCAATGGCCACAATTGTATTTCATGTCATGATTATTATGAGTTTATCTGTGCCCGATTAACGTCACAAATTGATTTTAACGAGATTTATGGGATTAGATTGCTTGCTGAAATAGACAAGAATCTTTTCAGCGAGTTTGCATAAATAGCCTAGATACTTGCTAAAAGTTCACCCTTACTTAGATATCTCATATTTTCTTAAGTTTAAAAGATATTTCTGAGTTCCCGTATCAGTAAATTCTTTTGTACTTTAGATATCCTTTGGTAAAATCTGAGAAATGAGTTTTGCTCTTTTTCTGAGTTCCCGTCTCAGAATATTCCCTTGATACTTGAATACCTGTTTCAGTATCTTTGATTGTCTGAATACCCGTTTCAGAAATCTTTGAGGTTTTTCTCTTACTGAGTACCTGTCTCAGCAAGTGATCAAGTTTCCTAACAAATACCCATTTTGAAGGAATTACTTGCTGAATGCCTGTTTCAGCAATCATGTAGTGACCTATCATTTCTTAGAAGAAATTAGTGGACGGAGCTTTTAAGTAAGAATACTTTGGCTTGATGAATACCTGTTTCAGCATTCTGCCAATTGTATCCTTTATTGAGGTAATTCAATCAATCCAAGGTTATACCTTAGCATTGCGAATCTATTATCTGGTAGGGGCTTGGTAAAGATGTCAGCAAGTTGATCATCAGTACCTACTTTCACAACCTCAATATCTCCCTTTTCCACATGATCTCTAATGAAATGATGTCTAATATCAATGTGCTTAGTCCTTGAGTGAAACTTAGGATTTTGCGTGATAGCAATAGCACTCGTGTTATCACAAAAGATTGCTGTTTTCTTTGCAGAAATACCATAATCTCTTAATTGTTGCTGAATCCATAGGATTTGAGCTGTGCAACATCCACCCGCAATGTACTCAGATTTAGTAGATGAATTGGCAACACAGGTTTGTTTCTGGCTGAACCATGATATTATAGTACCCAAAAACTGACAAGTTCCAGAGGTACTTTTTCTATCAAGAGTTGATCCTCCATGATCAGCATCAGAGTAACTTACCAACTCAAGTCCTGAATCTTTAGGATACCATAATCCAACATTGACTGCACCTTTGACATATTTCAGTATCTTAATTGCCTTTTTGTAGTGTGATTCTCTTGGATCAGATTGGAATCTTGCACACACACAAACAGCATACTGAATGTCAGGTCTACTTGCTGTTAAATACAACAAGGAACCAATGAGCTTCCTATACTTGTGTTCTTCAACACTTTTATCTTCTTTAGTATAGCCCAATTTGGTACCAACACTCATAGGGATCTTTTCAGGTTTCTCTTCCTCTTTGATCCTAAACTTTATGAGCATTTCTTTCGCATACTTTGCTTGATTTATGAATATTCCATCTTTGAGTTGCTTGACTTGCAATCCTAGGAAGTAATTCAATTTTCCCATCATACTCATTTCAAATTTGTTTGTCATGAGTTTGGCAAAATCATCACAAAGTTGCTTGTCCTTAGATCCAAAAATTATGTCATCCACATAAATTTGAACTAAGAGTATTTTACCATCATGGTTCATGGTAAATAAGGTTTTATCAACTTCACCTTTCTTGAAACCATTATCCAGCAAGAACTTAGCCAAGGTATCATACCATGCTCTTGGTGCTTGCTTTAGACCATATACAGCTTCCTGAAGCTTGTATACCATCTTGATTTCTGAGGGAAGTTCAAAGCCAGGGGGTTGTTCTAAGTAGACTTCTTCAGCATACTCACCATTCAAGAATGCACTTTTAACATCCATTTGGTAAACAATGAAGTCATTGTGAGCAGCAAAGGCCAAGAAAAGCCTAATTGCATCCAATCTTGCAACTGGTGCATAAGACTCATCATAGTCCAATCCTTCAGTCTGACAGTAACCTTGAGCAACTAAACGTGCTTTATTTCTTGTTACTTCACCAGACTCACTCAACTTATTTCTGAACACCCACTTTGTACCAATAGCTTTCTTGCCTTCAGCAAGTGGTACAAGTTTCCAGACTTTGTTTCTTTCAAATTGATCCAGTTCTTCTTGCATTGCCTTGATCCATTCAGAATGCTTTAAAGCTTCTTCTATGGTTTTAGGTTCAATTTCTGAAATAAAGCAAGAGAACAATGATTTTACTTCTACAATAGTTGCTTCTTCAGCAAGTCCATGATCAGAAACTTTGGATCTAGTCACTTGGCGTTTATCAATATCACCAATCATATCCGTAGAGGGATGATCTCTAATCCATTTATTAACAGGTTTTCTGCTCGTTGGATCTAGATATGTTTGCTCATCGGCATGTGACTCCTCAGCATGTACTTGTTCAGTACTACTGGGATTTTGTGTCTCTGTTGAGATTGGTTCATCAGCAACTGCTTGTTCAGCATTGCTAGATTGTGGTAACTCATCAGCAGGCACAGGAGGTTGCATAGTTTCAACAACTTCCGGAGCAACTGTGTCTTTTGCTGGAAATTCCTTGTCGTGAACTATATTTATCTTGTCATGACTTGGGGGAGGAGAGTCATTGTCAGAATCATCATTTAGTTCAATTGACTTGATTTGCCTAGCATTAGATTCAGTTCTTTACTCATGTATGATTAACTTTTTCATACATTCTGATATTTCTTCTTCAGCAGGCACTCCTTGTGTCTTTTCGTAGAATACAACATGCACTGATTCTTCGATCTTTTGTGCCTTTTTGTTGTAAACTCTATAAGCTTTACTATGCAAAGAGTAACCGAGAAATATCGCTTCGTCTGCCTTTGGTTGAAATGTTCTTAGGTATTCTCTACCGTTATTAAGAACGAAACACTTACAACCAAATACTCTTAGATGAGTGATATTAGGAGGCCTTCCAACAAACAATTCATAAGGAGTTTTGTTGTATTCCTTAGTAATCAAATATCTGTTTTGAGTGTAACAGGCGGTATTAATCGCTTCAACCCAGTAAGCCTCACTTATTTCAGTGTCAGCAAGCATTGTTCTTTCGGCTTCTTTCAGGGTACGATTCTTCCGTTCAGCAACACCGTTTTGTTGTGTTGTCCTTACTGAGGATAACTGATGTTGTATGCCTTTTGAAGTGCAATACTCAGTTATGTACTGGTTTACAAACTCAGTACCATGGTCTGTCCTTATGACTTTTACCTTGTCATTTTTCATGACTTTCAAGTTTATTCAGCAAGCTAGGTATTTCAGTCCTAGTTTCAGATTTGTGCTTGATAAATACTACCCAAGTGAATCTTGAATAGTCATCTACCACCACGAGACCATACTTCTTACCAGCATAGCTTGTTGAAGAAGATTCAAACAAGTCCATGTGCAAGAGTTGTAAAGGTTTTGTAGTTGACTGTACTGCCTTGTTCTTGAAAGAAGATTTGGTTTGCTTTCCTTGCTGACAAAAATTGCAAACACCATCCTTCTTAAACGTAAACTTAGGTAATCCAACTACAAGTGCCTTTTTAGACAGCTTATTTAGCGTCTTGAAGTTTAGATGACTTGTTCGTTTATGCCATAACCATGCTTTTTCAGCAAGGCAATCGTGATCTGAGACAAGGCATTTTTCAACGATTGCTGAAGACCAATCTACGGTGTACAAGCCTCCTGATCTTCTTGCAATCATAATAACCTTTTTAGTCTCGAAATCTATAAGTTTACATTCATCACTTTTGATTTTGATGAAGTATCCTTTGTCAGCAAACTGACTCATGCTGAAAAGATTAAACTTAAGATTTTTGACATAAAGAACTCCTGTAATGGTAATGCATCCTAACTTCGCGTCACCATAGCCTTTTGTAGAACCAGATCCTCCACCAGCCAACCTTATTGTTGGACCTTTAGACCACCGTCTATAGTTTATAAGGTTATTCTTGTTGCCCGTCATGTGCTTTCCACAACCACTATCAAAGTGCCAGATTGCATCGTTTGTCTCCGTGGCTGAAGTCTGCACAATCAAGAGAAAACAAGTTAATTATCCAATATTGGATGTCCATTAACATGTTCAAGAATGCGTCCAGTGGAAACCCAAGTCTTAATTTTTTCAACTTTGACTTGTTTTCTACTTGCTGAGGAACTAGGAGGTTTTGAGCTGAAAGACTTTTGATTCGTGCTGATCAAGTCCACTTTCTGATGTGGTGTCTTGCTCGGTTGACCTTTTTGCTGAACATACTTTTCAGTAAGTTCTTTTCTAGCAAGGTTCTTTCTAGCCCTAGCATTTAGAGTCTTTTCAGAACTCTTAGGCTTGATTTTGTTCATCTCTTTGAAGTATCTTTGCTGACTTTGCTTATACTCGTGAAAAAGTTGACTTTGCTTGGTTTTGAAACCGAGTCCACTTTTCGGAGAATGCTGAGCTTTTGTGTCAGCAACCTTACTTGATTCAGGTTTGTCAGCAAGGGTCTTCTGATTACTTTTAGTAATCTTGCGTTTTGACTTAACAAATTGCTTTTCAGCAACTTGTTTGGCGGAATGCTTTACAACATCCTTCTTCTTTACAGTTTGGTTCTCAGCAACCTGTTTTCCTTTTAAAGTCTTGTTACTTTGAGTAGCAACAGCGGGATTTACGGTCGTAGGTACTTGATTGCATGTTTCAGCAACCTTAGATTGACCAAACTGATAGAGTTCTGGTTGACCACTATCAGTAGCACGTACGAAGGAAATCGGTGATTTGTCTTTACTCAAGATTTCTACGTCATCACCTTCATACGTTGCACCTATACCTTGTTCCTGAGATGGATCTCTCAAATAAGAGTTTAGTTCAGTCAGCGTATTACTTGCGTCAGCATAAGATTTGAAATTGATTTTCATCTTTTTCATTTCTTGGATTTCAGCAAGTAACTTTAGAATTGAGGACTGATACTCTTCCAATTCTAATGCCATTTGAGAATTCTTCTCTGTAGCTTCAGCAATCAACTTCTTAAGACGCCTTATTTCAGCATCCTTTTCTTCTGTCTCTTCCTTCAGCAAGATATACTTTTCAGTAGTCTGCTTGGTCAGAGTTTCAGCAATTTGTAGTTTCTCTTGCTGTCTACTCAGAGTTTTCTCAAATCTTTCGATTTCTCCTTGAATCTTGTCAAGGTCAATCTCGTCTTCACTTTCTGAGTCTGAGTCAGAGGTAGGGTTGTTTACCTGACCGGCCATGAGGCAGAACTGTAAGAAAATATGGTCAGAGTTACCCCTAGGGTACACAACGGAATTTCAAAAATTTTCTTAACATACAGGTTAATTGATTATGCATATGTCCTATATATATAAACACGTCAATTAGAAGACTAACCTTACTTCCAAAGCAGCTTCCAGGTCTTCGTAATAATCCGGTGTATCTTCTCCTTCGCCGAAGTCGAAGATATCTGCAATACTCTGATTATCTGCAAGACAATAAGAGTTAGTTTCCAGCTCCTAGAACCTCAACCTTGGTATCCACGGATGAACAGCCTATCGGAAAAATGCTAGGATATTCTTTGTGTGACCAAGAAGACGGGGCGGCAATTCCTCCGGTGAGGTGGCGCGCGCGGATGACTATAGAGGAGGGGAGAGTTTTTATTTTCTCTAAGAAAACTGGGTAGAATGACTGTGAAAGTCTATTTCAAAAACTCTCTAATAGTCTACTATATATAGTAGTTAATAGAAGCCTAAAACATAAGCAATTAGACTTCGTAAAGGAATAACAATCTAATTCTTATCGCACAAGGAAACCAATATCAAGTCTAGATTCATTCCCAATCAAATCAAAACTCAATCATGAAAATCTAACTTATCCCTTGGACTTCTAGCTAACGCGCACGCGCCCAGTCCTACGGGAGATAGGAAATTGGGACACACTTACAGTTCTAAGGCAATTCAAACTCCAAGTAGATTTTGCCCAAGTGCATATGCTAATTCTAAATTAACATATCCTTTCAAATCAAACCTCTATTATATTTCCAAAATATAATCTTTAATTGTATTTACATAAAATACAATTAATTTGCCAATTCAATTAATAATTCCAAATCATTAATTGAGCCACCAAATATTATAATTAATTTCAAATCAATTATAATCCATCAATCACAATTAATTCCAAATTAATTGTGATTCCGTCTTCAAGGATATTCTGATAGACTGAATCACCACATAGTGTGACCCATAGGGCCTCATCGTATTAAGCAAGTCCTAGACTAGGCAACATGGAATTCCTAGACGGTTCCATTTGCAATATTAATACATGGGGACATTTGAGAGGTTTTTCAAAGCTAACCCTTTCGTTGCGAAGTCTGTTGCGTTCAACGCGGCGATGGTAACGTCCCTTCATCTGATTTGCTCGAATGTATCTAAGATCGATGAAGTGTCTATCCCAATAATACATCCACGGGCGTCTCAGGGAGTTGCTTGGTTAAGCTATACTTATGACCATCATAATTGATGATGCAGGGATTGTCGGGTCCCAATCAAGCAAATAAATTTGTTATTTAGCCAAAGGCAATTCACAACTACAACGAAAACCGTAGTGTAGCAGTAGAATAACCTAGAGTGTCGATCTCTAAGGACTATAACTAGCTTTATCTAATCTAATTTAGAATATAAAACAGCAGACGGCTTAGCAAAGGTTTTTCTTAACAGATAACGGAGATTGGTGATAGTATGGTCCTTCAAAGCATAACGGGTTAATAATCATGCATAAATTCCTCGGTTTTGCATGGAGATCTTTGATCAATGAATTGTCCTGTTGTAATTATCAAACACTACGAAGATATTGATTTAGATAGGTCGAAGACCAATGAATTGTCCAATTGTGTGTAATAATTAATCAACAATACAAAGATATAGATTTAGATAGATCAAAGAAATAAAGCAATAACACGGAGTATAATGCGCGATATAGCCATTAGCATAATTATCAACCCTTCGCTAAGAATTCACATACTATCACCAACGAGAAGTTTAGCTACTCATAGTTGTCATGCAATCAACAGAAATCATAGAAGAAAACATGTTGAAAGATATATAAAAATAAGTAGAAAAACTGTAAGATACAATGTTACCGAAGGTTGTCAGTCTCCGAAGAATCGCGATCTTACAAGCTCCAAACTGCTATGAAAAAGTATCTCCTAAGCTACGAACCTCCAGAACAGGCTCTGGGAAGTTCCTACCTAAAACTACAGAGAAAGGTGAGAGAATAGGTCTGGAAAAGTATGAAAAACGGAGAAAAACTGAGCAACTATATATAGGCTTCGAATTAGTGTGGGGCGAAGGGCCCCATACACCGGGCGAGTCGCCTGGTGTGGGGCGATTCGCCCCACATCCCGGGCAATTTGCCCGAGAGTATTTTTCGTGAATTTACGCG
Organism: Plantago ovata; assembly: GCA_028274465.1. NCBI lineage: Eukaryota > Viridiplantae > Streptophyta > Magnoliopsida > Lamiales > Plantaginaceae > Plantago > Plantago ovata. The sequence continues at coordinate 71,048,718 of CM051456.1, forward strand.
TTTTCGACGCGTTTTTGGATTTCTTCCCCTTTTCGGACTCGGTTTCTGACTTCTAGTGGCCTTCTAACCTCCAGATTCGACCCCTAGACTTCAAATCCTATCCGGAAACCTTCAGATACTCCAAATAGGCTTCTGGAACACCAATTCCTTGTCAACTTCAATATAATTGCCCAGAAAACCTCGTTTTTCAACCAAAACCTGTAAAATAAAAACTAAAGGGAAACGTGACACTATTCTAATAAAATGCACTAAAATATAGCTAAATTAACATAGAGGATAGCTAAAATAGGTGAAAAAGACTCAAATGAAAGTGTAAAATACACATTCATCAAACTCCCCAAACCGAACTTTTGCTTGTCCTCAAGCAACTAAGCTAGACTCTAATGCAAAAAATAATGCAACACATAAAATGAAGTCTCATGCAAAATAAAATGAACTAATCTACTGAATCTATCAAACAACATATGAACAAAAACCATATAAATCAAAACATGAATATAGGTTGAAGAATGCCTCGATTGACTCATACACATCCACATAAGCACTTATGTCAAGACAAGATAGTCTCTCGTAACATTCTCTACCTGGACCTAGTCAGTGACGACGTAATGAAACATGTTAAGATACGAATGGTCGTCCCGTGCCTATGAAACTGAGGACTTACTACTGTTCACCAAGTTTAAGACTTTCCTCAAAGAGGTCGAACCAGTACTGGCTCTCATCAAACGAAGGAGGGTTCCCTATAAAAGATAACACTCCCCTATTCTACCCATCACTCAAGCAAATTCTTAAACTATTCACCACTTCCGGAATGGCAGGACGAGGGTGGTCTAGAAAAGATGACACTCAAAAACAAAAGACAAAAATAGAAAATTACAACACGATTACGAACATTACAAGAATTGGAAAATGAGACACAACACTTTGCTAAACTGCTATTTGGCTTTTTTTTGGACCCTTCTTTGCTTTTTTGGGGTCTTTTCTTTTTTTTCTTTTTTTTTTCTTTCCAGTTTCTTTTTTTTTCTTTCCAGTTTCTTTTTTTTTCTTTTTTCCTGGAAATTTTTCTTTCTTTTTTTTCTATTTTTTTTAGCCAGCAGTAGCATAACGAAAAGTGAAACAAAAATGACAAACGACTTCCCCAAACCTATTCGAAAGAATAGGTTGGAGTACAGAATTTACGAGAAAGGAAAAATAAACTCACAACACAGAAATGAAAAACGAAAAACAAGTCTACGATGGTGTAACCCCCTCCCCAAACCTATTCGAAAGAATAGGTTATAAACAAAGGATCACACAACCTCACACTACCTCCTTCCTAGGCATTTAGCAACCTCAAAGCATGGTGAAGACTTGTTGCCTCTTAGGTACATAATTACTCGGGAAAACAACCATAAGACCCTAACATGCATCATCCTATTATAAACGCCTTCGTGAACCGCAGTAGTGAAAACACCACTAAGTGATGTCGAGACTACCAAGCTTAACTAAGTGCAATACATAAATGTGACAAGCCAAGCGAGAAAAACCTCAAACAAATTCATAGAGATGAAGCATATGATTAATGGCATAGTTAGTTAATTTACCCAACAAAAAAGTTCAACAAATTCGGCAATAAACTCCATATAAAACATGCAAGACTATCCTAGGATGAATGTAGTGAATGCAACCTAAAAAACTAAGAAAGCAGTAAAAGTGCAAATGCAAATGCAAACAAAGAACAAGATACTAATCAACACAAAGCCAAACAATACTTAACATCGCGGTTCACATCCCATCCCCCTTATGATTCTTAAGCTAGCCCCTAGCAAAAGAGAATGAGTAATAAGAAGTGATACTAGATGTTACCGAACAGTTTGGCCTCGGTTGGCTGAGAGTGGACATGTGAAAAGACTAATCATCGGGATGGTAATCCCTATAAAAGTCCCTCCACATGTTAGACAGGAGATCATTGGACTGTTGTAGAGCCTCATGTTGCTGATGGATGAGCTGTTGCTGCTCCCACCTTTGTTGCCTATCCTCTCGGCGATGCTCCTCGAATGTCTCCCGATCGCGGTTGCGATGGACAATGTGCCCGTCGAGGTCCTGTCGCAAGGCCGCAGTACTGGCATCAACTCTATCGAAACGATCGTCGAGGTAGGCCCGGAATTCAGAGAAGTCAAATCCTCTAGACCCCTATGGTGCTCGAGGCGGTGCATGCGGTGCTCTATGGACAAATGAAATATCCGGGATAGGGGCTTGGCCATCATCAGCTTCCATAGCATCCTCATAATCATTCTCGTTATCTGAATCGCTCGGTTGGAAGGGTGCTTCCACATCAGTAGCGGCAGCCGTGGGGTTCTTCATCTGATACCTAGCAAGCTGTACTTCAATAGTCGAGGGTGAAAGGGCAGCGACCTCGCAATCCCCCTCGTCAATGTCCTCGACCCCATGATATTTGCAGTAGGCAGTGATGAAGCTCGGAAAGATGAATGGCTTCTTCTTCTTTTCCCAATGGCGCTCATACTCTTCATACATGATGTGCCCGATGTCGATCCGATGTCTGTCTATCAAGCAGTAGAGGAGTTCGGCATAATTTGGCTGTATCCAAGTGTCATTCTTCCTAGGGATCAAGTTGAAGATGCAGAATTTCATCATCACCTTTGCCTCAATGCTAAGGTCGCTCTGACGGATCCGTGCAGGTTCTGCTCCGATTTCTGGATAGCTGTACTCCCTGTTGCAGATCACGTCCGTAATATGTCTTCCTATCCCCCTAGAGGCCCTCGAATATAGGTAGGCATGGTTGATCCCTGTGAACTCCTGTTTCCCAAAATGGATGAATGAAGAAATTGACTCTGGTGTCCATGGTATTATTAGGCCTCGAACTAGTACCCCATTCTTCTCCTCGAGATCAGTGAATCCAGTGTAGTACTCTTGGAGGAGGCTCACGTTGTACCCCGCTGTTCCAGCTACTACCTCCGGAATATCAATCCTCCTGTCTGGAATGATCGATCTTCCCCCTTCGGCTAGCTCCGCTTCGAGCCTTTTTCGGACATCTATCGCAGCTAAGGACAACTCGTACATGTTGTGAGAAGGTTGGGAGCTTGATGCTACTCCCTTTCCCTTCTTGCTCATGCCAGCTCTCCTCGATCCTCTTGGAGCCATGATTCCTCAAATCCGAAGATTGAATGAACTAGGAAGAGATTTGTTCGGATGAAAAGAAAGAGCACGTAACGGGCTTCGATTGAAGCTAAAGAACACACAATTTGATGGAAATATGAAGAAGTTATGAAGGATTGAAGATATTTTGAAAATGGGGGAATTTTTGGAGTTTAGATGAAGAGGATGGAGAGAAATGAGAGAAAATGGGGAAGAACCCCGATTTTATTTTCTGCAGAACGTGGGGCGAGTCGCCCCGTGCGGGGCGAATCGCCTCGCGTGTCCAGAGCGCACGGCGCGCTCTGGACTCGTAGGGCGATTCGCCCCCCACCTCCTGAGGTGGGGAGAAGAACTTTTCGAAATAAATGCGGTTTTTAAGTCCCCGAAAACCATTTTTCTCACAAAACACTCGAAAAATATCATTCAAACATAACATAAGCACATACGACACAGAGACGAACAAATTCACATATGAAAAGCAAATTGTTCAAGTATGAATGCATGCAATAAAGCGGTAAAGAAAGCGATAAAAACTCCGAGTTGCCTCTCGGATAGCGCCATTGTTTAAAGTCTTTGACTCGACTCCTGTCTGCGCCTAGCTCTTCTTCTTGAGGGTACTAGACTTCCCCTTCATGGATCTCCTCCTCATGCCTCGAACCTGTGAATAAGAATGAACATAGGCAGCAAGACCACAGTAGTGAGTAGTGTGAGAAGTATCAGGTGGATTAGATATGGCTCGCAACACATGTCGCTTGCCATCCACCTCAATAGTGCATGTCCTTTGGTAGATGTCCATCACGGAGCGTAGCATAGTCAAGAACGTTCGCCCCAAGAGAATGACATCCCCCGTCCCAAGTGTAGACGCCGGCATAACTACAAAATTGGTGTATACAGAAGCCTCACCAATCTTGACCAATACATTCTTCACAAAGCCTTCGGGTCTCACAAAGGATCCATCCGCCAGTTGCGCAATAGCCTTATGCTCAGATAGTTTTCCGAGGCTACTCTTCTCGAACACATTCAAAGGGAGCACATTACAGTAGGATCCCGTGTCTAGTGTGGCACGGACATCTTCAAGCTCACCAATCCCGACCTTAATATCGAAACTTTGAGGGAGTGGCTCGGGATCCTCTTGCTCTTCTTCACTCTCGTCAGAACTAAGGTCCTTCTCTTCTTCCTTAGCCTGCGGGGACACTTCCCCCTTGCAACACTCACACTTAGGAACCTTCTTAATGGTGATTTCCACAGGAAGATCACCCGCCATGGTAATGGACATTGACTTCTCAGTGTTGCTAGGCAGCTTGCCTTGTTCCCTACTTGCTCCTCGGTCGATCAACTCTTGCATCTTTTGTTGGGCAAGCCTATTGCTCTCTTCCAACCTATAAAGTCTTGCCCTATTCTTCTCGGAATCTTCTTCATAACGTTTGAGAAAACTTTGGGTGTGATCAACCATCTTTTGCAAGTTCTCCATGAGTTGAGCCGACTTCGACTTCGGTTGCTTTTTTGGAGCGGGGTTTTCGCAGTGATCATTACCATAGTTAAGCCTACTACGGTCTTGGTTAGGGCCATAAGTTTGGCTAGCCGGTGCATATCCTTGATTGTTTCGGAATCCTCTTCTCCAAAATCCACCTCGAGGATTCCTACCATCTTGTCCGTAGCTAACTTCTTGGGTACCAAACTCCGTAGCAAAGGCTTCCTCTTCGCCTCCTTGAACCCAGTTGCCATCATCATATGCAAGCTCTGATCTACACATATGAGCCCCATGCCCATAGTTCTTGTATATTCGGCAAACTTCGTTCGAAATAGTTGTTCCAGTGGCGCGCTCTTGAGGACTTGCTTCAATTCGTTGGTAAAGCACTCGAATTGATCCCCATTCCCCCTACACATAGGGGCTTCTTGAGTCGGTGGAGCTTCAGGTCCACGTCTCCTAACCATCGCTCTTGGGTCCTTGAACTGCGAACCCTTAGCAAGCCTTTCGAAAACTGCCCAGACGGCTTCTGCGGTTTCCTCCCAAATATTGCCTCGGCATTGGAAATCCACCACTTGTTGGTTCTGGAAGGTTAGTCCATTGTAGAAGTGTTGGACTAGGTCAGAAAGTTCAAAACCATGGTGAGGGAACTTGTTCGTGAGATCTTGAAACCTCTCAAATGCGGTGTAGATGGTCTCATCATAGTCGTGTTTGAATGCAGTGATTTGCGCCTTGAGCGCGGTAGTCAAGGTGTGAGGGAAGTATTTTTCCATGAAAGCTGAAAAAACCTTCTCCCAAGTGTCCAGCGAGCCTGCTGGTAGAGAACTCAACCATGACTTGGCTCTGTCGCCAAGTCCCATAGCAAAAACCTTCATCCTCAACTTATCCGTTGTTATTTCAGCTCCGGGTCGTGGGAGTTGGTTGACGAAATCATCGATATCGTGCAAGTACCCCATCACATCTTCCCTTGATAAGCCATAGAACCTCGGAAGTTGTGGAATGCGTGGTTCTTGATTTCCAGATCTCGAGTTGCAGACGAAAGAACAATCGCCGGTCCCCTCATACGATCCTTGGAGGGTTGAACCCATGCTTTCAGTGGTCTAGCTTCTGCCATTCTGTCGATTTCCTTGAAAAGACTGTGTAGAGATTCAGAGAAATCGGTATCCTCTATTTCCTCTAGTTCACGCCTTTGAAGTAGTCGCCTTCTTTGGTGGTAGACTCTGTCGATCTCAGCAATTGAATCAGCAAGCGGTGTTCCTCTAGATCGTGTATGTGGCATACACTATCTGTAACAGACTAGGAAAGCAGTATCAGATAGATATTAAAAAGGAAAACTAAAACTACTAGAATTAGGAATTGAATGCTGAAAATATAAACAAATTAAACAGAAAAAAGGAGTATAGTCCCCGGCAACGGCGCCAATTTGATGATGCAGGGATTGTCGGGTCCCAATCAAGCAAATAAATTTGTTATTTAGGCAAAGGCAATTCACAACTACAACGAAAACCGTAGTGTAACAGTAGAATAACCTCGAGTGTCGATCTCTAAGGACTATAACTAGCTTTATCTAATCTAATTTAGAATATAAAACAGCAGACGGCTTAGCAAAGGTTTTTCTTAACAGATAATGGAGATTGGTGATAGTATGGTCCTTCAAAGCATAACGGGTTAATAATCATGCATAAATTCCTCGGTTTTGCATGGAGATCTTTGATCAATGAATTGTCCTGTTGTAATTATCAAACACTACGAAGATATAGATTTAGATAGGTCGAAGACCAATGAATTGTCCAATTGTGTGTAATAATTAATCAACAATACGAAGATATAGATTTAGATAGATCAAAGAAATAAAACAATAACACGGAGTATAATGCGCGATATATCCATTAGCATAATTATCAACCCTTCGCTAAGAATTCACATACTATCACCAACGAGAAGTTTAGATACTCATAGTTGTCATGCAATCAACAGAAATCATAGAAGAAAACATGTTGAAAGATATAAAAAAATAAGTAGAAAAACTGTAAGATACAATGTTACCGAAGGTTGTCAGTCTCCGATGAATCGCGATCTTACAAGCTCCAAACTGCTATGAAAAAGTATCTCCTAAGCTACGAACCCCCAGAACAGGCTCTGGGAAGTTCCTACCCAAAACTACAGAGAAAGGTGAGAGGATAGGTCTAGAAAAGTATGAAAAACGGAGAAAAACTGAGCAACTATATATAGGCTTCGAATTAGTGTGGGGCGAAGGGCCCCACACACCGGGTGAGTCGCCTGGTGTGGGGCGATTCGCCCCACATCCTGGGCGATTCGCCCGGGAGTATTTTTCGGGAATTTATGCGTTTTCGACGCGTTTTTGGATTTCTTCCCCTTTTCGGACTCGGTTTCTGACTTCTAGTGGCCTTCTAACCTCCAGATTCGACCCCTAGACTTCAAATCCTATCTGGAAACCTTCAGATACTCCAAATAGGCTTCTGGAACACCAATTCCTTGTCAACTTCAATATAATTGCCCGGAAAACCTCGTTTTTCAACCAAAACCTGTAAAATAAAAACTAAAGGGAAACGTGACACTATTCTAATAAAATGCACTAAAATATAGCTAAATTAACATAGAGGATAGCTAAAATAGGTGAAAAAGACTCAAATGAAAGTGTAAAATACACATTCATCAATAATATATCATTTGCACTGGCCAGTGACTTTACCAACACAACTATGCAGACTATGAGCAATACTCTCCTGTGCTACACTTGAGAGATGAATCCTTCACAGAATCACTTATCATCCCCATTTGTATGTAGCCATGATCCTGGATCGTGTCTTAGGTCAGCTGCTTATTCAGAGCTGACATCGACGGGTCCACCAAGGATATGGGGCAACAAATGTGATGATAAAGTCCTATAAGTACAAAGGACGACTGGCATCACTTCGACAACTTACCGGTTCCCATAGATAGTTCGTGGTAGAGTATACATCGATGGGAGTGTCCGGTGGGTACTTCTATTGTTTGATAATCCTTCTTCGAACAACTATGCGCAGTTATGGGAACGTTTCTCGATTGTCCAACAATCCGTTCCGTGGCCGTGGGATCGGCTCACACTTGCTCCAACAAGTATAACCTCCACGCATACTAGTCTCATCTGGTTCATTCAGACCCCTACATCCGAGATGAACCTCGACTAGGGAGAGTTTGGGATATATGATAACTCACATAGCTCCCACTATCTGTGTGATCGGTCATCTATCCGAGGGGACATGTTTAATATCAAAACAGAAAGTAATAGAGATATGACATGATGCATGCCTGGTGTAATATAAATATGAAAACGATACTCAATAGTAAAAGCAACAAACATATATTATATTACGTTGACCTTTGTAATAGTACATATATGCCCTCTATAAGGGCACTATGCCCTTAGTAAGGACTGTCTCTAGGACATATACACTATCAAGAACTCGTAGTTTGACAAATATGGATAAGCTTCCATAGCTATTCCACAAACTTCCTTTCCAATCTCTACGTCAAGAGTGGCTTCTTCATCGTCAGTGTCTGAGCTTTCATCCTCACTGTCTTTGGAGCTAGTATCTATGCACAATGCATCGATTTTTGCTTGAAGCTTCTTCTTTTCTTCAGCAATAAAAGCTCTTTTGAACTTCTTCTTCTTTTCAGCAGATTTGCCTTTCAGCAAAGGGCAATTTGCTTTGAAGTGTCCAGGCTTTTTGCAGTAAAAGCAGAGATCATTTCCAACTGCTGGTTCTTCTGATGAAGTTTCTTGCTGAGCTTGCTTGTTCAGCGAGCTAGTCTCATTCTTGTACTTATGGTAGTTGTTACCAAGATGCTTTTTCAGCTTCTCTTTTTCTTTTCGCCTTTCAAGTTCCTTACTGATGAATTTCTTCATGTTTTTGACAACCAAAGAGTTTTCATCAGCAAGCTCTTTATCATTCTTCTTTTCAGAAGATGACGGCTTTGCAGCAAGAGCAATGTTTTGTGATTTTTAAGCAAACACATTTTCTCTTTGCATTGTCTCGTAGTTGACAGTAGCAAGATGAGAGAACAACTCTGTTGGTGTAATGTCTGGCATTCCTTGATTGTAGTAGAAGTTCTGAGTGTGGATCCATTCTTGGTTCAGATTTCTGATGATTGTTTTCACCTTCTCAGAATCTGAGTAAAGATTTCCAACACCCAATGCTGCCATTTCACTAACAAGAGCTGTGAATCTGAAGTCCAACTCTTCCAGTGACTCATTTGTACCTTGTTTAAAGTTCTGGAACTTTAACTTCAGCGCTTCGAGTTTGTTTTCCTTGGTTTTGTCAGATCCAGTACAAAGATCTTGAACCATTTTCCAAGCTTCCTTAGCAGTTTTAGCACCCCACAGTTTGCACTGTATGGTATCCGGAGTTGATCAAATGATGATATTTCTTGCTTCGCCATCAAGACGGAATCTCTTAGCTTCGTCGGGAGTCCATTCCTCTCTTGGTTTTGGAACAACGGTATCAACCGGTTCGCCTAACATAGTTTCCTTTCCAGCTTCAGTGGTTTTGTGAGGAAAACTTCTTTCAACCTTAGTAATCTTGATAGGTCCATCATTAATGACAGTGACCATCTCATCACTAATGGCCTCAAGATGTAGCATCATGTTGTTTCGCCATTTTTCCGTAGTTTTCCAGCTTCAGCAAGGGAGCGTCTCCTAAAGACATCCTGTCAGCAAAGCACTACCAGAGCGATCAAGTGAGAGTGATTTACGGAAAGAACTTAAGGGGATCTAGGTTCAGTGCTGAAGGTTAAAGAACCTTGCTCTGATACCACTTGTTGGTCCCTTTAAACAACAAGAAAAGATTAGAGGGGGGGGGAGGTGAATAGTCGTTTCAAACTTTCGTCGTTTAAAAACTTTCTCAGCAAGTGCTTATTACTTTTTAGTAATGAGTTTGCTGATACTTAACTTGCTCATCAAGTGCAAGTTACTTCACAGTAACTAGTTTTGCTGATACTTAAAATCAGAGAGCGGAAGTCTTTGATACAATAAGTGCTTCGTCAGTAAGTGATAGTTTCAGCAAGTGAAGTGAGTGAATGTGTACAGATAGATATGCTTTGCTGAAAACTAAGTACAGTAAGTAAATCACACAAACACTTTTATAGTGGTATCTGAGAGTGGCGTAATCTCTAAACTAATCCACTTTGTCCTTTCTAGAACTGAATCCACTAAGATAAGATTGAGGTTCCTTACAACACCTATCTAGAGCGATCCAAACAGAAACCAAAGCACACTTGCTTCGTTTCCAACCTAACTAGAGAACGTAACCTTGTTCTCCACCAAACTTGGTACTTTTAATCAGCAACACTATGCTCGATTAAGTTCACCTAGAATATCACGCCTGAAAGGGTGTATTTTCTGTTAGAGAGGTTTGGGATGTGATAACTTAATTATAACTTATTCAGTTACAACAAGTAATCTAATAAACAAAACTTTGAATACTTTGTAGTAAACAAGTTTGATTGTTTCTGGTGTCAAGACTTGTTCTTGTTCGAATGAAAGAAAGAACACTTAACTAATTTCTTAGCCGTGTAAGTTCTACTTCTTCACAAGTAGCTTTCTCAAGCTTTAAGTCTTGGAACGGATCAATGGCAGTAAGAGTGTTTGAAGAGTATATGAGTTTAAGAACAAGTGAGAGTATGATCACGTTGTTGACACACTTCAACTCTTTGCCGGATGACCTCTATTTATAGTGAAATAAGGAGCCGTTTGAATTTCAAATTCTAAGGCTTTTGTTCCTTAAAATGTCACTATCTTGCTTTTGTACTTTCAGCAGCGTCCTTGTTTGTCTTTTAGTCTTCATGTCCTTCGTGTGCATGTTTTGCATTTAATGCTCATTTGAATAAAATTCAAACAGTAACATTGGAGCGCAAATACAAGTACTTTCAGCAAGAGGTCACAAATGTTCCATCAGCAAGTGGTCAGTCTCAGTTTCAGCAAGCACAACCTACTTTGTCGTTTAGATTTTCACTTATGCAATGTTGTTGCTGAAGTTTCCACTTTCTGAGCAACATGTGCCTTTGTAGATACCAGTGTTCAGAAATCTTCTAGTCTTCAGTCTTCGACATCTTCAAGTTTCTGAGCGGTTCTAAATGCTTCAATAGTTTGTTTGTGTAAACAAAGTACATTATCAGCAAATGCTTCAATAGGTTGTATTTCTTTTCAGAAAACAAGATACATCATAAGCGGTAAAACCAACCTATCTAGCACCTACTCTAAGTCTTCAGCAAACGTTCCTCTTTTACAATGTCCTTAAAATTATAAATTTCTATGGACCTTAAGAGTACTAGTTACTGGACTTTCCTTAATTTAGCATGGTTAATTGCTCATCAAAATTACAAGTTTCCTAATAGCTATTCCACAAACTTCTTTACCAATCTCTACGTCAAGAGTGGCTTCTTCATCTTCAGTGTCTGAGCTTTCTTCCTCACTGTCTTCGGAGCTAGTATCAATGCATAACGCATCGATTTTTGCTTGAAGCTTCTTCTTTTCTTCAGCAATAAAAGCTCTTTTGAACTTCTTCTTCTTTTCAGCAGATTTGCCTTTCAGCAAAGGACAATTTGCTTTGAAGTGTCTACGCTTTTTGCAGTAAAAGCAGAGATCATTTCCAACTGCTGGTTCTTCTGATGAGTTTACTTGCTGAGCTTGCTTGTTCAACGAGCTAGCCTCATTCTTGTACTTATGGTAGTTGTTACCAAGATGCTTTTTCAGCTTCCCTTTTGCTTTTCGCCTTTCAAGTTCCTTACTGATGAATTTCTTCATGTTTTTAACAACCAAAGAGTTTTCATCAGCGGGCTCTTTATCATTCTTCTTTTCAGAAGATGACGGCTTTGCAGTAAGAGCAATGTTTTGCGATTTTTGATGATGTCGTTTTTTCACCAATTAAATTTGTTTGTAGCCAAAGAACACTTATTCACTACACAAAAGATTTAGTGCAGCGGTAAGATGTTCCCGAGTGTCGTTCTCTTGGGACCTAACGTAGCTTTTTTTAGTGCGTAACAATTGTAATCAACCAACAAGCAAGTTTGTGTGATTAAACCAAGCACTCATGCAAATCAGAAACTATCAAGAGGAAGATAAAATCAAATAGAGAAAGATGTTGGTGGTAGCTTAGTGGACATGACAAACCATGGGTTATAACTTGCTATCATGCTATGAACATTTAAACATACAATAGAGAAGTATTAATTGACCACAAAGTTGTCACATGCTTTGCATTCGAAAATACGGAATTGGCTACTCCCAATTGTATGGATGATCTAGAAGTATTAAGCGACCATAAGGGCTGTCACTACCTTGTATTCGAAGATTTGTAATTGGCTACTTTAGATCTTACGCAATGGTTCAAAGCACAACAAGCATAATCATAACCTTAGCTATCATGTCCACATTCTACCACCAACAATCGTGAATTAGCTACTCATAACGGATCTTGAGACAAACAACATCATATATGAATAACAATAACAAACATTCATAATCAGAATCAAAATAAGGAGAATTGATACAAGTTACCACCGATTGTCACGAGACGGTGGAATGCCCAAATCTCATGGATCAAGATACAATGAAGATGAAATTGGATGTAATCACGTCTTTCTTGATGATAATCAAGCCTCTAGATAATGGGTCTGAGCTATGGAGCTTCAAAGAGCTCTCCCAAGCAATTACAAAGTGAAAGCAATGAGAAAAAATAACTGAAAATCGAGTTTTAATGCCAAAATCGCGATCTGGATCTGAGTCCAAGCGGAGGGCTTGGCTTCTGTCAAGCGCTTAGCTTGGCAAGCGAAGGGCTTGACAGGGGCTAAGCGCTTCGCCTGGAATTCCAGTGAATCTGCCCAGAATTTCCGCCTGACTTTAACTCGCTCTAAAGGGCTCATATGATATCGGATCGGAGCGTGTAATATACTGTTGGATATCTCTTTCAGTTAGCTACGCGTGGAAGTTGGTTTAAGGTCAATACAATGCTGTGTGAAAAAGTAATGGACCAAATGGCTAGGCTGTGTCATTCATAAACACTTGAACGACTCCAAAACTTCCACCCGAACTTTTGAATTTGCTTCCAAGGTAAGGCTAAGTTCTCAAAAATGTGATTATTGGCTTAACTCGAACTAAGGACACTCACGAAAATGTCCACGGAGATCAAGGAACTTCAACGGGGTCATTTTTCATCCAAAATGCTTCGTTTTTAGCTCCAAAAACACCGTTTCGTACCTAAGTGCCTGAAAATGCAGAAAACACAAAACGTGACACTATTCTACAAAACTAACCAAAAACAAGGCTAAAACATAGCAAAAGAAGGTAAAAAGACGAGATGAACGCGTCAAAAATACGTTCATCAAACTCCCCAAACCAAACCTTTGCTTGTCCTCAAGCAACAAACTACCCTAAATGCAACACAAAAGGAGTCTCATGCCAAGTAAAGTGAACTAATCTATTGAATCTACCAAATGCTTATGAACAAAACCAAATGAGCATGACATGCAAGTAGGTTGAAGAATGCCTCGATTGCGAATATACACATTCTCATGTGCACTTGGTTAAGCAAAGGAGTCTCTCGTAACATCTTCTACCTGGACCTGGTCAGTGACGACACAATGATTCACATTATCATACTACAATTGGCCCGTGCCTATGAAACTGAGGGCTTACTACTGTTCACCAAGCGAGACTTTTCCTCAAAAGAGGGCGAACCAATACTGGCTCTCATCAAACGAAGGAGGGTTCCCTAGAAAAAGAAGACACTCCCCTATTCTACCCAGACTCTCAAAGAACGAATCTCACTCAACCACTTCTTGAATAGCAAGACGAGGGTGGTCAAGAATAGGCCTTGGACAAAGGCGACACGAAAACAAAAGATAGAATTTACAACTCGATACTTCACAAGGACAAAATATTTACATGACACTTGACACTACGAGACTGCTTTTGGCTTGCGACGACCCTTCTTTTGCTTTTGGGTCTTATTCTTTTATTTTCTTTCTTCTTTTTTTTTTTATTTTCTCTTTTTCTTTTCTCTTTTTTTTCTTTTATTTTAATTTTCTTTTTCTCTTTTTTTTTTCTCTTTTTTTTTTATATATAGCTAGGCAAGCAGCAGTACTACGTGTCAAAAACCTCCCCAAACCTATTCGAGATAATAGGTTTGAGCACAAAGACGAAAAAGAAAAAAAAAAGAAAAACTCTTTTACAGAGACACCTCCCCAAACCTATTCGAAAGAATAGGTTGGGACACAAAACAAAAAGGAAAAGAAAAAGAAAACTTTACAACGACTCAAAGACGAAAGACAAGTATAACGAAGCAACTCCCTCCCCAAACCTATTCGATAGAATAGGTCTACTACAAGGAATCACACACCTCACACTACCTCCTTCCTAGGCATTTGGCAATCTCTAATCGAGGTGAAGAACTTGTCGCCTCTTACGTACATAATTACACGGGTTACAACCATAGACTCAAACGTGCATCATTTCATAAGGCCATTGTGAACCGCAGCAGAAGAAACACCACTCAAGGTGATGTCGAGACTACTAAGCTTAACTAGTGCACATGCGAATGTGACAAACCAAGCGAGACAAGCCTCAAACTACTTGCAAAGTGATGCAACATATGATAAATGGTCATAAACACTTAGTCTACTCAATAAAAAAGTTCAAAAGACTTGGCAATAAACTCGACACACAACAACGTGCAACAACTAATCTAGGGATGATATGCATGCAAAAACTGAAAAACACGACAAATCACAAGAATTTGAGCTAACAACAGGTACACACGAACTAAAAGAGCACATAGTACTGATAATCCAATGACCCCTCCCCAAACCTAAACTTTTGCTCGTCCTCGAGCAAAGAAAAGTTGATTAGAAAGAAAAAATTGGATTGAAAGTACACTTCCTTGAATAAGGGTCGTGTCCAACTCCTATAGAAGAGTAGTACCTGAAAGGGCTCAAGAAACAAGTGAAAACGGGTGCGCAAAGGTGATAAGAATGGAAAAAACAAGGAAAATCTGGGGTACAGGGTCCAGGCGGACCGCTTGGCGGGAGCCAAGCGATCCGCTTGTCAAGCGGAGCGCTTGGGAGGCTCCAGGCGCTCCGCTTGAAATTCCAGTAAACTTTTTGATTTACTGAAGATTCAAGCGGACCGCTTGGCCCTTCCAAGCGCTTCGCTTGGCTCTGTTTCCAGATTTTCGATGTTTTTTCCTATATTAATCACCTAAGGCACCAAGACAAACACTAGACTAAACGAATCACGACAAAAGGCAAACAGGCCACAACTACAAAAGCAATAAAAAGGAAAAACTAAACTACATGCAAAGAAATACCACAAAGGTTATCCATTATCAAATGGGAACGAATCTCGTGCATTCGTTCCATTACTCCTTGCATATTGGGAACCATCTTTGGCTCCTCTCCTCAAGTCCTCAAGCAAATCTATGATTCCCTGAAAATAAAAATCAACTAAATTAACAAAATCAAAATCTAAGAAATAACTAAAGGAATCGGAGGGAAAATAAAAAGAAAAAAGTGGATCAAAACTCCGGAAGTAGCTTTCTATGCAAGTCCTCTCTAGGATGAACGTGTATGTCTCTTCTCCCGTGCAAACCATCTCAGAAATATTCAAGCCGGTTAGTTCCGGAATCAGTCCATCTTCATGTAATGGTGTGCAAACAACGCTTGAATCTGAAGAGGATTCATCAATATACTCTTCGCCACATTCATCTTTATCAACTATGGAAACTTCCGGTGGTGGGGTGGCGAAGCGAGACGTCAATGGCATGAAACGCATAGAATTCCAACACAGAAAACTATTAGCTATTTCGTTCCAGGCTCTCAATGATCCTTCTAGGTGATACGTAAGCCATTCCTTAGCCGGTCCTCTCATAGCTCCACCAAACGTGCATATGCAAATCTATTCAGGTGATAGAAGAATTCTCTCCTCATTCATACAAGGAAGCCTCAACACACCAACCTCAAATGTCTCCAAGAATTCTCTAGGATTCCCAAATCCATCGTATGTGGGAAGGATGGAGTAGTACGAAGGGTCGACATAAAAATTCTTGCAATCTTTATCCAAGGCTATACAAGACCTTCCAGGTATTCCATACAACAACTGGAACAAATGCTTCCTATAAGCATCTCTATCATTGTCCCCACCAGCTTCATAATGCAAGTCATTCATGAAATCCTACATACACAAAGACAAGCCCAAAAGGAGTAGTTCCGCAACAAAAGCAAAAAGCTATACTATGATATATACAAAACTCAACCAAGAGCACAAGCACACAAAGTAACAAAGAAATAGGGGGAAAGAAATGAGATAAGAAAGTGAAGTTGGTAAGAAACAAAAGTTAAACACTAAACCAAAGGAGTTAAGTCCCCGGCAACGGCGCCAAATAGATGATGTCGTTTTTTCACCAATTAAATTTGTTTGTAGCCAAAGAACACTTATTCACTACACAAAAGATTTAGTGCAGCGGTAAGATGTTCCCGAGTGTCGTTCTCTTGGGACCTAACGTTTGTTTATTGCGTAACAATTGTAATCAACCAACAAGCAAGTTTGTGTGATTAAACCAAGCACTCATGCAAATCAGAAACTATCAAGAGGAAGATAAAATCAAATAGAGAAAGATGTTGGTGGTAGCTTAGTGGACATGACAAACCATGGGTTATAACTTTCTATCATGCTATGAACATTTAAACATACAATAGAGAAGTATTAATTGACCACAAAGTTGTCACATGCTTTGCATTCGAAAATACGGAATTGCCTACTCCCAATTGTATGGATGATCTAGAAGTATTAAGCGACCATAAGGGCTGTCACTACCTTGTATTCGAAGATTTGTAATTGGCTACTTTAGATCTTACGCAATGGTTCAAAGCACAACAAGCATAATCATAACCCTAGCTATCATGTCCACATTCTACCACCAACAATCGTGAATTAGCTACTCATAACGGATCTTGAAACAAACAACATCATATATGAATAACAATAACAAACATTCATAATTAGAATCAAAATAAGGAGAATTGATACAAGTTACCACCGATTGTCACGAGACGGTGGAATGCCCAAATCTCACGGATCAAGATACAATGAAGATGAAATTGGATGTAATCACGTATTTCTTGATGATAATCAAGCCTCTAGATAATGGGTCTGAGCTATGGAGCTTCAAAGAGCTCTCCCAAGCAATTACAAAGTGAAAGCAATGAGAAAAAATAACTGAAAATCGAGTTTTAATGCCAAAATCGCGATCTGGATCTGAGTCCAAGCGGAGGGCTTGGCTTCTGTCAAGCGCTTAGCTTGGCAAGCGAAGGGCTTGACAGGGGCCAAGCGCTTCGCCTGGAATTCCAGTGAATCTGCCCAGAATTTCCTCCTGACTTTAACTCGCTCTACAGGGCTCATATGATGTCGGATCGGAGCGTGTAATATACCGTTGGATATCTCTTTGAGTTAGATACGCATGGAAGATGGTTTGAGGTCCATACAATGCTGTATGAAAAAGTTATGGCCCAAATGGATAGGCTGTGTCAATCATAAACACTTGAACGACTCCAAAACTTCCACCCGAACTTTTGAATTTGCTTCCAAGGTAAGGCTAAGTTCTCAAAAATGTGATTATTGGCTTGACTCGAACTAAGGACAATCACAAAAATGTCCACGGAGATCAAGGAACTTCAACGGGGTCATTTTTCATCAAAAATGCTTCGTTTTTAGCTCCAAAAACACCGTTTCGTACCTAAGTGCCTGAAAATGCAGAAAACACAAAACTTGACACTATTCTACAAAACTAAACAAAAACAAGGCTAAAAGATAGCAAAAGAAGGTAAAAAAGACGAGATGAACGCGTCAAAAAGACGTTCATCAATTTTTCATGGTTCAGACTTCTGATTATGGTTTTCACCTTCTCAGAATCTGAGTAAAGATTTCCAACTCCCAAAGCAGCCATCTCACTAACTAGAGTTGTGAATCTAAAGTCCAAGTCTTCCAGTGACTCATTTGTACCTTGTGTAAAGTTCTGGAACTTTAACTTCAGCACTTCGAGTTTTTTTCCTTGGTTTTGTCAGATCCAGCGCAAAGATCTTGAACCATTTTCCAAGCTTCCTTAGCAGTTTTAGCACCCCACAGTTTGCACTGTATGGTATCCGGAGTTGATCGAATGATGATATTTCTTGCTTGGCCATCAAGACGGAATCTCTTAGCTTCGTCAGAAGTCCATTCCTCTCTTGGTTTTGGAACAACGGTATCAACTAGTTCGCCTAAGATAGTTTCCTTTCCAGCTTCAGTGGTTTTGTGAGGAAAACTTCTTTCAACCTTAGTGATCTTGATAGGTCCATCATTAATGACAGTGACCATCTCATCACTAATGGCCTCAAGATGTAGCATCATGTTGTTTCGCCATTTTTCGTAGTTTTCCAGCTTCAGCAAGGGACCGTCTCCTAAAGTCATCCTGTCAGCAAAGCACTACCAGACTGATCAAGTGAGAGTGATTTACGGAAAGAACCTAAGGGTATCTAGGTTCAGTGCTGAAGGTTAAAGAACCTTGCTCTGATACCACTTGTTGGTCCCTTTAAACAACAAGAAAAGACTAGAGGGGGGGGGAGGTGAATAGTCTTTTCAAACTTTCATCGTTTAAAAACTTTCTCAGCAAGTGCTTATTACTTTTCAGTAATGAGTTTGCTGATACTTAACTTTCTCATCAAGTGCAAGTTACTTCACAGTAACTAGTTTTGCTGATACTTAAAATCAGAGAGCGGAAGTCTTTGATACAATAAGTGCTTCGTCAGTAAGTGATAGTTTCAGCAAGTGAAGTGAGTGACTGTGTACAGATAGATATGCTTTGCTGAAAACTAAGTACAGTAAGTAAATCACACAAACACTTTTATAGTGGTATCTGAGAGTGGCGTAATCTCTAAACTAATCCACTTTGTCCTTTCTAGAACTGAATCCACTAAGATAAGATTGAGGTTCCTTACAACACCTATCTAGAGCGATCCAAACAGAAACCAAAGCACACTTGCTTCGTTTCCAACCTAACTAGAGAACGTAACCTTGTTCTCCACCAAACTTGGTACTTTTAATCAGCAACACTATGCTCGATTAAGTTCCCCTAGAATATCACGCCTGAAAGAGTGTATTTTCTGTTAGAGAGGTTTGGGATGAGATAACTTAATTATAACTTATTCAGTTACAACAAGTAATCTAAGAAACAAAACTTTGAATACTTTGCAGTAAACAAGTATGATTGTTTCTGGTGTCAAGACTTGTTCTTGTTCGAATGAAAGAAAGAACACTTAACTAATTTCTTAGCCGTGTAAGTTCTACTTCTTCACAAGTAGCTTTCTCAAACTTTAAGTCTTGGAACGGATCAATGGCAGTAAGAGTGTTTGAAGAGTATATGAGTTTAAGCACAAGTGAGAGTATGATCACGTTGTTGACACACTTCAACTCTTTACCGGATGACCTCTATTTATAGTGAAATAAGGAGCCGTTTGAATTTCAAATTCTAAGGCTTTTGTTCCTTAAAATGTCACTATCTTGCTTTTGTACTTTTTAGCAGCGTCCTTGTTTGTCTTCTAGTCTTCATGTCCTTTGCGTGCATGCTTTGCATTTAATGCTCATTTGAATAAAATTCAAACAGTAACATTGGAGCGCAAATACAAGTACTTTCAGCAAGAGGTCACAAATGTTCCATCAGCAAGTGGTCAGTCTCAGTTTCAGCAAGCACAACCTACTTTGTCGTTTAGATTTTCACTTATGCAATGCTGTTGCTGAAGTTTCCACTTTCTGAGCACCATGTGCCTTTGTAGATACCAGTCTTCAGTCTTCGACATCTTCAAGTTTGTGAGCGGTTCTAAATGCTTCAATAGTTTGTTTGTGTAAACAAAATACATCATCAGAAAATGCTTCAATAGGTTGTATTTCTTTTCAGCAAACAAGATACATCATAAGCGGTAAAACCAACCTATCTAGCACATACTCTAAGTCTTCAGCAAACGTTCCTCTTTTACAATGTCCTTAAAATTCTAAATTTCTATGGACCTTAAGAGTACTAGTTACTGGACTTTCCTTAATTTAGCATGGTTAATTGCTCATCAAAATTACAAGTTTCCTAACAGCTATTCCATAAACTTCTTTACCAATCTCTACGTCAAGAGTGGCTTCTTCATCTTCAGTGTCTGAGCTTTCTTCCTCACTGTCTTCGGAGCTAGTATCAATGCATAACGCATCGATTTTTGCTTGAAGCTTCTTCTTTTCTTCAGCAATAAAAGCTCTTTTGAACTTCTTCTTCTTTTCAGCAGATTTGCCTTTCAGCAAAGGACAATTTGCTTTGAAGTATCTACGCTTTTTGCAGTAAAAGCAGAGATCATTTCCAACTGCTGGTTCTTCTGATGAGTTTACTTGCTGAGCTTGCTTGTTCAACGAGCTAGCCTCATTCTTGTACTTATGGTAGTTGTTACCAAGATGCTTTTTCAGCTTCCCTTTTGCTTTTCGCCTTTCAAGTTCTTTACTGATGAATTTCTTCATGTTTTTAACAACTAAAGCATTTTCATCAGCGGGCTCTTTATCATTCTTCTTTCAGAAGATGACGGCTTTGCAGCAAGAGCAATGTTTTGCGATTTTTCAGCATGCACATTTTCTCTTTGCTTTGTCTCGTAGTTGACAGTAGAAAGATGAGAGAACAACTTTGTAGGTGTGATGTTTGGCATTCCTTGATTGTAGTAGAAATTCTGAGTGTGGATCCATTCTTGGTTCAGACTTCTAATGATGGTTTTCACCTTCTCAGAATCTGAGTAAAGATTTCCAACTCCCAAAGCAGCCATCTCACTAACTAGAGTTGTGAATCTAAAGTGCAAGTCTTCCAGTGACTCATTTGTACCTTGTTTAAAGTTCTGGAACTTTAACTTAAGCACTTCGAGTTTGTTTTCCTTTGTTTTGTCAGATCCAGCGCAAAGATCTTGAACCATTTTCCAAGCTTCCTTAGCAGTTTTGGCACCCCACAGTTTGCACTGTATAGTATCCGGAGTTGATCGAATGATGATGTTTCTTCCTTGGCCATCAAGACGGAATCTCTTGGCTTCGTCGGAAGTCCATTCCTCTCTAGGTTTTGGAACGACAGTATCAACTGGTTCGCCTAAGATAGTTTCCTTTCCAGCTTCTGTGGTTTTGTGAGGAATGCTTCTCTCAACCTTAGTGATCTTGATAGGTCCATCATTAATGACAATAACCATCTCATCACTAATGGCCTCAAGATGTAGCATCATGTTGTTTCGCCATTTTTCATAGTTTTCCAGCTTCAGCAAGGGAGCGTCTCCTAAAGACATCCTGTCAGCAAAAGACTACCAAACTGATCAAGTGAGAGTGATTTACGGAAAGCACCTAAGGGGATCTAGGTTGAGTGCTGAAGGTTAAAGAACCTCCAGCTCTGATACCACTTGTTGGTCCCTTTAAACAACAAGAAAAGACTAGAGGGTGTGTGAATAGTCTTTTCAAACTTTCGTCGTTTAAAACTTTCTCAGCAAGGACTTATTACTTTTAGTAATGAGTTTGCTGATACTTAACTTTCTCAGCAAGCACTAGTTACTTTTCAGTATCGAGTTTTGCTGATACTTAAAATCAGAGAGCGGAAGTCTGTGTACAATAAGTGCTTTGTCAGTAAGTGAAAGTTTCAGCAAGTGAACAGAGTGACAGTGTACAGATAGATATGCTTTGCTGAAAACTAAATGCAGTAAGTAAATCACACAAACACTTTTATAGTGGTATCTGGGAGTGGCGTAATCTCTCAACTAATCCACTTTGTCCTTTCTAGGACTGAATCCACTAAGACAAGTTTGAGGTTCCTTACAACACCTATCTAGAGCGATTCAACAGAAACCAAAGCACACTTGCTTCGTTTCCAATCTAACTAGAGAACGAAACCTTGTTCTCCACCAAACTTGGGACTTTTAATCAGCAACACTATGCTCGATTAAGTTCCCCCTGAATTTCACGCCTGAAAGGGTGCATTTTCAGTTAGAGAGGTTTGGGATGAGATAACTTGATTATAACTTATTCAGCTACAACAAGTAATCTAAGAAACAAAACTTTGAATACTTTGCAGTAAACAAGTTTGATTGTTTCTGGTGTCAAGACTTGTTCTTGTTCGAAAGAAAGAACACTTAACTAATTTCTTAGCCGTGTATGTTCTACTTCTTGACAAGTAGCTTTTTCAAGCTTTAAGTCTTGGAACGGATCAATGGCAGTAAAGAGTGTTTGAAGGGTAGGTGAGTTTAAGCACAAGTGAGAGTTTGATCACGTTGTTGACACACTTCAACTCTTTGCCGGATGACCTCTATTTATAGTGAAGGGAGCCGTTTGAATTTCGAATTCTAAGGCTTTGTTCCTTAAGATGTCACTATCTTGCTTTTGTACTTTCAGCAGCGTCCTTTATTTGTCTTCTAGTCTTCATGTTCTTCGCGTGCATGCTTTGCATTTAATGTTCATTTGAATGAAATTCAAACATGAACGTTGGAGCGCAAATGCAAGTACTTTCAGCAAGGAGGTCACATATGTATTTCAGCAAGTGGCCAGTCTCAGTTTCAGCAAGCACAACCTACTCTGTCGTTTAGATTTTCACTTATGCAAGCTGTTGCTGAAGTTTCCACTTTCTGAGCAACATGTGCCTTTGTAGATACCATCTTCAGAAATCTTCTAGTCTTCTGTCTTCGAATTCTTCAAGTTTCTGAACGGTTCTAAATGCTTCAATAGTTTGTTTGTGTAAACAAAGTACATCATCAGCAAATGTTTCAATAGGTTGTTTTTCTTTTCAGAAAACAAGATACATCATAAGCGGTTAAAACACCTATCTAGCCCCTACTCTAAGTCTTCAACAAACGTTCCTATTTTACAATGTCCTCTAAAATTCTAAATTCCTATGGACCTTAAGAGTACTAGTTACTGGACTTTCCTTCATTTAGCATGGTTAATTGCTCATCAAAATTACAAGTTTCCTAACAGACTTCAACAACAACAGCTTTACCTATTAATGGCTGTAACCGCCACAATTGGTCATCTTTGATTGAAATGTCCTTTGGATGTATCTTCACACCTTCATACTCGAGATCTATATCGAGAACATGATACTCAAGATTGCCAAAGTAACATGTTCTTACATCCAAAACGAGGGCTCTAAATCTTTTCCCCTCAATGCGGACTCTTCTGAAAAGTTCAATAATCCAATATCTCTTGGTTTCATTAATCAAATTTTTTTCACGAGTTTCAGAATTTGCCTCAACAAGTACTTTTTCAACTTCAGCTTTTCCTAGAGTACTCCCACCCGTTATAGAGGCTACCACTTGATAGTGTACAAGAACATCTGTGTACCTTCGTATCGGAGATATAAATTGAACATATCCTTTGTCTAAGCCTAAATCCAAACGCTCCAGAAAACGAGTAGAATAGGAGCTCCGGGCCCACCTGTAAATCACAGGTATACTGTGTTGATGCGCATATCTTGCAATAACATCTCCGCACAAAAACATCATTTCTTCTACTAAGTTTTGAGATCTAGTCCTCTCATCAGTACGTTGTTCAACTTTTATTATTGGCTCTTCATCATCGATTTTACTAAGCTGTTCGAAAAACAAAAAACAAAAAGGACATTAATGAGAAAAATCAAAGTGTTTAACAGAAACCATAAATTAACATTTTCTTTATATGTAATACTATATTATAAAAAATGTAAAATGATAAAAATAAAAAATAAGAAATAATAAAAGACATCAATTATTCAAACAAGTTAGATACTCACCTTGATTGCAATTTGGTCAAACTCTTCATTCGACGATAGAGTATATTTCATCTTTTTTCCTTCAACACTGTTGCCTTTTCATTGTTGCATTACAGAAGTTCGATATGTCCTTCGCCAGCCACTAGCAACTGATAGAAGATGCATTACCCTATTAATAGATTCCTCAGCAACTGATGATGATAACAATGAATCAGCATGATCATATGATATTAACAATGGCTTGATGGTTGACAGCTCAATAAAACAATGTTCAATGTTGAATGATCCATCTTTGTTTATGGTTACTGACACAGAAACAGATTTGCATTCTTCATTCGCCTTGAAAGATATCATATCCATTGCAACTCTTCTTGGATACATGTAAGATGTACATGTAGGCAAATAGATTGTTTGGCCTCTTTCCCTTGCAGCACAATCTATCCTGCTACCAAACCTTATAAGACTAGTTGGGTCAGCAATATGAATCCACACTTTGATTCGCTCATCCTCCATCATTTTCACACTCAATGCATCATCAATTTCTTCTGAGTTATCAGGATCAATAGCAACTGATAATAGATGAGTTAAATTAACTCTCCTACTATAATTCAAGTCCCCAGATTGAGACAACTGATGAATGTCATCCAACAACTCTACATCTTCATATGGTGAAAATCTAGACCTTAACAAGTCTAAATTTTCATGTTTACTGTAGTACCCTGTTATAACAAGTAACCTGAAAGCATCATCAGTTGTGTAGTTTTTTTCTCCCATTTCATTGAATATCTAGCAAAACACAAATAAAAAAAAATTATCAGAAAAAATAAATATAACATAATATGTGTTTTTTTGTACAAACAAAAGGGTTATGCATCATAATATTAAAAGAAACCTTACCCAGTAACAAAGACATTCATAGTCGTAATGACTTGCTAAAGATGGCTTCAACGAGTATTTTTCAGAGCTTGAATGAAGTCATCAGGCCATTGATCGTTTGATGGACGTTCATTGAATGGAAGAGACTCTACTGCTTTCAAAGAATCCGTAAATAATTTTATGCGTTCTTCGTATGCAGGGTGATTTTCTTGGTACTCCAGCAAGCATTCTTGTAATGTTCTTCTACACGTTTTCTTCTTCTCTCTCTCTCTTTTTTTTTTTTTTGTATGTAATGGAGTCCAATGTAAACTAAGGATCCTAATATGAACTGAGAAGCCTGATGAGAAATGTCTGTTTCGATTTAGACTGCCCCTGCCCCACAATTCGATGAAAGAGAGGTGTAGATGAGCTCCTATCATGGCAACGTTACGGTAAATTTGGTTATCCAGAACATGTTTATAAGTTTGCGGGTAATTGGATGTTGCAAAATTCATATATAGGGCCAAAAAGTACGATATAATCATCGAAATGCCTATATAAACAGAGGCATATTTTCGACAGTATCAAATAATCAAAATGGCAACAACAAAGTAAATATTTAAGTCATACCATAATTGAAACCAGTTTGACTACTAACAAATGCGAATATTTACAACATCATCTCAACAGGCAACAATATTTCTGTCTACAGATAGATTTAAGACCTACTAAAATTAGATCAATTGATGAAAATCTAGCCCATGCAGGTGAACAGATCATCTTGAGACATCCAAACATTGTCAACTTGAGTCACAAAATTGCAAGAAAAGAAAGCAAGTTCTTACCAGCAATTGACCAGGACCTCTTTCTGTTCTCAGTTGCGAATTGTGGTTCCAGTTTTTCCTTCAAGGGATGGGAGTGAAAAATGAAGAGAAACAAATGACAACTGCTTTGGAGATGAAACGACGAGTGATAAAGGATGAAGTGAAAAATGAAAGAGAAAAAAACGACAGCTGCTTTGGAGATGAAACGACGAGTGATAATGGATGAAGAACAATGTTTTAAGTGCAATGTAATATGTTTATTATATTCAATAATAATGGCTCTCAAAAGGTGCAAAAAAAAGTGTAATCATTACTCTTTTACTTCCAGTATACGAGAACAACAGTAATAGCCTATAGGATATATATTGCCTAAGGAATAAGTTACTTCAGGCAAATCTGTTTCTTCCCACTAGGCCACTACTATGTTATTTTATAATTAAATATTTAATTGAATTGACAATTACTTATAGCCAACATACTACACAATTAGTAATTACAAGCAAATTGATAAAATTTCAATTTACTCATCCTACCAATATCTATACTAAATGGAGTACTAATAAAATGTTCGAAAGTAGTAATAGTCTAAGAAATGAAACAAGAAAAATCGAGAACCAAACAATGTCTTTTTAATGGGTAAAACTGTAGTAATAGTCTAAGCTGAAATCCGAAATGAAAGCTAATTCATCAAACAAGGTGTTTGCATGGCACACCAAACAAATACCAGGTTATGAAAATAAGCACCAAACAAATAAAAGGGTATTTGGAGCACATACAAATCCACTCTTCAACTCGAGAGGTGTTATGTGGGCTTCAAGTTTAACCTCCAAATTGTGCTTTTGAACCAAATGAGCACTTAATCTTCTTCAGGGCGATGTTTTTTGTAAATGGACACCAACCAGGTGGGGCTCGATTCTTCGATAATCTTAATCTCACAAGTATCCCCTCTCTCAATTTGTTGAATTGTGCAAATTTCTTCCAACCAGCTGTGACACTTGTTGTATTCGTCCGCAGTTTGCATGTAACTTCCCATGACTTTAGTATAGGTGAATGACTCAATTTGAGTATCTTAGTATTAGAACCCTCCGAAAGGTGTGCACGGGCGAAGCCCATGGGGAGGACCTATTTAAATAAAAACACAAGAATGAGATAAAAAAAATAAAAAAAAGTAACATGCAATCGTTCGAATGATTATTGATATTCAATAAGCAAAGTAAGTCGTACCAAACTGTTAATATGCGGACCAACAACAACAGAGCATTTGTCATAATTTTCTTTTATGGCACGGACGGGACATCCTGAAGCTGATAAATAAGAACTCTTTTTGCTTCTTATGTAGTTGAAATCTCCCCTTACAACCCCCTCACCGTCGAATATGGTCACCCAGAAATGTGCTGGTGGGTCGTATGTGAACATCATAATGTCATTTGCTTCTACGTTATATGAACTATGGAAAAGATTCCAACCCTTTCCAAAGTAATAATACTCCTGTAACCCATTTTTTTCAATCGTGACCTCCGCGACTAGGCCCTCTTCGACAGACAGTGTAACTTCACTCGGTATGCTCCCTCGCATTCCCATGCAATAATTTGAAAATCAACATGGAAATATCTGGATAAACATCAGGAAGAGAACAAGATAAGAAAAAAAGATCAATGCATCTCAATTAAGATGACCGCAATTACTAGTAAATGATAAAGGAGTTGAACACATGTATAATCGTTAATCAAATAACTTGTATAATTACACCATAACAATAGAAACTACTACAAGTACATATTGACAAATCATACAACATAAAATGTCCATAGAGTAATTCAGATCTATTTGTCTTTCGTTTCTACACCAACCAGTATCAAACTTAACGTGAAAATTAATGTATGAACAATTTGAAAACGAAAGTGTCGAATCTTACCAGAGTATCATCGTGATCAGGAGTCTTAAAAACTTTGGCAAATTTCTTTGGGAACGACTCACTAAGAGCGACATCCATGGAGACGTATAGAATTATATCACTAAAAAAGGAAATCTAATTTGGTGAATTGTTAAATAAGTACCTAAGAGAGTTTAAAACCATTTTATATACAAATGTTTATAGGGAAACTGTCGTAACTCCTCTTTTATTTCTTATTACACATCCGTTTATCATTATAACAAAATATACCACCGTAAATAATTATGAGAAAATAATAAAGATGAAGGAAAATATCTAGGAAAAATATGCACTTGATTAGCTTCGGAAAATTCGTATTCAATAAAAGGAAAGTGAACCCGTTGAACTTGTCAGAAGAATTATGTAGGTATTTTTGTTAAGTGTGTGTGTGTGTGTGACAAGTAATGTTAGTGACAATTAATTTTTCCACCCCTCTAATTTTAATTTGTTGTTCAATTAAGTATAGGTGTATATTTACTCTATATATACTACTACTATAGTTCACAAGCCATCGAAAATCGACGGATATATAATGCTTATATTTGATATAATAGAATATATGCATGATTACAAAAAATGTGATTACAGAAGTTTTATGAGTGTAATGTCCCTCCCAAGAACACACAAGTTGACGTAATAGATTTCAACACGCAAATCAAATTAAATCGCACCTGGTAGCATATGCTCAAAGTTATGATACACTTAATGCAAAATGTCACTCGCCACTAAATACCTAATCACGAATTTTCTCCCAGTGCGGCATGTAGTTATATTATGGTAAAACGCAAAAGACATAAATCACAAATTCGCACCCCGTGGATCACATAGTGGAATAGTCTGAAGCCTAATAGACATAGACCACAATGTCACTCCCCGTGGATCACCTAGTGAAATACCCTCAAACCCAAAAGACATCGATCACAAAGTCTCTCCCCGTGGATCACCTTTCAAAATTCCGTCAAACCCAAAAGACACAGATCACAAATTCAACCCCCCCCCCCCAAAACACCCATAGGGCCAAACTCAGGATGCATAGATTACAATTCCACTCCCCGTGGAGCACCTAGTAAACATGGTAAAACCCAAAAGGCATAGATTGAAACTGTCCTACCCGTGGAGCAAACCTAGTTGAATATGCTGAAATTCATAATGCATAGATTATAAACTCGCTCTTCGTGGACAGTGAATCACCTAGTGTAATATGCTAATATTGTTAAACAATTTTTATTTGTTTGAAATGATTTATAACTGTGAAATTATAAAAATTATTATAATTGACCCGTAAATCATTTTGTGAACATGGGTGGGATAGCTTGCAATTCTCCGGTGCCTCTTCTCGTCCGATAAATTCTACAGAAGAGTGGAATTTGAAATGTTTTGATTGAGTAATGGGGAGAATGAAAATAAATGGCAATTGTGAATCAAGAGTTCAAAAATTTGTTACGTTTAACTTTCCTTAATTATCATTAAATAATTCATCTTTAATCACAACTGCAATTACTTCATATTTTAGAATCTACTTGTATGTCAGATTAGTAGCTTTATAATAGTAGGTTTGGAATAAAATAAAAAAACAAAAAAATAAAAAAATAAAAAAAAATTTATTATCATGACACATATTAGGTTTGTGCATATGTAATAAGTAATTCTGATTGATCATTAATTGTTGCTTAGGCATTGACTCTCCTTTTTTATAGAATAAATTATAGATTCTCGTTTACGTATTTACACAACTATTTTCCTCAAAACTGAAAAGACAACCTTTTTCCAGAAAAGACATGATTTTGCCTATATATAATTCCCCACACCCCCCCCACCCGCCCACCAGAAATCAAATAACAAACGAAAAAAATCGTAAGTCCTCAAAATCTGTAAAACATAAGCCTTTTGGAACAAAAAAAACACTCACACAATGCAGAATCTTCAAGAAACGTTCACCATTGATGCTCCACGGACTTTTGCTGAAAATCGTGGAAGGCCTTTTGCTTATTTCATAAGAATCTCCACAGATCACCGTCTCACCATCCACCTCCGACTTACTCCTACAGACAATTGGGCTCTTACTGTGTCAATGAATACCAGTCAACGTCTACAATATCGCACAAGGTACAAGTTCTTGTGGGTGAATGCAGCCCACATCATCCAGGGAGATGATATCATACCAACGAACTATGAGAATGATATCCGTAATTGGGTGTGCTTAAACAATCCTCATCTAGTACTTGTTACTAGAACTGGAACCCGTCTCCTTGTTCCAGGCCATGAACAAGAAGCTGGAAAGGTGTATCCATTCAATCCTCATAGCGGCGGTTCGTTGTACTTCAACAATTTGAACATGACCCTTGACCATACTGAAGAAAATGTTGGTGATGACAATGGGCAGGGTATGTTTGCATCTCTGAATGACCGTGACATGACTGTTCGAGTAGCGTTTGGACATGAGGAGAGTAGCCGCCATGTTAAGAATGTTGTCCGTGGAATTTAGTTCGCAATATATTGAAGCACCTGACAACAGTTCAGGTATGTTTGCAAGCAGTTAATTAAGACTTATTGTTTATTTATAGGCATTGGCCGTATGTGTTTCGGCAAGAAGAAGATTAATAGAAGTTTAGTTTGTGTTTAAACCTCTTTTCCCCTATATTTGTTTTAAGTCTTTGGTATCAGGCCATTTGTCATTTGATTCCTGAATAGTTATTGACTCTTGAAAATGAATGGGTATTTGCAAAGTTTGGGTTTCTGTCCTAGATTCTATTTTTTCAGTCTGGTTCTGGCAGGTTTGTGTACATGATGATTCTGACGTTTGAATCTTAGAAATTATAAGTTTTCAGCGAGTATAGAATCAAATGTGTCTGAACAATCAACACATTAACAAAGCCACACACATAATTACCATAGGACTGTAACAAAATGAAAACTTCGTACTGCACTCATTAGCATCCACAGATTATCCAAAAACAGAATGTCATTAAGGCACCTTCATAGTAGCATGTGAAGCCTAAGTAAAGTTGCGTGATTAGTACTTAGCCTAGTCATAAGAAAGATCTAATAGACATACTTGCAGCAGGAGATTCAAAAACACTTTGGTAGAGCACAAACCATTCACACATAATCATGGGCCAGCATTGATTAGTTTCGGAATGGGAGGCCTTGAGTAGCTCGTTCCTGTCCTGGAATGATACGAAGTCCATGGAAGTACGACTTGGAGCTGTGAGATACATACCAGTTGCGTGAATTAGTAGTACCAAGTTCCTGAGCATCCTTTTCCCTATCAATCACTTGGTTCCATAGATCATCGAAAGTCATCGTCTTTGTATGGCACATGCGCTTAATTGAACCTGGGAGCAGATAAGTCATGACAAACCAATCACCTTGCTCCTCGAACATAACATCAACAGACTGCGTGTAAACATCAACGCATTTGCTTGAAACTAACCTGGAACATTCAAACATCCTTACCACATCCTCGACCTGCTGCAAAGGGATGAGGGCTTCATGAAACTTGCGGATGGTTAGATCAACAAACCACATCAGGCCGTTCTTCATGGGACCGGTAAGCCTTCCCCAAATTGCACTGCATAAATCAACATAGTCGAAATTGCTCCAGTCTTCAATGTAGATGTATGAAACCTTGCCATTTGCATAAGATATCTGCCTAAATTTGGGATGCTCAAACCTCCCATCTCAATGAACCTTTATCCTCCATGATTGTTGTATCAAATGTTCAACAGGATGCTGCTGCGTCCGTGGTGGATTTGAACATTCAACAACCCATTGGGATGTGAACTTGACATTTCGCCCTAGCTCTTCCGTCTCTGTTGTAATTAAACATTGAAATTCTTAGCATCAATTCAGTTCAACAAACTACTAATTAAACATTGAATGAACAAACTCATAGACAACTTAAGATCAATTAAAGCAACAAAACTTGCAGTCCATATACACGATTACATGGAGACTGTATTTAGTATTTCAACATGACCATAGAATCGTGCTATAACATAACAATGTGTGGGAGTTCACATCGAACTAGATCCAAAGTAAATTGCAAACATGGTCGACCAATAATCCGAATTCAAGGTAATTGTATCGGCCTGGGAATTTGGGGATTATGCCTTTTACCAATCCTCAAAATTACCAGATTACAAATAAACAAACTCGATACCACACGCTACACATCCAACAATGCAAAAAGTAGAAACATATCCAAATTACGAAATAAAAAGCGATGATTAAGGTGTAGGGCAAAACAGAGAAACATACTCTGGGGTTTGGTGACTCCTAGAGAATGTTCAACAGGATGTTGTTGCGTCCGTGGTGGAGTTGAACATTCAACAACCCATTGAGTTGTAGGCTTGACATTTCTCCCTAGCTCTTCCGTCTCTGTTGTAATTAAACATTGAATCAATTGA
Source organism: Plantago ovata (assembly GCA_028274465.1). Classification (NCBI taxonomy): domain Eukaryota; kingdom Viridiplantae; phylum Streptophyta; class Magnoliopsida; order Lamiales; family Plantaginaceae; genus Plantago; species Plantago ovata. Next base: position 71,080,160 of record CM051456.1, read on the forward strand.
ACATTGAAATTCTTTGCGATAATTCAGTTCAACAAACTACTAATTAAACATTGAATGAACAAACTCATAGACAACTTAAGATCAATTAAAGCAACAAAACTTGCAGTCCATATACACGATTACATGGAGACTGTATTTAGTATTTCAACATGACCATAGATTCGTGCTATAACATAACAATGTGTGGGAGTTCATATCGAACTAGATCCAAAGTAAATTGCAAACGTGGTCGGCCAATAATCCGAATTCAAGGTAATTGTATCGGCCTGGGAATTTGGGGATTATGCCTTTTACCAATCCTCAAAATTACCAGATTACAAACAAGCAAACTCTATACCACACGCTACACATCCAACAATGCAAAAAGTAGAAACATATCCTAATTACGAAGCAAAAAGCGATGATTAAGGTGTAGGGCAAAACAGAGAAACGTACTCTGGGGTTTGGTGACTCCTAGTGAATGTTCAACAGGATGCTGCTGCGTCGTGGTGGAGTTGAACATTCAACAACCCATTGGGATGTGATCTTGACATTTCACCCTAGCTCTTCCGTCTATATTGTAATTAAACATTGAAATTCTTTGCTATAATTCAATTCAACAAACTACTAATTAAACATTGAATGAACAAACTCATAGACAACTTAAGATCAATTAAAGCAACAAAACTTGCAGTCCATATACACGATTATATTGAGACTGTATTTAGTATTTCAACATGACTATACAATCGTGCTATAACATAACAATGTGTGGGAGTTCACATCGAAATAGATCCAAAGTAAATTGCAAACGTGGTCGACCAATAATCCGAATTTATGGTAATTGTATCGGCCTGGGAATTTGGGGATTATGTCTTTTACCAATTCTCAAAATTACCAGATTACAAATAAACAAACTCGATACCACACGCTACACATCCAACAATGCAGAAAGTAGAAACATATCCAAATTACGAAGTAAAAAGCGATGATTAAGGTGTAGGGCAAAACAAAGAAACGTACTCTGGGGTTTGGTGACTCCTAGTGAATGTTCAACAGGATGCTGCTGCGTCCGTGGTGGAGTTGAACATTCAACAACCCATTGAGTTGTAGGCTTGACATTTCGCCCTAGCTCTTCCGTCTCTGTTGTAATTAAACATTGAATCAATTGAACATTGAAATTCTTTACTATAATTCAGTTCAACAAACTACTAATTAAACATTGAATGAACAAACTCATAGACAACTTAAGATCAATTAAAGCAACAAAACTTGCAGTCCATATACACGATTATATTGAGATTGTATTTAGTATTTCAACATGACCATACAATCGTGCTATAACATAACAATGGGTGGGAGTTCACATCGAACTAGATCCAAAGTAAATTGCAAACGTGGTCGACCAATAATCCGAATTAAAGGTAAGGTAATTGTATCGGCCTGGGAATTTGGGGATTATGCCTTTTACCAATCCTCAAAATTACCAGATTACAAACAAACAAACTCGATACCACACGCTACACATCCAACAATGCAGATAGTAGAAACATATCCAAATTACGAAGTACAAATCGATGATTAGAGTGTAGCGCAAAAAATGAGAAACTTACTCTGGGGTTTGGTAACTCCTAGTGGCCGGCCGCGTTTGTGTTTGGATCCTTCAGCTTGCTTCGAACCAGATTTTCTTCTGTCGCCGTCCATCGCCGATTGCATCTTATCGGAGTTCCGGATGAGAATAAAATGGAATGGATTGAAGAGGAATAGTGCTTTTTCGGCTTTGGCGTAAATCCGGTAGGTAAGAATTACTAAGAAATATTAATTGTGCTACAAGAAGCACGAAAACGTGACTTTGCCCACAGGTTCCTCGAAGAAACATTTCCGAAACGGAAACGGAAAGAAACGTTAAAAAAACGTTTCTTGATTGGTGAAGGATCCTGAAGGCTAATCTTTGTTTGAATATGCCTCTGTTTCCATTCACCAAGTTGTTAACTTTTTTTTTTTCTTTTTTTGAAACAGCAAAAATTTATCAAAGAAATCAAATAGTGAATTACAATACAAAGAAACTGCACAAGGAATGCACACCAAATAAGCACTCTCCATCCATTAACTCCATCCAACACCAAATAAGTCGTTAACTTGTTATACTAGTAGTATGGGTTATTTTATATTCTCATATGATCGATCATCTTCATTACCCTTGCTCATTTATTTATATGGGCTCTTATTTAGTATGGTTTTTACTTTTCTACTTTATGTTTATTGTTTGATGGAACTAGTTCACAACCCGTCGAAAAATCGACGGGCATATATTTAATAAGATATAGTACATATTCGGAAAAAAAATCTAATGAAAAAAAAGAACAACATATTAGTACTTTCATGCTTGTAAGAACCGAATTTACATACATGCCTATCATGTAACAACCCACTATCATTATATATTGATAACCCTCTTGTGGAGTTAATGTACTATAGTGTGCAAACAATGTTACCAACCTATCTGATGCAATAGTCTCAATCTCGAAATACATCAATAACATATTCGCTCCACGTGGTGTGTCGTGTGCAATAGACTCAAAGCCTCGAACTCAATGCATATAGAACAAATTCGCTTCCTGTGGGACATCTAGTGTGACATGCTTAAATTCAAAAGACAAATATTATAAAGTTGCTCCCCGTGGGGCACTAAGTGAATAAAGTCTCAAACATATAAAATATAGTTCACCAATTCTCTCCAAGTGAGACAAATGATGCAATAATCTCAAATTTGTATGGTATGGTTCACAAATTTACTCCATGTGTACGCACCTAGTGGAATAGACTCAAATTTAAAAGACATAGATCATAAATTCACTCCCTTCAAAGCACCTGGTGCAATAGTCTCAAACTCAAAATACACATATTAAAAATTCTCTCCCCGTATAGTACCAAGTTCAATAGGCTCAAGTTCAAGGCATATATCACGAATTCGCTTCCCATGGGCCACCTAGTGTGATATGCTTAAATTCAAAAGGCATAGATTAAAAATTTTCTCCCCGTAAAGGCACTAAGTGCAATAGTCTCAAATTCAAAAGACCTACATCATAAATTCGTTACCCGTATGAAACCATATTGCAATAGATAGGCTCAAACTCAAAATGCGTAGATCACACATTCACTCCCCGTGGCAAACCATATGCAATAGGCTCAAACTCAAGAGATGCGAGCTAGTGAAATATGAAATATTTATTATAAATAAAATTAGTTATATATTTCTTACAAATTTAATTCAGGTAAATTCGATTTGAATGAGTTCGGCTCAAATATAATTCATATCGGATGAACTCCGACCAATTTTAAATAGGTTAATGTTGGACCGAGAGCTTCGAATCAAATTTATTCGATTAATCTTTGGTCGAGTAATTTCGGCTCGGACATCAAGTCAAAGTTTGAATAGTCGATGACCATAATATTTCAACTTAGACGTACTTTAGATTCAAATCGAATTGGATTTTGACTTCGGGCCAGTTTTGCCATCACTAACATTCAGATTGGATTCTTCGAGTCAATGGTTTTATTTTAGAACGACCTCAAATTGATTCAGATGCGTTTGGATTTTGGATCTTTGTCATATTAGGCTATTGTGAATTATAAATTTCAAATCATTTTGACCGAATCAAGTAAGATTCAGGTTGATTGAATAAATGTAATGAGAAATTATTCTTGTAATGAAAAATCATAAATTACTACTATTACAAATCATTGTGATAGATGAAATAATCATTATAAATGAAATTAGTTATATATTTATAACAATTTTATTCGGGTAAATTTGGATTGGTTAGATTGGATAAGCTTGGCTCAAATTTAATTTAATCCAGTTGTAACTAAATCCAGTTATTTAATTAGAGTGATTTTATATCGAATGGTTCGAGTCAAATTTATTTAGTTGATCTCGGATGGGGTGATTATGAATCGGGTAATCGGTCAAAGTTCAAATAGTTGACCATAATGTTTTGAGATAGATTTTGGATATGGGTCGGACTTAGGATTCAGGTCAATTTTGACATCTTTATTCTTGATGCTTATAAGTAGACATAGCAAACAGATCGTCCGACCCAAATTCGAATAAAGAAACCAAAGTAGTAGTTTTATCTTTGGTCATTAGATTGCACACAAACCGGGTTGTTCAGTTTATTGGTTTTATTCCGACCGAAACTCGATTGGATGGGATTTTGAATATTAATCGGATTCGGGTGTTGATTATAGTTTTCATATTAGGTCCATTTTGATCGGTTCAATTTGAACTCATGTTGATTGAATAAATGAAATACTATATAAATTATTATAAATTTTAAATATATGTTGCAAGTTAGGGACTCGATGTATCTATATTGCAACCAAACAAAATTTAAAAAATTGCATCTTGTACATAACAAATTCATTTTTCTTAATTTAAGAATGAATGTAGGCTAGCTTTTAAACGTTAAAGACCCGTGACCAAACAAATTGAAATGTAAAAAGAATTTAATAGTACAAAAAGAACAATACTCCCTCCGTCCACTATAATTTAACCACTTTGATTTTTTTCAGTTAAACTGTTTCCAACTTTAAATCTCAATTACTCTTAAACTATAATGATAATGTATTTGACAAAATCATATTATGAAAATATAGAACATATATTTTCATAATATAGTTTTATTAAATATTTTACCATTATAATTTTAGAGTAATTGGAAGTCAAAGTTGAAAGGTGTTGACCGAAAAAAGTCAAATTGAATAATTTTAACCGGATAGAGGGAGTGTTACCTTTTAGTTACTCCATATTTCAATGTTTCATATAAGAATTTGGACTATTATTCTAGTTCAAATAATATGTACAACCGAACACTATTCTAATTCCTAAGGTTGGTGTTTTGTTTAATTATCATTAGTGAACTTTCGAAAGAAAAAATAAATTTTTCATAAAAGAGCTAATAAAATGAAGTGCTAAGAGTGAATCATCATGAATGAAATAATATAAAGTGAGCCAATTGAATAAAAACTGAATTTGATTAAGATGCATGGTACGATCCATGTCGGTGATGGAGTTATAAGATTGGTTTAAGTGTGGAAAAATAAGGTGGTTTAGGATATTTTTTAATATTTGTCATTAAAAAAAAAGTCATTGAATATTTATCATTATAGTTAAAATAGAAAATTGATGATTAAATAGAGTTAAACATGAAGCATACCCCACAACGAAGTGAGCATATATAGCATGTACCATGACAATTAATTTGATAGTATAATATTTTACACTTAATTAGAAAACGTGAAAAACAAAATCATTAAAGTAAAAGTGTAATTGAAAATTAAAAAAGGTCAAAATAAAAGAAAAAATTTAAAAATGAAGGAGAAAAAAAAAAACACAATAATGAAGTTGAATTTCTGTCAAGCTGTTAGGTAAGAATAAATGATTTGTTTGGGATAAATTGATAACATCGGTCGATCATCAACATTAATATGGCAATTTAGGTTGAGCTGGATGGATTTACGATCGGAGAAAACGACTCAAGAGAGGCCGGAGTGAGAGTAAGAAGAGATTTTTTTGTTTTTGTTTCTGAGAAAGGAATGAGAGAAAGAAATGATTGATTAAAGTTTGCTAAAAAAGAAAAAAGAAAGAAAGACGATTGATTAAGTGAGGAACATGCTTGCGTTGCGTGAGAATTGATTAAGAGAGTGAATTGAGTTCTATTAAGTTTTAGTCTAATAATAGTAGTGGTTGTTGGGGTTGGGTTGGAATAAATTCAGAGTTGGAGTTGAATTAAGATAAAACTCAAAAATCTATTAAAATGACATGTAGGATTGGATTAGGTTTGGATAGAATAAATGATTTTAATTGGTCATTGCATTGATGAGGTAGACATGGAGGACTCTCTTTTATATAATAATATAGATTAAACCATTCATATCAATATCTAGCTTATTTACTTATTTAATACTTATATGTTCACTATAAATTTATGAATTTTAATTTACATATTAATTTATATTTAAAAAATGTTAAAAATTAAATTTATATTTAATTTTGACGTTTCCACGTTTCCGTTTCCGTGCTTCTTACTGCTACTCCTTAGATAACTCTTTACATGACTCCTTATAAAATCAACCCCTGAGATAAAAGCTAATAAAAAAAAGACCAAAAACATCATACTCCGTAATTGCAGGAGCCCCTATATAAACTGATCCCACCATAGTGAACTCCTAAATGTGGGGAGATCTCACTAGTTACAGAAATCCTAAAACCTCTTCCAATCCTAAAACCTCTTCCATTTACATACAATAGTTAAACATTTTTGGGGAAACAATAGGAGGCCTGAAGTTTGCATATTGTGGGCTAAAAATAGTAGACCAGTAAAGAGTTCTCTTACATATTGTGTATATATTTTTTCTTTATGCATTAATCATAATAAATATAATAGAAACATAAAAATAAAAAAATACAAAGGAAAAAAGCGAAATACATGTAAAATATATATAGTAGGTCCCTAATGTTTCAAATATTCCACAGATTATTCAAAACAGAATGTCATTAAGGCACCTTCATTGTTTCAAAAAAAAAATTAAGGCACCTTCATAGTAGCATGTTAAGCTTAAGTAAAGTAGTGTGATTAGTACTTAGCTGATGAACTTGGAATTGTCGGGTTCCAATTAATCAAATAAATTTGTATTTAGCCAAAGGCAATTCACAACTACAACGAAAACCGTAGTGTAGCAGTAGAATAACCTCGAGTGTCGATCTCTAAGGACTATAACTAGCTTTATCTAATTTAACTTGAGAATATAAAATAGCAGACGACTTAGCAAAGGTTTTTCTTAACAAATAATGGAGATCGGTGATAGTATGGTCATTCAAAGCATAACGGGTTAATAATCATGCATAAATTCCTCGGTCTTGCATGGAGATCTTTGATCAATGAGTTGTCCAGTTGTAATTATTCAACACTACGAAGATATAGATTTAGATAGATCAAAGATCAATGAATTGTCCAATTGTGTTCAATAATTATTCAACAATACGAAGATATAGATTTAGATAGATCAAAGAAATAAAGCAATAACTCAGAGTATAATGCGCGATATAGCCATTAGCATAATTATCAACCCTTCGCTAAGAAATCACATACTATCACCAACGAGAAGTTTAGCTAGTCATAATTGTCATGCAATCAACAGAAATCATACCACGAATGAATGAAAACATGATGAAAGATATATAAATATAAATAGAAAAACTGTAAGATACAATGTTACCGAAGGTTGTCAATCTCCGAAGAATCGCGATCTTACAAGCTCCAAACTGCTAAGAAAAACTATCTCCTAAGATAAGAACCCCCAGAACAGGCTCTGGGAAATTCCTACCTAAAACTACAGAGAAAGGTGAGAGAAAAGGTTTGGAAAAGTATGAAAAACGGAGAAAAACTGAGAAACTATATATAGGCTTCGAATTGTGTGGGGCGAAGGGCCCCACACACCGGGCGATTCACCTGGTGTGGGGCGATTCGCCCCACATCCCGGGTGACTCGCCCGGGAGTAAATTTCGGCCAGATACGCGTTTTCGACGCGTTTTTGGATTTCTTCCCCTTTTCGGACTCGGTTTCTGACTTCTAGTGACCTTCTAACCTCCAGATTCGACCCCTAGACTTCAAATCCTATCCGGAATCTTTCAGATACTCCAATTAGGCTTATTGAACACCAATTCCTTGTTTTTTTCAATATAATTGCCCGGAAAACTTCGTTTTTCAACCAAAACCTGTAAAATAAAACTAAAGGGAAACGTGACACTATTCTAATAAAATGCACTAAAATATAGCTAAATTAACATAGAGGATAGCTAAAATAGGTGAAAAAGACTTAAATGAAAGTGTAAAATACACATTCATCAAACTCCCCAAACCGAACCTTTGCTTGTCCTCAAGAAACTAAGCTAGACTCTAGTGCAAAAAACAATGCAACACACATAATGGAGTCTCATGCCAAATGAAATGAACTAATCTACTGAATCTATCAAAAAACATATGAACAAGAACCATATAAATCAAAACATGAATATAGGTTGAAGAATGGCTCGATTGACTCATACACATCCACATAAGCACTTATGTTAAGACAAGATAGTCTCTCGTAACATTCTCTACCTGGACCTAGTCAGTGACGACGTAATGAAACATGTTAAGATACGAATGGTTGTCCCGTGCCTATGAACAGAGGACTTACTGCTGTTCACCAAGTTAAGACTTTTCCTCAAAGAGGTCGAACCAATACTGGCTCTCATCAAACGAAGGAGGGTTCCCTATAAAAGATAACACTCCCCTATTCTACCCATCTCTCAAGCAAAGTCTTAAGCTATGCACCACTTCCTGAATGGCAGGACGAGGGTGGTCTAGAACAGATGACACTCAAAAACAAAAGAAAAGATAGAAAATTACAACATGTTAGGAAACTTGTAATTTTGATGAGCAATTAACCATGCTAAATTAAGGAAAGTCCAGTAACTAGTACTCTTAAGGTCCATAGGAATTTAGAATTTTAAGGACATTGTAAAAGAGGAACGTTTGCTGAAGACTTAGATTAGGTGCTAGATAGGTTGGTTTTTACAGCTTACGATGTATTTTATTTTCTGAAAAGAAAATAACTTATTGAAGCTTTAGCTTATGATGTATCTTATTTTCTGAAAAGAAAATAACCTATTGAAGTATTTGCTGATGATGTACTTTGTTTTTACAAACAAACTATTGAAGCATTTAGAAACCGCTCAGAATCTTGAAGATTATCGAAGATCTGAAGACTTGAAGAATTCGAAGATCTGAAGACAAGAAGATTTCTGAAGCCTGGTATCTACAAAGGCACATGTTGCTCAGAAAGTGGAAACTTCAGCAACAGCATTGCATAAGTGAAAATCTGAAAGACAGAGTAGGTTGTGCTTGCTGAAACTGAGACTGACCACTTGCTGATGAACATATGTGACCTCTTGCTGAAAGTACTTGTATTTGCGCTCCAATGTTACTGTTTGAATTCTATTCAAAGATGCATTAAATGCAAAGCATGCACGCGAAGGACATGAAGACTAGAAGACAAACAAGGACGCTGGTGAAAGTACAAAAGCAAGATAGTGACATCTTAAGGATCAAAAGCCTTGGAATTTAAAATTCAAACGGCTCCTTATTTTCACTATAAATAGAGGTCATCCGGCGAAGAGTTGAAGTGTGTCAACAACGTGATCAAACTCTCACTTGTGCTTAAACTCACATACCTTCAATATTCTTTACTGCCATTGATCCGTTCCAAGACTTAAAGCTTGAAAAAGCTACTTGTGAAGAAGTAGAACAAACTTGGCTAAGAAATTAGTTAAGTGTTCTTTCTTTCGAACAAGAACAAGTCTTGACACCAGAAATAATCAAACTTGTTTACTGCAAAGTATTCAAAGTTGTGTTTCTTAGATTACTTGTTGTAACTGAATAAGTTATAATTAAGTTATCTCACCCCAAAACTCTCTAACTGAAAATACACCCTTTCAGGCGTGATATTCAGGGGGAACTTAATCGAGCATAGTTTTGCTGATTAAAAGTACCAAGTTTGGTGGAGAAAAAGGTTGTGTTCTCTAGATTAGGTTGGAGACGAAGCAAGTGTGCTTTGGTTTCTGTTTGAATCTCTCTAGATAGGAGATTGTAAGGAACCTCAATCATATCTTAGTAGATTCAGTCCTAGAAAGGACAAAGTGGATTAGTTGAGAGATTACGCCACTCTCAGATACAACTATAAAAGTGTTTGTGTGATTTACTTACTGTACTTAGCTTTCAGCAAATCATATCTGTCTGTACACAGTCACTCACATCACTTGCTGAAACCTTTACTTACGGAAAGAGCACTTATTGTATCAAAGACTTCCGCTCTCTGATTTTAAGTATCAGCAAACCTAGCTACTGAAAAGTAACTTACGCTTGCTGAGAAAGTTAAGTATCAACAAACTCATTACTGAAAAGTAATAAGCACTTGCTGAGAAAGTTTTAAACGACGAAAGTTTGAAAAGACTATTCACCCCCCCTCCCCCCTCTAGTCTTTTCTTGTTGTTTAAAGGGACCAACAAGTGGTATCAGAGCGAGGTTCTTTAACCTTCAGCACTGAACGTAGATCCCCTTAGGTGCTTTCCGTAAATCACTCTCACTTGATCAGTTTGGTAGTGCTTTGCTGACAGGATGTCTTTAGGAGATGCTCCCTTGCTGAAGCTGGAAAATTACGAGAAATGGCGAAACAACATGATGCTACATCTTGAGGCCATTAGTGATGAGATGGTCACCGTCATTAATGATGGACCTATCAAGATCACTAAGGTTGAAAGGAGTTTCCCTCAAAAGATCACTGAAGCTGGAAAGGAAACTATCCTAGGCGAACCATCAGATACTGTTGTGCCAAAACCAAGAGAGGAATGGACTTCTGACGAAGCTAAGAGATTCCGTCTTGATGGCCAAGCAAGAAATATCATCATTCGATCAACTCCGGATACCATACAGTGCAAACTGTGGGGTGCTAAGACTGCAAAGGAAGCTTGGAAAATGGTTCAAGATCTTTGTGCTGGATCTGACAAAACCAAGGAAAACAAACTTGAAGTACTTAAATTAAAGTTTCAAAACTTTAAGCAATGTACAAACGAGTCACTGGAAGACTTGGATTTCAGATTCACAACTCTTGTTAGTGAAATGGCAGCCTTGGGTGTTGGAAACCTTTACTCAGATTCTGAGAAAGTGAAAACTATCATCAGAAGTTTGAATCAAGAATGGATCCACACTCAGAATTTCTATTATAATCAAGGAATGCCAGACATTACACCAACAGAGTTGTTCTCTCATCTTGCTACTGTCAACTATGAGACAAAGCAAAGAGAAAATGTGTTTGCTAAAAAATCGCAAAACATTGCTCTTGCTGCAAAGCCGTCATCTTCTGCAAAGAAGAATGAAAAAGAACCTACTGATGAAAACTCTTTGGTTGTCAAAAACATGAAGAAATTCATCAGCAAGGAACTTGAAAGGCGAAAAGCAAAAGAGAAGCTGAAAAAGCATCTTGGTAACAACTACCATAAGTACAAGAATGAGACTGGCTCGCTGAACAAGCAAGCTCAGCAAGCAACCTCATCAGAAGAACCAGCAGTTGGAAATGATTTATGCTTTTACTGCAAGAAGCCTAGACACTTCAAAGCTAATTTCCCTTTGATGAAAGGCAAATCTGCTGAAAAGAAGAAGAAGTTCAAAAGAGCTTTTATTGCTGAAGAAAAGAAGAAGCTTCAAGCAAAAATCGATGCATTGTGTATTGATACTAGCTCCGAAGACAGTGAGGATGAAAGTTCAGACACCGACGATGAAGAAGCCACTCTAGACGTGGAGATTGGAAAAGAAGTTTGTGGAATAGCTATGGAAGCTTATCCAGATGTGTCAAACTACGAATTCTGCCTCATGGCCGATTAGGTAAACAACCCTACCTCTGACTCAGACTCAGAAAGTGAAGACGAGATTGACCTTGAAAAGATTCAAGGAGAAATCGAAAGATTTGAGAAAACTCTGAGCAGACAGCAAGAGAAACTACAAATTGCTGAAACTCTGACCAAGCAGACTACTGAAAAGTACGTCTTGCTGAAGGAAGAGACAGAAGAAAAGGATGCTGAAATAAGGCGTCTTAAGAAGTTGATTGCTGAAGCTACAGAGAAGAATTCTCAAATGGCATTAGAAGTGGAAGAATATCAGTCCTCAATTCTAAAGTTACTTGCTGAAATCCAAGAGATGAAAAAGATGAAAATCAATTTCAAATCTTATGTGGACGCAAGTAATACGCTGACTGAACTAAACTCTTATTTGAGAGACCCATCTCAGAAAGAAGGTTTAGGCGCAATGTATGAAAGTGATGACGTGGAAATCTTGAGTAAAGATAAATCATCTATCTCCTTTGTACGTGCTACTGATAGTGGTCTACCAGAAATCTATCAGTTTGGTCAATCTAAGGTTGCTGAAACAAGCAATCAAGTACCTATGACCATAAAGTCCGCTGTTGCTACTCAAAGTAACAAGACTTTAAAAGGAAAACAGGTTGCTGAGAAGCAAACTGGAAAGAAAAAGGATGTTGTGAAGCATCCCGCCAAACAAGTTGCTGAAAAACAAGTTGTTAAGACTAAAGGCAAGATTACTAAAAGTAATCAGAAGTCCTTTGCTGACAAACCTGAATCAAGTAAGGTTGCTGACGCAAAAGCTCAGCATTCTCTGAAAAGTGGACTCGGTTTCAAAACCAAGCAAAGTCAACTCTTTCATGAGCATAAGCAAAGTCAGCAAAGATACTTCAAAGAGATGAAGAAAATCAAGCCTAAGAGTTTTGAAAAGACTCTTAATGCTAGGGCTAGAAGGAACCTTGCTAGAAAGGAACTTACTGAAAAGTATGTTCAGCAAAAAGGTCAACCGAGCAAGACACCACATGAGAAAGTGGATTTGACCAGCACGAGTCAAGAGTCTTTCAGCTCAAAACCTCCTAGTTCCTCAGCAAGTAGAAAACAAGTCAAAGTTGAAAAACTTAAGACTTGGGTTTCCACTGGACGCATTCTTGAACATGTTAATGGACATCCATTATTGGATAATTAACTTGTTTTCTCTTGATTGTGCAGACTTCAGCCACGGAGACAAACGATGCAATCTGGCACTTTGATAGTGGTTGTGGAAAGCACATGATGGACAACAAGAATAACCTTATAAACTATAGACCGTGGTCTAAAGGTCCAACAATAAGGTTTGCTGGTGGAGGCTCCGGTTCTACAAAAGGCTATGGTGATGTGAAGTTAGGATGCATAACCATTACTGGAGTTCTTTATGTCAAAAATCTTAAGTTTAACCTTTTCAGCATTAGCCAGTTTGCTGACAAAGGATACTTCATCAAAATCAAAAGTGATGAATGTAAACTTATAGATTTCGAGACTAAAAAGGTAATAATGATTGCAAGAAGTGATAGTGTATACGTCCTAGAGACAGTCCTTACTAAGGGCATGGTGCCCTTATAGAGGGCATATATGTACTATTACACAGGTCAACGTAATATAATATGTGTTTGTTGCATTTTACTATTGAGTATCGCTTTCATATTTATATTACACCGGGCATGCAGCATGTCATATCTCTATTACTGTCTGTATTGATATTAAACATGTCCCCTCGGATAGATGACCGATCACACAGATAGTGGGAGCTATGTGAGTTATCATCTATCCCAAATTCTCCCTAGTCGAGGTTCATCTCGGATGTAGGGGTCTGAATGAACCAGACAAGACTAGTATGCATGGAGGTTATACTTGTTGGAGCAAGTGTGAGCCGATCCCACGGCCACGGAACGGATTGTTGGACAATCGAGAAACGTTCCCATAACTGCGCATAGTTGTTCGAAGAAGCTTTATCGAACAATGGAAGTACCAACAGGACACTCCCATCGATGTATACTCTACACCGAAGTGTCTATGGGAACATGTAAGTTGTTGAAGTGATGCCATTCGTCCTTTCTACTTACATGACTTTATCATCACATTTGTTGCCCCATATCCTTGGTGGACCCGTCGATGTCAGCTCTGAATAAGCAGCTGACCTAAGACACGATCCAGGATTATGGCTACATACAAATGGGGAAGATAAGTGATTCTGTAAAGGATTCATCTCTCAAATGTAGCACAGGAGAGCACTGCTCATAGTCGTTCATAGTTGTGATGGTAAAACCGCTGGCCAGCGTATCAATATTATTATGATGGTCATAATAGATATTGGATTCACCATGCAACTCACTGAAGACGCCCGTGGATGTATTATTGGGATAAACACTTCATCGATCCTAGATACATTCGAGCAAGTCAGATGAAGGGACATTACCATCGCCGCGTTGAGCGCAACAGACTTCGCAACGGAAGGGTTAGCTTTGAGAAACCTCTCAAACGTCCTCATGTATTAATATTGCAAATGGAACCGTCTAGGAATTCCATGTTGCCTAGTCTAGGACTTGCTTAATACGATGAGGCCCTATGGGTCACACTATGTGGTGATTCAGCCTATCAGAATATCCTTGAAGATGGAATCGCAATTAATTTGGAATTAATTGTGATTGATGGATTATAATTGATTTGAAATTAATTATAATATTTGGTGACTCAATTAATGATTTGGAATTATTAATTGAATTGGCTAATTAATTGTATTTTAAGTAAATACAATTAAATATTATATTTTGGAAATATAATAGAGGTTTGATTTGAAAGGATATGTTAATTTAGAATTAACATATGCACATGGCAAAATCTACTTGGAGTTTGAATTGCCTTAGAACTATAAGTGGGTCCCAAAATTGGGACCCACCTATCTCCCATAGGACTGGGCGAGCGCGCGCGCAAGCTAGATAGGGGAAGGAGTTCGACTCCTTCCTCTATTAGAAGTCCAAGGGATAAGTTAGATTTTCCTGATTGAATTTTAATTTGATTAGGAATGAATCTAGACTTGATATTGGTTTCCTTGTGCGATAAGAATTAGATTCTTATTCCTTTATGAAGTCTAATTGCTTATGCTTTAGGCTTCTATTGACTACTATATATAGTAGACTATTAGAGAGATGTTGACATAGATTTTCACACAGTTGAAGAATCAAATTCTTAGTGAATTATTCTACCCAGTTTTCTTAGAGAAAATAAAAGCTCTCCCCTCCTCTATAAGCCACACGCGCGCGCCACCTGCCGGAGGAATCGCCGGCCCATCTTCTTGGTCACACAAAGAATATCCTTGCATTCTTTCTGATAGGCTGTTCATCCGTGGATACCAAGGTTGAGGTTCTAGGAGCTGGAAATTAATTTTTATTGTCTTGCAGATAATCAAAGTATTGCAGATATCTTCGACTTCGACGAAGGGGAAGATACATCGGATTGTTACGAAGACTTGGAAGCTGCTTTGGAAGTAAGGTTAGTCTTCTGATTGACGTGTTTAAATATATACGGCATATACATAATCAATTAACCTGTATGTTAAGAAAATTTTTGAAATTCCTCTGCGTACCTTAGGGGTAACTCTGACCGTATTTTCTTACAAGAAGATCAGGAGGCTTGTACACCGTTGATTGGTCTTCAGCAATTGTTGAAAAATGCCTTGTCTCAAAATCTTCTTTCAAGAACAAGGCAGTACCGTCAACTACAAAACCTTTACAACTCTTGCACATGGACTTGTTTGAATCTTCCTCAACAAGCTATGCTGGTAAGAAGTATGGTCTAGTCGTGGTAGATGACTATTCAAGATTCACTTGGGTAGTATTCATCAAGCACAAATCTGAAACCAAGACTGAAATACCTAACTTGATGAATAAGCTTGAAGTCATGAAAAATGACAGGGTAAAAGTCATAAGGACAGACTATGGTACAGAGTTTGTAAACCAGTACATAACTGAATATTGTACCTCAAAAGGAATACAACATCAGTTATCCTCAGTAAGAACACCACAGCAAAACGGTGTTGCTGAACGGAAGAATCGTACCCTGAAAGAAGCCGCAAGAACAATGCTTGCTGACATTGAAATAAGTGAGGCTTATTGGGTTGAAGCGATTAATACCGCCTGTTATACTCAAAACAGATGTTTGATTACTAAGGAATACAACAAAACTCCTTACGAATTGTTTGTTGGAAGACCTCCTAACATCACTCATCTAAGAGTATTTGGTTGCAAGTGTTTCGTTCTTAACAATGGTAGAGAATACCTAAGAATATTTCAACCAAAGGCAGACGAAGCGATATTTCTCGGCTACTCCTTGCATAGTAAAGCTTATAGAGTTTACAACAAAAAGGCACAAAAGATTGAAGAATCAGTGCATGTTGTATTCTACGAAAAGTCACAAGGAGTGCCTGCTGAAGAAGAAATATCAGAATGTATGAAAAAGCTAATCATACATGAGCAAAGAACTGAATCTGATGCTAGGCAAATCAAGTCAATTGAACTAAATGATGATTCTGACAATGACTCTCCTCCCCCTAGTCATGAGAAGATAAATATAGTTCACGACAAAGAATTTCCAGCAAAAGACGCGGTTGCTCCGGAAGTTGCTGAAATTACGCAATCTCCAGTGCCTGCTGATGAACTACCTCAATCGAGCAATGCTGAACAAGCAGTTGCTGATGAACAAATCTCAGCAGAGACACAAATTCCCAGTAGTACTGAACAAGTACATACTGAAGAGTCACATGCTAATGAGCAAACATATCCTGATCCAACAAACAGAAAACCTGTTAATAAATGGATTAGAGATCATCCCTCTACGGATATGATTGGCGATATTAATAAACGCCAAGTGACTAGATCCAAAGCTACTCATGGACTTGTTAAAAAAGCAATTGTCGTAGAAGTAGAATCATTGTTCTCTTGCTTTGTTTCAGAAATTGAACCTAAAACCATAGAAGAAGCTTTAAAGCATTTTGAATGGATAAAGGAATGCAAGAAGAACTGGATCAATTTGAAAGAAACAAAGTCTGGAAACTTGTGCCACTTGCTGAAGACAAGAAAGCTATTGGTACAAAGTGGGTGTTCAGAAACAAGCTGAGCGAGTCTAGTGAAGTAACAAGAAATAAAGCAGGTTTAGTTGCTCAAGGTTACTGTCAGACTGAAGGATTGGACTATGATGAGTCTTATGCACCAGTTGCAAGATTGGATGCAATTAGACTTTTCTTGGCCTTTGCTGCTCACAATGACTTCATCGTTTACCAAATGGATGTTAAAAGTGCATTCTTGAATGGTGAACTTGCTGAAGAAGTCTACCTAGAACAACCCCCTGGCTTTGAACTTCCCTCAGAAATCAAGATGGTATACAAGCTTCAGAAAGCTGTATATGGTCTAAAGCAAGCACCAAGAGCATGGTATGATACCTTGGCTAAGTTCTTGCTGGAAAATGGTTTCAAGAAAGGTGAAGTTGACAAAACCTTATTTACCATGAACGATGATGGTAAAATACCCTTAGTTCAAATTTATGTGGATGACATAATTTTTGGATCTAAGGACAAGCAACTTTGTGATGATTTTGCCAAACTCATGACAAATAAGTTTGAAATGAGTATGATGGGAAAATTGAATTACTTCCTAGGATTGCAAGTCAAGCAACTCAAAGATGGAATATTCATAAATCAAGCAAAGTATGCGAAAGAAATGCTCGTAAAGTTTAGGATCAAAGAGGATAGAAACCTGAAAAGATCCCTATGAGTGTTGGTACCAAATTGGGCTATGCTAAGGAAGATAAAAGTGTTCAAGAACACAAGTATAGGAAGCTCATTGGTTCCTTGTTGTATCTAACAGCAAGTAGACCTGACATTCAGTATGCTGTTTGTGTGTGTGCAAGATTCCAATCTGATCCAAGAGAATCACACTACAAAAAGGCAATCAAGATACTGAAATATGTTAAAGGTACAGTCAATGTTGGATTATGGTATCCTAAAGATTCTGGACTTGAATTGGTTGGTTATTCTGATGCTGATCATCGAGGATCAACTCTTGATAGAAAAAGTACCTCTGGAACTTGTCAGTTTTTGGGTACTAGATTAATATCATGGTTCAGCAAGAAGCAAACCTGTGTTGCCAATTCATCTACTGAATCTGAATACATTGCAGCTGGTTGTTGCACAACTCAAATCCTATGGATTCAGCAACAATTAAGAGATTATGGTATTTCTGCAAAGAAAACACCAATCTTTTGTGATAATACAAGTGCTATTGCAATCACGCAAAATCCTAAGTTTCACTCAAGGACTAAGTACATTGGTATTAGACATCATTTCATTAGAGATCATGTAGAAAAAGGAGATATTGAGGTTGTGAAAGTAGGCACTGATGATCAACTTGCTGACATCTTTACAATGCCCCTACCAGATAATAGGTTCGCAATGCTAAGGTATAACCTTTGATTGATTGAAATACCTCAATAAAGGATACAATTGGCAGAATGCTGAAACAGGTATTCAGCAAGCCAAAGTATTCCTAATTAAAAGCTCCATCTACTAATTTCTCCTAAGAAATGATAAGTCACTACATGATTGCTGAAATAGGCTTTCAACAAGTAATTCCTTCAAAACGGGTATTTGTTAGGAAACTTGATAACTTGCTGAGATAGGCACTCAGTAAGAGAAAGAGCTAAAGGATTGCTGAAACAGGCATTCAGACAATCAAAGACACTGAAACAGGTATTCAAGTATCAAGGGAATATTCTGAGACGGGAACTCAGAAAAAGAGCTAAGCTCATCTCTCAGATTTTACCAAAGGATATCTCAAGTACAAAAGAATTTACTGATACGGGAAATCAGAAATATCTTTTAAATTTAAGAAAATATGAGATATTTGAGTAAGGGGGAACTTTCAGCAAGTATCTAGGTTGATAATTCAAACTCGCTGAAAAGATTCTTGTCTATTTCAGCAAGCAATCTATTCCCTTAAAACTCGGTAAAATCAATTTGTGACGTTAATCGGGCACAGATAAACTCGTAATAATCATGACATGAAATTCAATCGTGGCCATTGATTAAAAGGAGTTACTAATCTAACGGTTAATAAAACAAAGAGAGAGAGTGCTCTGACGGTTTCAAGTTAGTGGGCCACTACGCATTTAATGCAAAGGCTCCACTAACGCCTATGTTTCTCTGTTTTACCCTTGCTGAGAGCTCAAATCGATTGAGTTTCTCACACTCCAGAGATACTATATAAAGAAGGAGTTAGAGAAATGACAAAATTCTTTAACTCACATTTCCTTTCTCTGCAATTTTTAGCCTGAATCTACTGTACCTCCGGTCAAAAAGCAAACTATCTCTTTTCGTACAAATTTTCTTTGCTCTATAAAAGAAATGGCTCCCAAGAGACAATCTTCTAAGTCCTCAAAGTCATCAAAGGTTGACAGTGCTGAAACACGCACTGCTCCGGTGACTACTCCGGCTACAAACATAACGAAAGTTGTGTTGAAAAACGACCGTATATCAGAAAAACCTATGCCTCCGTCATATCTTGACACTGCAAAGTGTGAGATGTTGATGCAATGGGGAGGTTTTGCAAAAGAAAAGTACATTAGGTACTTTTATGAACAAGAACTCGACGACGAGAATGAAGAGGCGCTTGAGCTTATCAAGCAGCAAGGCCTCATGAACTTTATATCTGCTCGCACTAAGCAGGTGAGCATGATAGATACTATGGAATTCTACAACAATGCAGAAATCCAGTCCCTTACTGATAGTAAAGGAGTCACTGAAAAAGTGATCTTTACTACAGTTCAGAACACGCAAATCGTCCTGAAATGGACTGATTTAGCGGAGATATTTCAGATTCCAACCATTGGAACTGAAGATGACGTCACTGCCACTGACGAAGAAATTGAAGCTTTCTACAGTGACGTCAGAAATGAGAAAATGAAGAAAGGCGAGATTGCTCCCGTGACTTGGACAAAACACGTTAAGAGAAAGCATCTCTGCCACTCACTTGGTCTAGTAGCTTTGCTACTGATAAAAGTTCTTGACTCCCAAGTTGGAGGAATTGACCAAGTAGGCCTGAGAAGATGGCCATTGCTGATGCATATCCATGAAAATAAAACTGAACTTAACTGGGCTAAGTACATTTTCAACAGGCTTGTTGATTGTGTTACTAAGTTTAAGGTAAAGGTAGAAGACAACAAGGTCTCACCTTCCTTTCCAGTTATGTATGGAATCAAGATATGCTACATCCTTGAACATTTCAGGATTCAACTAAGAAACCCATTGCCAATCAAAAAGTTTGTATGCAATGTGGGAAGATCATTCTACAAGAAGAATGTACATAAGACTGCTGGAAAGAAAACTAAGAAGACAACAACTGCAAATGTTGTCAGCACAAGCCAGCAAGAAAGGTATACAACAGCTGCAGATGTTACCACTCAGCAACATAGAGATGAAACTGCTGTTGGTGGTGGTAACACAAATGAAACTGCTGTAGAAAATCAATAAGGTACGTGTACAACAGCCGTTGCTGAAAATGCAACTATAGATGCCTCTGGGAAACTGGAGAAATCTAACAAGAAAAAGACGAAAGCTGATGATGACACTCAGACTGCAGCGTCATCAGCAAACCCCGTACCTAAGAGGAAACGGACCAGCAACAAAAGGAAGAAAACACTGGCCCGCAAGTCAGTTCCTGCTGTCCAAGACCTCTCAGACAATTCCCAGACAAATGCTGAAACGCATTTGCCAGTAGATGTTGCTGAGGTGATTACTGAAACCTATGTCAGCAATGTTGAAGTGTTTGCGGAAGCCTTCAACAATCAACTTAACGTTGATACCTCTACTGAGAATAGACCACAAGGCAGTGGAAATGAAATTCCTGCCCAAGTCCCAGATATCTACATTGTAGATAATTTAGATGATCCAACTTTGGAACCAGCAAATGACATTGCTGGTGATTTGCAAAAAGCGGCACTTGCTGATGCTGCTGATAAGATGATTGTTGAACAAGGAACTCATCAAGTTGCTGAAACCCCACTTGTTGAAGGACCAGTTGCTGAGACAGCAATGGTTCCAGTTCCAGAAGTCGCTGAAACACAAGAAGCATTATTCAACGACGCATCTCGTGATGCTGAGAATACTGGCCCAAGTTCACCCAATACATCAATCGACAAAGTCCAGCTTGTACTGGAAGAAATAAGAAAACAAATGGAGTTGGAGATTGAAGAATCATCCAACAAATCCATTGATGTCTTCATGACAAGCAGTGAGCTCAAGGGTCAAGATGCTTCTGCTCAACTTGTCATTTCAGAGACAAGGGAGATTGCTGAAACCGCACAGCTTTCCCAAATAGAGCAAGACAAGAAGTCTGCTGAAGAAACAGTCCAAGAAGCTGAAGAAACAGTTAATCCTGAGAGGACTGAGCCACAACCTGTCCTTCTTCAGCAGGTGATGAATGTGTATTATACACTTTCATTCGAGTCTTTTTCACCTAATTTAGCTATCCTCTATGTTAATTTAGCTATATTTTAGTACATTTTATTAGAATAGTGTCATGTTTCCCTTTAGATTTTATTTTACAGGTTTTGGTTGAAATTCGGAGATTTACGGGCAATTATATTGAAGTCTACAAGGAATTGGTGTTCAAGAAGCCTATTTGGAGTATCTGAAGGTTTCCGGATAGGAATTGGAGTCTAGGGGTCGAATCTGGAGGTTAGAAGGCCATTAGAAGTCTGAAACCGAGTCCGAAAAGGTGAAGAAATCCAAATCCGCGTCGAAAAACGCGGAAATTCCGCGAAAAACTGGGGGGCGAACCGCCCCAGAGATTTTTCGGGCCTATATATAGTTGCGAGTTTTCTCTCCGAAAATCATATCTTTCCAAGCCTACTTTCTCACCTCTCTCTATAGTTTTAGGTAGGAACTTCCCGAGGCCTGTCCTGGGAGTTCCATAGCTTAGGGGATACTTTTTCATAGCAGATTGGAGCGCGTAGGATCGCAATCATCCGGAGATTGACAACCTTCGGTAACTTTGTATCTTACAACTTTTATCTACTTATTTTATATTCTTTCAATATGTTTTCTTCTATGATTGCTATTGATTGCATGCACATTATGAGTAGCTAAATTTATCGTTGGTGGTAGTATGTGAATTCTTAGCGAGGGAAGATAATCATGCTAATGGCTATATCGCGCATTATACTCCGTGTCATTGCTTTATTTCGTTGATGAGTTGAACACCAAAATTCTCGTATGTTGTATTGATCATTATGCACACTAGGACACTTGTCGGCCAATCAGACCAAATTATCTTCGTAGTGTTGAATGATTACGGAACACAATAGGACGTTAGTTGTTGAAAGGTCAGACCCATATTATCTTCGTAGTGCATAATACTTACAACAGGACCCAAGATTCATTCAAAGATCTCTATGCAAGACCGAGGAATTTATGCATGATTATCGACCCATTATGTTAAGAAGGACCATACTATCAACAACCTCCATTATCTGCTTGAAAACCCCCTATTGCTTTCTATTTGCTGTTTCATATTCTAAATTAGATTTGATAAAGCTAGTATAGTCCTGAAAGAACGACACTCGAGTCATTCTGCTACTACACTACGGTTTTCGTTGTAGTTGTGGATTGCCTTTGGCTAAATACAAATTTATTTGACTGAATCTGACACGTTCATCAGCAGGTAGTTAATTCAACCATCAGTAAAACTTCAATTTCTGAAACTTATTCTTTTGCTAATATTATATTATCTCTACAGACTTCTCAAGATGCAAGTCAGATGGTTGCTGAAGCCTCTGCACCAGAACCAACACTCCCTGCTCAGCAGGTAGTTAATGTTTTTGGTATTAAAACTAAGTTTGACAGCTTAGTACTTGTGTCTAACTCTAATTTATTTCAGGATGAACAAATGGAGGATGCTACTCAAGCTCCTCATGGAATGGAAATTGTACAACATGAGCTTGCTGACTCTCAGTAGGTAAATCATGTTTCAGATATGAACTCTAAAACAATTTCCAAACCAATCCTGATCTAAATAACGTTCTTTTTCAGGCTCAAAAGGAGACCACTGCAGTGGTACTCATCACTGAAGATCATCAAGTAAGTTCTGAAGAACTGTACTTGAACTTCAAAAGGACTACTTTGTCTCAAGTCAGCAACTGGCAAAGATATAGGCGAATGGACTTCTCTGATCTTCACCTTCATCTTTCAAATGAGAAAAAGAGATCTTCTCTGCTGAAGCTCGAAACATTTGTCCACTCCATCCTTCCTGAAGAAATGTCATATTCTCAGCAAATGAGCTCTAATCTGATTGCTCAAATCAGAGAGAATATGAAGGCAAAATTTAAGAGTGCCTCTCCAGCTGAACAAGCTGTGATGCTCAAAGGTTCATTTGTGCCTGTGGTGGCGGATCCCCACAAAATCAATGAGGAAGAGGAAGTGACAAGTGTTGCTTTGTATAAGCACGTTGAGCTAGTAATTCTGACCGATGATGATGAAGAGGAAGAAGATGAGAACATTCCCACTGATCCAAGTGATGATGAAGGGAAAGATTCCAAGGACAAGAAAGACGATGATGATGACAATCAAGGTCCCAGTCCTGATGCTGGAGGATTAAAGTTGACAGTTGCTGAAAATGCTCAACCCGAAAATCAGCAAGCTGAACAACAACAACCTCAGCAAGAATCTCAACCTCCTCCTGCTGCTACTGAAAATTAAGCACCTGTGCAAGGTGCTGATACTGAAGAAGAATATGCCAGAAAAAGGGCTGCCTTGAAAAATGGCAAAAGTCCAGTTTCTGATGCCAAGGTTACTGAAGAAAACCTTAATGATGATGATGAACAAGATGAAGATTACCAACGCGCTCTCCAGAACAGTCTCTTGATCCATGCAAGGCATACGCAGGATCTAGAAATTGGTCAATCTTCAGGAGTAAGATCAAAGGAAGTCCCCTCCCTTCCATTTACTACTGGCGAAACTCCAGTAATTCAGTCTCAAACTCAATTAAAACTAACTACTGGCGAAACTCCAGTCATTGAGTCTCAAACGTTGCCTTCAGCAACTACTCAATTAAAACTAACTACTGGTGAAACTCCAGTTATTGAGTCTGAAGCGTTGCCATCAGCAACCACTCAACAAAAAGGAAGTGAAGCTACTGATAAAGGTTCTAAAGTTGCTAAACTTGATGAATCTGAGGATGACGACTACTTGTCAGAACATGAGGATGAACAATCCAAGCGAGACCCCAAAGTTGTTCAGATTCCTCCTCCTGATTACATCAATGATTTAGACGATGGTCTAAGAGCAGAATTGTTGATACGTGATGATCAGTTTGCTTCCGAACTTAAGGTTCATTCCTTGACACCACATTTAGTGTCGTTCCCAAGATTTGAGGAGTTTACTCCTAGAATTTTAGCACTAAAGGAAGTCCATGATGCCTGAAAAGCTGAAGATGAGGCATTGCTTGCTGAGAGCCCACTTGACTTTGGAAAAATATTGGCTACAGTGCTGAGACGCACTACAACTTTGACAATAGCTCAGAAAGACATCAATCTTTATCACAAGAGCTATGAAGAAGATGTAAGTCAAGCGCTCAGGCTTGCAAAGAATGATCTGGTGAAGGCTCAGACTTTCATGGATGAGAAGGCCGCAACAGAGAAAAGACATGAAGAGAACATGATGAACATTCAAAAAGAGTTGTCAAAAATGACTTCTGACCAGCAACAAATCATCATGAAGTATAACAGTTTAAGTACTCTTGCTGAAAATTGAAATGAGTTCTATTCTCTGCACATCACTCCGATGTTGCAATCCATGTCTAAGGGGGAAAAGAAGAGTAACATAAAAAGAAACCAAACCCCTCCTCCTGCTGTTGATGTGCCACTGCCCATAGAACCGCTTGCTGAAAGAGAGCAAAGTTCTAAAAGGCAAGCAGAATCTGAGTTGAATTCAACAAGTACAAAAAAGAGAAAAACCGCTGCTGAAACTCAAGATTTTTGCCATACTGAAAGTCATCACAATCTGAATGAAGATGATGAAGATGATGACAATCAAGCAAAAGCTCAAGCCATAAGAGCTAGACCCTTAACAGCCTTGACTCCGTCTGGCCACTCAAAGCATTTCTCGTCTGACTCTTCAGCAAGAGATCAAGACAATGCTAAGACAAGAAGAAGAAGGCAAAGACAGGAAGAAAAGAGGCTGGCCAGCATTGCTATTGGCTCCGGCATTGAATACACAAAGACCAACAATGAAGAAACCACTCAGAATGTAATCAGAAACATTCATGGTTGCTGGATCTTAAAGCTGGAAGACTTGCT
Organism: Plantago ovata; assembly: GCA_028274465.1. Lineage (NCBI taxonomy): Eukaryota > Viridiplantae > Streptophyta > Magnoliopsida > Lamiales > Plantaginaceae > Plantago > Plantago ovata. The sequence goes on from CM051456.1 coordinate 71,104,974, forward strand.
GGTAAATGAGTTCTTTCCTACAGCCATATTTAATCAAATGTTCAAATGGATTGAACTGAAAGTCGAAAGAAATTAAAGGGAAGAATCCCTCCCAAGAAATATTGCTGGGAGATGGTTGAATCTTGAGGTCTCAGTAAGAAGAATCGCCATTGGTAAAACTTACAAACAAGAACCAAATCTGATCAAACCACCTGGCATTGCTTACTACTCTAACCCAGTAACAAAGAAAACAAAGAAGAGACTTGGATTGATTCCTTATGAGTACTTCTATCTCACTGCTAAGGATCAAGAAGAAGATCTTCTCTGGCTAAGAAAGATTCATCCAAAAAGCATTTCGGATACACAGCTTCTCCATGCCAGCAATTGGGGCATGCATTTGTGGGTGACTAATTACATGGAAATGAATGCTCAAAAGCATCATCATACCGCCTGCAAAAACGCAAGAATTCTTCAACTACAAGTCCGTAGGCTTCTGGAAAACTACGAAAAGGACTGTGTTGAATTTACTGAGAATCTTGAGAGAGATTTTGATAAAATCTTCTGGAAGAGCTTAAGTCTCTGTAATAGTTTTTGTTAAAGTTTTTGTTTGCTGATTCTGTTTAAGTTATCTCTGCTATTTCATGTAAACTTCTGAAAGATAACTATCAGCAATGAAGCTTTTGACTCTTATTGGTTTTTGATTATGCAATTTACTTATGCTTACTGTTTAATTATTCAAGTATGCTTGCATTAATCAACTCATTTATTCAACATCAGAAACCTCTAAAAGGGTAACAATTAATTTAGCCATGGATTGCTAACATAAAAAAGGGGGAAATTTGTTAGGAAACTTGTAATTTTGATGAGCAATTAACCATGCTAAATTACGGAAAGTCCAGTAACTAGTACTCTTAAGGTCCATAGGACATTGTAAAAGAGGAACGTTTGCTGAAGACTTAGATTAGGTGCTAGATAGGTTGGTTTTTACAGCTTACGATGTATTTTATTTTCTAAAAAGAAAATAACTTATTGAAGCTTTAGCTTATGATGTATCTTATTTTCTGAAAAGAAAATAACCTATTGAAGCATTTGCTGATGATGTACTTTGTTTTTACAAACAAACTATTGAAGCATTTACAAACCGCTCAGAATCTTGAAGATTATCGAAGATCTGAAGACTTGAAGAATTCGAAGATCTGAAGACAAGAAGATTTCTGAAGACTGGTATCTACAAAGGCACATGTTGCTCAGAAAGTGGAAACTTCAGCAACAGCATTGCATAAGTGAAAATCTGAAAGACAGAGTAGGTTGTGCTTGCTGAAACTGAGACTGACCACTTGCTGATGAACATATGTGACCTCTTGCTGAAAGTACTTGTATTTGCGCTCCAATGTTACTGTTTGAATTCTATTCAAATATGCATTAAATGTAAAGCATGCATGCGAAGGACATGAAGACTAGAAGACAAACAAGGACGCTGCTGAAAGTACAAAAGCAAGATAGTGACATCTTAAGGATCAAAAGTCTTGGAATTTAAAATTCAAACGGCTCCTTATTTTCACTATAAATAGAGGTCATCCGGCGAAGAGTTGAAGTGTGTCAACAACGTGATCAAACTCTCACTTGTGCTTAAACTCACATACCTTCAATATTCTTTACTGCCATTGATCCGTTCCAAGACTTAAAGCTTGAAAAAGCTACTTGTGAAGAAGTAGAACAAACTCGGCTAAGAAATTAGTTAAGTGTTCTTTCTTTCGAACAAGAACAAGTCTTGACACCAGAAACAATCAAACTTGTTTACTGCAAAGTATTCAAAGTTGTGTTTCTTAGATTACTTGTTGTAACTGAATAAGTTATAATTAAGTTATCTCACCCCAAAACTCTCTAACTGAAAATACACCCTTTCAGGCGTGATATTCAGGGGGAACTTAATCGAGCATAGTTTTGTTGATTAAAAGTACCAAGTTTGGTGGAGAACAAGGTTGCGTTCTCTAGATTAGGTTGGAGACGAAGCAAGTGTGCTTTGGTTTCTGTTTGAATCGCTCTAGATAGGAGATTGTAAGGAACCTCAATCATATCTTAGTGGATTCAGTCCTAGAAAGGACAAAGTGGATTAGTTGAGAGATTACGCCACTCTCAGATACCACTATAAAAGTGTTTGTGTGATTTACTTACTGTACTTAGCTTTCAGCAAATCATATCTGTCTGTACACAGTCACTCACATCACTTGCTGAAACCTTTACTTACTGAAAGAGCACTTATTGTATCAAAGACTTTCGCTCTCTGATTTTAAGTATCAGCAAACCTAGCTACTGAAAAGTAACTTACGCTTGCTGAGAAAGTTAAGTATCAGCAAACTCATTACTGAAAAGTAATAAGCACTTGCTGAGAAAGTTTTAAACGACGAAAGTTTGAAAAGACTATTCACCCCCCCCCCCCTCTAGTCTTTTCATGTTGTTTAAAGGGACCAACACAACACGATTACGAACATTACAAGAATTGGAAAATGAGGCACAACACTTTGCTAAACTGCTATTTGGCTTTCCTTTTTTTGGACCCTTCTTTGCTTTTTTGGGGTCTTTTCTTTTTTTCTTCTTCTTTTTTTTCTTTTTTTCTTTTCCAGTTTTTTTCTTTTTTCTGGAATTTTTCTTCTTTCTTTTTCGAATTTTTTTTAGCCAGCAGTAGCATAATGAAAAGAGAAACAATATAACTCACAAACGACTTCCCCAAACCTATTCGAAAAAATAGGTTGGAGTACAAAATTTATGAAAGAGGAAAAATAAACTCACAACACAGAATTGAAAAACGAAAAACAAGTCTACGATGGTGTAACCCCGTCCCCAAACCTATTCGAAAGAATAGGTTTCAAACAAAGGATCACACAACCTCACGCTACCTCCTTCCTAGGCATTTAGCAATCTCAAAGCATGGTGAAGACTCGTTGCCTCTTAGGTACATAATTACTCGGGAAAACAACCATAAGACCCTAACATGCATCATCCTATTATAAAGGCCTTTGTGAACCGCAGTAGAGAAAACACCACTAAGTGATGTCGAGACTACCAAGCTTAACTAAGTGCAATACATAAATGTGACAAGCCAAGCGAGAAAAACCTCAAACAAATTCATAGAGATGAAGCATATGATTAATGGCATAGTTAGTTAATCTACCCAATAAAGAAGTTCAAAAAATTTGGCAATAAACTCCATATAAAACATGCAGGACTATCCTAGGATGAATGTAGTGTATGCAACCTAAAAAACTAAGAAAGCAGTAAACGTGCAAATGCAAATGCAGACGGATAAAACATGCAAGGTACTATACTCAACCTACCAATTCCAAGCTCTAAACCATCAATGGCAAGCTCCAAACTAACAACTCTAGTTCACTTAAATCCCATCCCCCCTCATGAATTTACCGCTAGTCCCTAGCAGTAAGAAAATGAGGAAATAAGATGTGATACTAGATGTTACCGTATGGTTTGGCCTCGGTCGGCTGAGTATGCTGCTTGTAAGTTATTGGGACTGCTCTGGGAGTCTTATAGGTGATCATCAGGGCTTGTGGTAGGGGCGGTAGTTCCATTAATAGACCGGATACGAACAACTCCTCCATCTGTATCATCATTGTACGTATGGCCTTCATTGTCACTACTGTCATCACCATCGTCACCAGTAGAGTTGCTCTGTCGAAGAGAATCTTCAAGATTGGCCGCCTCTGTTATGGAATCTTCCACCCGGTATCTCTCCAATAGGTTGTGAACCGTTGAAGGGGAAAGATCAGTGGTATCAGAGCCTCCCTCTCCAACGTTTTACACCACGAGGAGGTTGCAGCAAGCTGCTCGGATACTCAGAGGTTGTCTTCCATCTTTTCCAATGTCGACCACATTCTCTACGGTTGATGCCCCCGATGTCTATATGATGCTCCCTTTAATTTAGAGGCAGTCAAGGGGCACTCCTAAGAGGGGCTGGACACCCATGTCATTATGTTTTGGAACCAAGCTAGCGCTTCGGAACCTTCTAGCCACTGTCGACTCAAGACTGAATCCGTTGTGGCGAGATCGTCCCGGTGCCTTCCTATTCACTCGAACTTTGCAGTCCTTGTGATAGATTGCTGACGTAATAATTGTTTCTGTCCCTTCGGTGGTGCATGAATAGGCATAGGAGTCCTTACTCCATGTAGATTCTCGCTCCTCCTCTTGGATAACCCGCGACGTTGTTGCAAGAGCCCGTGGCTCGAACGCACCTCTAACGAGATCACTCTCCTTGACATGGTTGTAATCGATCCCCCTCCAATACTTCATAGTAGCCAAACGGGAGTGCTTCTCTACCTTTGTGGCATGGTTCCTACAAACAACAGTTAGTACCTCGTATGACACAAAACAGACTTATGCATATGCTAATGTAAGAACGAAACACATAAGTGATAAAATCAACAATCGAACTCCCCTAATCCTTTATGTCTAGCGTAGCTTCTTCAACATGCAACATACCAATGTAACTACTACATGCAATACATCACATTATGCTCTTGCTAGACAACCAATACCCTAAATAATACCATAGTAGCGAAAAATTCTAGCATCATAAATCCTCATACTCAACAATTATGCATTCTACCATCATATCCATCATTATTACATCAATAAGCACAATCATATGTATGAAATCAAAGAAAATCATATATTACATAACAAGATAAAAACATCTAGTAGCAAAATTCCCAAATCAACATTTCAAGCATAATTGAGCATGCAATTGATAGTAAATAATGCTTCTAATCACACAAACAACCTACCCACACATCATTTAAGCCAAATTGAAGCTCAAATTAGAAAACCCCCAAATTTGTAAAATTAGGGTTCATAAGAAGATACCTCAGATCTGGAAACCGAGTGCACTAGGGTGAAATCTGTTCGGATGAAAAGAAGGAGCACGTAATGGGCTTCGATTGAAGCTATAGAACACTAAATTTGGTGGAATAATGAAGGTTTTACGAAGATTTGAAGCTATTTTCGCGAGTTTCGTTTTTTTGGGGAGTAAGAAGGGTGAAGAGATGAAGAAATGAGGTGAAATGAGGATTTCTGCGTTTTTGAAGTCTGCAGAACTCGCGGGGCGAGTCGCCCCTGGTGCGGGGTGATGAACGTATTTTTAATGCGTTCATCTTGTCTTTTTTACCTTCTTTTGCTATCTTTTATCCTTGTTTTTTGGTTAGTTTTGTAGAATAGTGTCACGTTTTGTGTTTTCTGCATTTTCAGACACTTAGGTACGAAACGGCGTTTTTTGAGCTAAAAACGAGCCTTTTTTATGGAAAAGATGGCCCCGTTGAAGTTCCCCAATCTCCGTGGCTTGTTCGTGAGTGTCTGAGCCTCAATAAGCATCGAGAAGGATGAGTCCAAGGCACCCGAGGACCGTACGAGGGCAAAAAGATTGAGTTTGAAGACAAAAATCTGCCCAGGAGCCAAGCTAAGCGCCTGGAATAGTGAAGCGCTCCGCTTCATTTTCCAGGAGCTTTGGCACAGCAGCCAAGCGAAGCGCTTGGAGGGCCCAAGCGCTTCGCTTGCCAAGCGCTCCGCTTGGCCTCTCCAAGCGGTCCGCTTGGCAGGGGTTACGTTTTCGGATTTTCCTTCTTAGATCTGATCTTCTGTTACTTTTTGGAGACTTTTGAACACTAGCTTCGTTTTGGAGAGCTCCTAAGCCCCAAAACTCAGAGAAAACTCAGATTACATTGTATTTTAGATTGGATTAAAGGTTTTGGCATAGGATTGCATCCATTGTTTCATCTACGGAGAGGTTTTCATCAATACCCACCGATTAGTGACAGCTTGGTGGTAACATTGTATCATTATCTCTTGTCTAGTAGTTTGATTTGATGTATTCTATTTACAATTCATATGATTTGATGTCTATGTTGATGAATATGAGTAGCTAAATCCTTTGTGTTGGTGGTAGAATGTAGAATATGCATGCTATGGGTTATGTTTGTGCTTACATGAGGTTATGAGTCAATCTTGCTGCAAATTCCTTCATATGATTCTTAGTTGCCTATAAAATATATTCGAATTGATTATAGTGACAAACTCTTGGTCAATGAAAGCTATAGGATTGTATGTTAGAAATTTGCAGCATGCTAGATAAATGGTGTTAGTGACAAGCACCTCTAAATTATTGATAGTGACCTTTCATGATGTGTGTCTTGAAAGTTACCTAGACGAGTTGCTTAGCAGACTTGATCGAAGGTTTTACGCACTGAACTTGTGAGCATATTCGTAATCCATGCATGTGTATTTGTTCTACCACCAACCGTTTTCCAAACTTGATTACAACAATCTGATTTCTCATTGCTTTGTTCAAAGAAAACAATTCTACAAACACTTGAACTCGTTGACTGAAATAACTAGCAAAAACCACAAACAAAGCCACGTTAGGTCCCGAGAGAACGACACTCGGGGACAACTTGCCATTGCACTCTAGTTTGTGTAGTGATAAGTGTTCTTAGGCTTTTAAACAAATTTAATTTGTGAAAAACGACATCATCAATTTGGCGCCGTTGCCGGGGACTTAACTCCTTTGGTTGGTGTTTTTGTTTTGGTTTTTTCAGCCAACATCTCTTTCCCACCCCTTATTTCTTTCTTGATTGAATTGTGTGAAAGTTTTGCGTAACTAACGGAAACTTACAGTTAGTTGAAGGCTTTGTTGTTGGACAGGTATGGAAGAAGTTTTCTTGAACGAAGCTTTCAAAGTCCGGTATGAGGCGATAAGGAAAGAGCCAGCGATTTATGTTGAACCGGAGGCTAGGTTATATGAGGTCACTGATGAAATTCTCTATAGCATAGCTACCTTCCGAGATTCGCCTTGCGAGAATGCATTACGATTCGTGGTAGAATACCGGCGTGATGTTGGGTTGTTACCACCACGTGATTTGAATGATGATCAGCTCTTGCGTCGGTTGTTTCCATGTGCTCTTACTGGAAAACCCAAGGAATGGTTGAGATCTTTGCCTGGGGGATCACTGAGAGTTGGCAAGACGTGGTAGACGCCTTTCTTGATCGGTTCCTTTCTCCTAGGGAATATGAAGAGCTCAAGAGGCGGATAATTGAATTCACTCAGCGGAAGGGAGAAAGGTTCTGCGATGCTCTAGAGAGATTTGAGCTCTACAAGAGCGAATGCCCACATCATCGGTTGAGCGAATATGAACTGATTACTTGTTTTTATCGGGGATTGGATGAAGACTTGCAGTTGGTGATAGATGGTGCATGTGACGGTATGGAGAATTGTACCGTATCCCAAATCAAAGAGGTTTTTGGGAGATTGCTCGTTGCGACACATAACCGTACTCTTGTGCCACCGGTTGACTACTCAGAGATGTATCGAGCACCCCAGCCTATTGCCATTAGTTCTTATGATGACAACTTCGATTATAAAGTGAAGACATGCTCGGGCGAAAATATTCCATATTACGTCTTTGAGGCTAAAGACTCGCAAGCTCAAGGTGAAGAGGAGTGCTTCTCCGAAGAGGAAGAGGAGGTGTTATCCACTCTAATGAAGGTTTGGGGAAATGTGCTCGAAGTAGCGGGTAAATACCAAGAGGATTTTGATACTAGAATGGAGTGTGTGTATGAAGTTCTAGGAGAATCTGAGGTCATGCTCGAGTTACTAGAAGAGAAAATGAGTGAAGAATGGGCATCCGAATGCCATGAGCAAGAGGAAAATTCACTGAAATCTCAAGCTGAGCGCTTGGGACAGCCAAGTGGGGGGCTTGAATTTCCAGTAGCTGAAGAAGAAGAAAAAAATTGGGAGTCAGGTTCCAAGCGTAGCGCTTGATAAGCGCTCCACTTGCGATCTCCCAAGCGGCTCGCTTGGGACCTGGGAGCAGAATCTGAAATTTTCCCCAACCGAGGGAATTTTGAATCTTGAAGGCGAGATAATTGAGGAGCTCAGGACTGATTTGGGAAGTGAAGAAGAGCATGGATAGAGCACAAGAGTAGAGGAAGAACTTGAAGAGGCAAACATACTTTTGCAGAGTGGCAAGGAATCAAGACCATCATATCCTTTGATGTATCCTTCTAAAGCTAAATCTTTGCATAATACATGTGATACAGGTGATGATGAGCAGCTGGAAAAGGAGGAGGAAGAAGAAGGGACACCAACTCCCAAGCTCGTTCCCGGAAAGGGAAAGGAAGGTGAGCAAGGGGGTGCACACCAAAAGGAAGGCGAACTTCATAAGTCAGCCAACCCTTACGTGCCTCGTAAGCCACATCTTCCATTTCCAGGGAGAGTTAAGGAGGCCAAGAGAGATATTCGAGACTCACCGATATATGGGATCTTGTCAAAAGTAGAGGTGAACGTTCCCCTTTTGGAATTGATTCAAAATATTCCCGCCTACACAAAATTTTTCAAGGAGGTGCGGAGTAATAAGAAAATCTTTCAAAAGGGGGAGGTAGCTGAACTCGAGATGGTTAATTCCGTGAACGAGTTACCTTTGAAACAAAAAGATCCCGGGAGTTTCATCATTAGTATCATCATGGGAAACGGCCGATCTGCAAAAGCAATGCTTGATTTGGGGGCTAGCATTAATCTAATGCCATACTCCATCTACAAGGCGTTGGGGTTAGGAGAAATCCAACCCACGAGCATGGTCGTTCAAATGGCTGATCGGAGTGTGAAACGCCCACTTGGGGTGGTTGAGGATATCCTAGTAAAGGTGGATCGACTCATCGTGCCAACCGACTTCGTGGTAATGGAAACGGCGGATGAGGGAACTAGTGCGCGAAAAGAGCACATAGTGCTTTTGGGCAGACCCTTTATGGCTACCACCAACACTTGCTTGGAGCTTCGAGGGAAGAAGATCACTATGGAAGTGCTCGGAGATAAGGTACAGATTGAACAATACAAACAGGTATACGCTCCTGACTCTGAAGAAGCTATAATTGAAGAGCTTAAATTTGTTGATTGCTATGAACCCGTTTCTTGCGATTCTTACTTTGCTCATCATATTAGTGACCCTTTAGAAGCCGCCCTCACTATGAACCTTGAAAAAGATTATGTAACTGAAGAAGTCCTAGCTATGATAGCCCTCCTAGATAATGCACCCGAAATTCCTCTAGGAGAAGAAGTAGAAGAGTCTCTAGGAATAGATGAGGAAGAAGGAGTGACCCCTCCACCTAGTGAACCAACCCTTGAGCTTAAACCATTACCAAGCCATTTGAAATATGTCTTCCTAGGAGAGAATGAGTCTAAACCTGTAATCATATCTTCTAAGCTTGGTAAGGAGGAAGAGGCTAAGTTAGTGGAGGTGTTGAAAAGAAACACCGGAGCCATAGGATGGAGCATAGGTGACATCAAGGGTATAAGCCCGGTGCAATGTACCCACAAAATAGCCTTGGAGGAAGATGCGAAACCTGTTAGGCAACCACAACGTAGGCTAAACCCAGCTATGCAAGATGTTGTGAAGAAAGCGGTGCTTAAACTCCTAGATGCTAAGATGATTTACCCACCTCCCGATAGAAAATGGGTTAGTCCCGTCCATGTAGTCCCTAAGAAGTCGGGTATCACGGTCGAAACAAATGATAAAGGGGAATTAGTACCCGTTAGGAAAACAACGGGGTGGCGTATGTGCATCGATTATAGGAAATTGAATTCTGCCACAAAGAAAGATCATTTTTCTTTACCATTTATTGATGATATGCTTAACCGCCTAGCTGGGCAAGAGTTCTATTGTTTCTTGGATGGTTTGTCAGGTTTCTACCAGATTCCTATAGCTCCTGAGGACCAAGAGAAGACCACCTTAACATGTCCTTTCGGCACTTTCGCATACCGTAGGATGCCCTTCGATTGTGCAATGCTCCGGCCACTTTCCAACGTTGCATGCTCTCCGTCTTCTCCGACATGGTGAATAAATTTGTTGAGGTATTTATGGATGATTTTTCCGTTTACGGTGATTCATTTGATGATTTTCTTGATAAACTTGATCGTGTCTTAAGGAGGTGTATTGAACGTAATCTTACCTTGAGTTGGGAAAAGAGTCCCTATATGGTTAAAGAGGGAATTGTGCTAGGACATGCTATTTCTAAAAGAGGGATAGAGGTAGACAAAGGGAAACTTGAAATCATTGAAAAGTTACCTCCACCTACTTGTGTGCGTGAATTGCAATCCTTCCTTGGGCATGTAGGCTTCCATAGGAGATTTATCAAAGATTTCTCTAAGATAGCTAAGTGCTTGAGTAACTTGCTTGCTAAAGATGTTCCTTCGAATTCACACAAGAATGTCTTGACGCTTTCCACACACTTAAGGAGAAACTCTTAACAGCCCCTATTGTAGTCTCTCCAGATTGGAAAATTCCTTTTGAAATTATGTGTGATGCTTCTGACTATGCTATGGGTGCTGTTCTTGGTCAAAAGGTTGATAACCGTTTCAGAGTGATTTACTATGCTAGTAAGACCTTAGATGCTGCTCAGATTAATTATACTACCACTGAGAAAGAATTCTTAGTGGTTATTTTTTCTCTAAGTAAATTCAGGTCCTATATTACTGGGTACAAAGTTTTGTTCACACTGACCATGCAGCTCTCAAGCATTTGATTGCTAAGCGTGAAACCAAGCCCCGCTTGATGCGTTGGGTACTTCTTCTCCAAGAGTTCAAAGTGGAGATAATTGATAAAAGTGGTAAGGAAAATCTAGTGGCGGACCACTTGTCCCGGTTGCCAAACATTCCACAAGATGTCACACCTGTCCCAGACGATTTGCGCGATGATCAGTTGATGCGCATAGAGTTGGAACCATGGTACGCTGATATCGTTAACTTCTTAGCCACAAATGTGATGCCAACCCATCTCTCTGGACCTGAACGGCGTTCACTTGTGAGGAATTGTCGCCATTACATATGGGATGACCCGTACTTGTTCCGCAAGGGAGGAGATGAAGTCTTGCGGAGGTGTGTACCCGAGAAAGAGCAATTGTCGATACTGAGATTCTTCCATGAGTTAGAATGTGGAGGGCATTATAGTGGCCAAAAGACCGCTCGCAAGGTGCTTCAATCCGGGTTCTTTTGGCCCTGCTTGTTTGAAGATGCGCGCTCATTTGTGGCGCAATGTGACTCATGCCAACGGAGTGGCAACATTGGCAAGCAACAAGAGATGACCCAGCAAGGTAACTTAGTTGTTGAGCCTTTTGATGTTTGGGGTATAGACTTTATGGGACCATTCCCTAAGAGTAATGGGTACGAAGTATATCTTGGTTGCGGTCGACTATGTCACCAAATGGGTAGAGGCTGTTCCCACCCGGACTAATGATGCCAAGGTTGTACTCTCTTTTCTTCGTGATGTGATCTTCAATAGGTTTGGGACCCCGAGGTCCATTATCAGCGATGGGGGAGCTCACTTTGTGAACAAGGTCTTCGCTAATCTCATGAAGAAGTACGGGGTGACACATTTCGTTGCTACTCCATATCATCCTCAAACATCTGGCCAAGTGGAAGTGAGCAATCGGCAAATCAAGAAAATCTTGGAGCGGGTGGTCAAACCCTCGAGGAAGGATTGGTCCACCAAGTTGCCAGATGCACTATGGGCATATAGGACTTCGTTCAAAACGGTGATTGGTACCACTCCCTACCGGCTTGTGTACGGGAAAGCTTGCCATCTACCCGTGGAGTTGGAGCATAGAGCACTTTGGGCTATCAAGCAATTGAACCTTGATATGGAGAAAGCCCGTGAAGAAAGACTTTTGCAACTCACCGAGCTAGATGAGCTAAGATTGAAAGCCTTCGAAAGTGGTAAGATATACAAGGAACGAGCAAAGAGGTATCATGATAGAGGCATCATCCGCAAGGATTTATTCCCAGGTCAAAAGGCACTCCTCTTCAACTCTCGGTTGCGAATTTTTCCTGGAAAACTCCGTTCTAGATGGGACGGACCATTTGAAATTGTCCGAGTAGCACCCCATGGTGCTGTGGAACTCTTGGACAACAAACCGGAGCTACCTTCAAAGTCAATGGCCAGAGAGTTAAGCCGTACCTAGAGCCTCTCGAGTCGACTCATGAAGTGGAAGTTGACTTGGTCGAGGTACCTATTGTATCTTAGTTCATTTCATTAGTTTCTTGCACTTTTTATTTGCTTTTGTAGTTGTGGCCTGTGTGCCTTTTGTCGTGATTCGTTTAGTCTAGTGTTTGTCTTGGTGCCTTAGGTGATTAAGATAGGAAAAAACATCGAAAATCTGGAATCAGAGCCAAGCGAAGCGCTTGGCAAGCCCAAGCGGTCCGCTTGGAATTCCATTAAGAATTTCATTCTTACTGGAATTTCAAGCGGAGCGCCTGGAGCCTCCCAAGCGCTCCGCTTGACAAGCGAACCGCTTGGCTCCCGCCAAGCGGTCCGCCTGGACCCTGTACCCAGATTTTCCTCGTTTTTTCCATTCTTCTCACCTTTGTGCACCCGTTTTCACATGTTTCTTGAGTCCTTTCAGGTACTACTCATATATAGGAGATTGGACACGAACCTTTATCTCAGGGAAGTGTACTTTCAATCCAATTTTTCCTTTTCATTCAACTTTTCTTTGCTCGAGGACGAGCAAAAGTTTAGGTTTGGGGAGGGGGTATTGGATTTTCAGTACTATATGCTTGTGTGGTTCGTACATGCTTGATATTACTCAAGTTCATGTGATTTTTCGTGTTTTTTCCTATTTTTGCATGCATATCATCCGTAGACTAGTTGTTGCACGTTGTTGTGTGTGGAGTTTATTGCCAAGTCTTTTGAACTTTTTTATTGAGTAGACTAAGTGTTTATGACCATTGATCATATGTTGCATCACTTTGCAAGAAGTTTGAGGCTTGTCTCGCTTGGTTTGTCACATTCGCATGTGCACTAGTTAAGCATAGTAGTCTCGACATCACCTTGAGTGGTGTTTCTTCTGCTGCGGTTCACGATGGCCTTATAAGATGATGCATGTTAGAGTCTATGGTTGTAAACCCGTGTAATTATGTACGTAAGAGGCGACAAGTTCTTCACCTCGATTAGAGATGGCCAAATGCCTAGGAAGGAGGTAGTGTGAGGTGTGCGATTCCTTGTATCAAACCTACGAATAGGTTTGGGGAGGGGGTTGCCTTATTGATCTTGTCTTTCGTCTTTGAGTCGTTGTAAAGTTTCCTTTTTCTTTTTTTTTGTTTTGTGTCCCAACCTATTCTTTCGAATAGGTTTGGGGAGGTGTTTTCGACACTTAGTACTGCTGCTTGCCCCGATATAAAAAAAAAAAAAAGAAAGAGAAAAAGAAAAGAAGAAAAAACAGAAAAGAAAAAGAAAAAAAAAAAAAAAGAAGAAGAAAGAAAATAAAGAATAAGACCCAAAAGCAAAAGAAGGGTCGTTGCAAGCCAAAAGTAGTCTCGTAGTGTCAAGTGTCATGTAAATATTTTGTCCTTGTGAAGTATCGAGTTGTAAATTCTATCTTTCGTTTCGTGTCGCCTTTGTCCAAGGCCTGTTCTTGACCACCCTCGTCTTGCTATTCAAGAAGTGGTTGAAAGAGGCTCATTCTTGAGAGTCTGGGTAGAATAGGGGAGTGTTATCTTTCTAAGGGAACCCTCCTTCGTTTGATGAGAGCCAGTATTGGTTCGCCCTCTCTTGAGGAAAAGTCTCGCCTGGTGAACAGTAGTAAGCCCTCGGTTTCATAGGCACGGGGCAATTGTAGTATGATAACATGCATCATTGTGTCGTCACTGACCAGGTTCAGGTAGAAGATGTTACGAGAGACTCCTTTGTTTAACCAAGTGCACATGAGAATGTGTATATTCGCAATCGAGGCATTCTTCAACCTACTTGCATGTCATGCTCATTTGGTTTGTTCATAAGCATTTGGTAGATTCAATAGATTAGTTCACTTTACTTGGCATGAGACTCCTTTTGTGTTGCATTTAGGATAGTTTGTTGCTTGAGGACAAGCAAAGGTTTGGTTTGGGAGTTTGATGAACGTATTTTTGACGCGTTCATCTTGTCTTTTTTACCTTCTTTTGCTATCTTTTAGCCTTGTTTTTTGGTTAGTTTTGTAGAATAGTGTCACGTTTTGTGTTTTCTGCATTTTCAGGCACTTAGGTACGAAACGGCATTTTTGGAGCTAAAAACGAGCCTTTTTGATGGAAAAGATGGCCCCGTTGAAGTTCCCCAATCTCTGTGGCTTGTTCGTGAGTGTTGAGCCTCAATAAGCATTGAGAAGGATGAGTCCAAGGCACCCGAGGACCGTACGAGGGCAAAAAGATTGAGTTTGAAGACAAAAATCTGCCCAGGAGCCAAGCTAAGCGCCTGGAATAGTGAAGCGCCCGCTTCATTTCCAGGAGCTTTGGCACAGCAGCCAAGCGAAGCGCTTGGAGGGCCCAAGTGCTTCGCTTGCCAAGCGCTCTGATGAATGTGTATTTTACACTTTCATTCGAGTCTTTTTCACCTATTTTCGCTATCCTCTATGTTAATTTAGCTATATTTTAGTACATTTATTAGAATAGTGTCACGTTTCCCTTTAGATTTTATTTTACAGGTTTGGTTGAAATTCGGAGATTTCCGGCAATTATATTGAAGTCTACAAGGAATTGGTGTTCCAGAAGCCTATTTGGAGTATCTGAAGGTTTCCGGATAGGATTTGGAGTCTAGGGGCGAATCTGGATGGTTAGAAGGCCACTAGAAGTCAGAAACCGAGTCCGAAAAGGTGAAGAAATCCAAAACCGCGTCGAAAACGCGGAAATTCCGCGAAATAACTGGGGGCGAACCGCCCAGCCTGCGGCGAACCGCCCCAGAGTTAATTCGGGGCCTATATATAGTGCTCAGTTTTCTCTCCGAAAATCATATCTTTCCAAGCCTACTTTCTCACCTCTCTCTATAGTTTTAGGTAGGGACTTCTCCCGGGCCTGTCCAGGGAGTTCCGTAGCTTAGGGGATACTTTTTCATAGCAGATTGGAGCTCGTAGGACCACAATCATCCGGAGATTGACAACCTTCGGTAACTTTGTATCTTACAGTTTATTCTACTTATTTTATATTCTTTCAATATGTTTTCTCTATGATTTCTGTTGATTGATGC
>CM051456.1:71120096-71199513 GCA_028274465.1 Plantago ovata
AAAAAGATTGAGTTTGAAGACAAAATCTGCCAGGAGCCAAGCTAAGCGCATGGACTAGTGAAGCGCTCCGCTCATTTCCAGGAGCTTTGGCACAGCCCGACAAGCGAAGCGCTTGGAGGGCCCAAGCGCTCGCTTGCCAAGCGCTCCGCTTGGCCTTCCAAGCGGTCCGCTTGGCAGGGAGGTTACGTTTTCGGATTTTCCTTCTTAGATCTGATCTTCTGTTACTTTTGGAGACTTTTGAACACTAGCTTCGTTTTGGAGAGCTCCTAGCCCCAAAACTCAGAGAAACTCAGATTACATTGTATTTTAGATGGATTAAGGTTTTGGCATAGGATTGATCCATGTTTCATCTACGCGAGAGGTTTTCATCAATACCACCGATTAGTGACAGCTTGGTGGTAACATTGTATCATTATCTCTTGTCTAGTAGTTTGATTTGATGTATTCTATTTACAATTCATATGATTTGATGTCTATGTTGAGAATATGAGTAGCTAAATCCTTTGTGTGGTGGTAGAAGTAGAATATGCATGCTATGGGTTATGTTTATGCTTACATGAGGTTGTGATTCAATCTTGCTGCAAATTCCTTCATATGATTCTTAGTTGCCTATAAAATATCTTCGAATTGAGTATAGTGACAAACTCTTGGTCAATGAAAGCTATAGGATTGTATGTTAGAGATTTGCAGCATGCTAGATAAATGGTGTTAGTGACAAGCACCTCTAAAGTATTGATAGTGATCTTTCATGATGTGTGTCTTGAAAGTTACCTAGACGAGTTGCTTAGCAGACTTGATCGAAGGTTTTACGCACTGAACTTGTGAGCATATTCGTAACCCATGCATGTGTATTTGTTCTACCACCAACCGTTTTCCAAACTTGATTACAACAATCTGATTTCTCGTTGCTTTGTTCAAGAACACAATTCTACAACACTTGAACTCGTTGACTGAAATACTAGCAAAAACCACAAACAAAGCCACGTTAGGTCCCGAGAGAACGACACTCGGGGACAACTTGCCATTGCACTCTAGTTTGTGTAGTGATAAGTGTTCTTAGGCTTTTAAACAAATTTAATTTGAAAAACGACATCATCATTTGGCGCCGTGCCGGGGACTTAACTCCTTTGGTTGGGTGTTTTTGTTTTTGGTTTTTTTCAGCCAACATCTCTTTCCACCCCTTATTTCTTTCTTGATTGAATTGTGTGAAAGTTTTGCGTAACTAACGGAAACTTACAGTTAGTTGAAGGCTTTGTTGTTGGACAGGTATGGAAGAAGTTTTCTTGAACGAAGCTTTCAAAGTCCGGTATGAGGCGATAAGGAAAGAGCCAGCGATTTTTGTTGAACCGGAGGCTAGGTTATATGAGGTCACTGATGAAATTCTCTATAGCATAGCTACCTTCCGAGATTCGCCTTGCGAGAATGCATTACGATTCGTGGTAGAATACCGGCGTGATGTTGGGTTGTTACCACCACGTGATTTGAATGATGATCAGCTCTTGCGTCGGTTGTTTCCATGTGCTCTTACTGGAAAACCCAAGGAATGGTTGAGATCTTTGCCTGGGGGATCACTGAGAGTTGGCAAGACGTGGTAGACGCCTTTCTTGATCGGTTCCTTTCTCCTAGGGAAATATGAAGAGCTCAAGAGGCGGATAATTGAATTCACTCAGCGGAAGGGAGAAAGGTTCTGCGATGCTCTAGAGAGATTTGAGCTCTACAAGAGCGAATGCCCACATCATCGGTTGAGCGAATATGAACTGATTACTTGTTTTTATCGGGGATGGATGAAGACTTGCAGTTGGTGATAGATGGTGCATGTGACGGTATGGAGAATTGTACCGTATCCCAAATCAAAGAGGTTTTTGGGAGATTGCTCGTTGCGACACATAACCGTACTCTTGTGCCACCGGTTGACTACTCAGAGATGTATCGAGCACCCCAGCCTATTGCCATTAGTTCTTATGATGACAACTTCGATTATAAAGTGAAGACATGCTCGGGCGAAAATATTCCATATTACGTCTTTGAGGCTGAAGACTCGCAAGCTCAAGGTGAAGAGGAGTGCTTCTCCGAAGAGGAAGAGGAGGTGTTATCCACTCTAATGAAGGTTTGGGGAAATGTGCTCGAAGTAGCGGGTAAATACCAAGAGGATTTTGATACTAGAATGGAGTGTGTGTATGAAGTTCTAGGAGAATCTGAGGTCATGCTCGAGTTACTAGAAGAGAAAATGAGTGAAGAATGGGCATCCGAATGCCATGAGCAAGAGGAAATTCACTGAAATCTCAAGCTGAGCGCTTGGGACAGCCAAGTGGGGGGCTTGAATTTCCAGTAGCTGAAGAAGAGAAGAAAAAATTGGGGTCAGGTTCCAAGCGAAGCGCTTGATAAGCGCTCCACTTGCGATCTCCCAAGCGGCTCGCTTGGGACCTGGGAGCAGAATCTGAAATTTTCCCCAACCGAGGGAATTTGAATCTTGAAGGCGAGATAATTGAGGAGCTCAGGACTGATTTGGGAAGTGAAGAAGAGCATGGATAGAGCTCAAGAGTAGAGGAAGAACTTGAAGAGGCAAACATACTTTTGCAGAGTGGCAAGGAATCAAGACCACCATATCCTTTGATGTATCCTTCTAAAGCTAAATCTTTGCATAATACATGTGATACAGGTGATGATGAGCAGCTGGAAAAGGAGGAGAAGAAGAAGGGACACCAACTCCCAAGCTCGTTCCCGGAAAGGGAAAGGAAGGTGCAGGGGGGGTGCACACCAAAAGGAAGGCGAACTTCATAAGTCAGCCAACCCTTACGTGCCTCCTAAGCCACATCTTCCATTTCCAGGGAGAGTTAAGGAGGCCAAGAGAGATATTCGAGACTCACCAATATATGGGATCTTGTCAAAAGTAGAGGTGAACGTTCCCCTTTTGGAATTGATTCAAAATATTCCCGCCTACACAAAATTTTTCAAGGAGGTGCGGAGTAATAAGAAAATCTTTCAAAAGGGGAGGTAGCTGACTCGAGATGGTTAATTCCGTGAACGAGTTACCTTTGAAACAAAAAGATCCCGGGAGTTTCATCATTAGTATCATCATGGGAAACGGCCGATCTGCAAAAGCAATGCTTGATTTGGGGGCTAGCATTAATCTAATGCCATACTCCATCTACAAGGCGTTGGGGTTAGGAGAAATCCAACCCACGAGCATGGTCGTTCAAATGGCTGATCGGAGTGTGAAACGCCCACTTGGGGTGGTTGAGGATATCCTAGTAAAGGTGGATCGACTCATCGTGCCAACCGACTTCGTGGTAATGGAAACGGCGGATGAGGGAACTAGTGCGCGAAAAGAGCACATAGTGCTTTTGGGCAGACCCTTTATGGCTACCACCAACACTTGCTTGGAGCTTCGAGGGAAGAAGATCACTATGGAAGTGCTCGGAGATAAGGTACAGATTGAACAATACAAACAGGTATACGCTCCTGACTCTGAAGAAGCTATAATTGAAGAGCTTAAATTTGTTGATTGCTATGAACCCGTTTCTTGCGATTCTTACTTTGCTCATCATATTAGTGACCCTTTAGAAGCCGCCCTCACTATGAACCTTGAAAAAGATTATGTAACTGAAGAAGTCCTAGCTATGATAGCCCTCCTAGATAATGCACCCGAAATTCCTCTAGGAGAAGAAGTAGAAGAGTCTCTAGGAATAGATGAGGAAGAAGGAGTGACCCCTCCACCTAGTGAACCAACCCTTGAGCTTAAACCATTACCAAGCCATTTGAAATATGTCTTCCTAGGAGAGAATGAGTCTAAACCTGTAATCATATCTTCTAAGCTTGGTAAGGAGGAAGAGGCTAAGTTAGTGGAGGTGTTGAAAAGAAACACCGGAGCCATAGGATGGAGCATAGGTGACATCAAGGGTATAAGCCCGGTGCAATGTACCCACAAAATAGCCTTGGAGGAAGATGCGAAACCTGTTAGGCAACCACAACGTAGGCTAAACCCAGCTATGCAAGATGTTGTGAAGAAAGCGGTGCTTAAACTCCTAGATGCTAAGATGATTTACCCACCTCCCGATAGAAAATGGGTTAGTCCCGTCCATGTAGTCCCTAAGAAGTCGGGTATCACGGTCGAAACAAATGATAAAGGGGAATTAGTACCCGTTAGGAAAACAACGGGGTGGCGTATGTGCATCGATTATAGGAAATTGAATTCTGCCACAAAGAAAGATCATTTTTCTTTACCATTTATTGATGATATGCTTAACCGCCTAGCTGGGCAAGAGTTCTATTGTTTCTTGGATGGTTTGTCAGGTTTCTACCAGATTCCTATAGCTCCTGAGGACCAAGAGAAGACCACCTTAACATGTCCTTTCGGCACTTTCGCATACCGTAGGATGCCCTTCGATTGTGCAATGCTCCGGCCACTTTCCAACGTTGCATGCTCTCCGTCTTCTCCGACATGGTGAATAAATTTGTTGAGGTATTTATGGATGATTTTTCCGTTTACGGTGATTCATTTGATGATTTTCTTGATAAACTTGATCGTGTCTTAAGGAGGTGTATTGAACGTAATCTTACCTTGAGTTGGGAAAAGAGTCCCTATATGGTTAAAGAGGGAATTGTGCTAGGACATGCTATTTCTAAAAGAGGGATAGAGGTAGACAAAGGGAAACTTGAAATCATTGAAAAGTTACCTCCACCTACTTGTGTGCGTGAATTGCAATCCTTCCTTGGGCATGTAGGCTTCCATAGGAGATTTATCAAAGATTTCTCTAAGATAGCTAAGTGCTTGAGTAACTTGCTTGCTAAAGATGTTCCTTCGAATTCACACAAGAATGTCTTGACGCTTTCCACACACTTAAGGAGAAACTCTTAACAGCCCCTATTGTAGTCTCTCCAGATTGGAAAATTCCTTTTGAAATTATGTGTGATGCTTCTGACTATGCTATGGGTGCTGTTCTTGGTCAAAAGGTTGATAACCGTTTCAGAGTGATTTACTATGCTAGTAAGACCTTAGATGCTGCTCAGATTAATTATACTACCACTGAGAAAGAATTCTTAGTGGTTATTTTTTCTCTAAGTAAATTCAGGTCCTATATTACTGGGTACAAAGTTTTTGTTCACACTGACCATGCAGCTCTCAAGCATTTGATTGCTAAGCGTGAAACCAAGCCCCGCTTGATGCGTTGGGTACTTCTTCTCCAAGAGTTCAAAGTGGAGATAATTGATAAAAGTGGTAAGGAAAATCTAGTGGCGGACCACTTGTCCCGGTTGCCAAACATTCCACAAGATGTCACACCTGTCCCAGACGATTTGCGCGATGATCAGTTGATGCGCATAGAGTTGGAACCATGGTACGCTGATATCGTTAACTTCTTAGCCACAAATGTGATGCCAACCCATCTCTCTGGACCTGAACGGCGTTCACTTGTGAGGAATTGTCGCCATTACATATGGGATGACCCGTACTTGTTCCGCAAGGGAGGAGATGAAGTCTTGCGGAGGTGTGTACCCGAGAAAGAGCAATTGTCGATACTGAGATTCTTCCATGAGTTAGAATGTGGAGGGCATTATAGTGGCCAAAAGACCGCTCGCAAGGTGCTTCAATCCGGGTTCTTTTGGCCCTGCTTGTTTGAAGATGCGCGCTCATTTGTGGCGCAATGTGACTCATGCCAACGGAGTGGCAACATTGGCAAGCAACAAGAGATGACCCAGCAAGGTAACTTAGTTGTTGAGCCTTTTGATGTTTGGGGTATAGACTTTATGGGACCATTCCCTAAGAGTAATGGGTACGAAGTATATCTTGGTTGCGGTCGACTATGTCACCAAATGGGTAGAGGCTGTTCCCACCCGGACTAATGATGCCAAGGTTGTACTCTCTTTTCTTCGTGATGTGATCTTCAATAGGTTTGGGACCCCGAGGTCCATTATCAGCGATGGGGGAGCTCACTTTGTGAACAAGGTCTTCGCTAATCTCATGAAGAAGTACGGGGTGACACATTTCGTTGCTACTCCATATCATCCTCAAACATCTGGCCAAGTGGAAGTGAGCAATCGGCAAATCAAGAAAATCTTGGAGCGGGTGGTCAACCCTCGAGGAAGGATTGGTCCACCAAGTTGCCAGATGCACTATGGGCATATAGGACTTCGTTCAAAACGGTGATTGGTACCACTCCCTACCGGCTTGTGTACGGGAAAGCTTGCCATCTACCCGTGGAGTTGGAGCATAGAGCACTTTGGGCTATCAAGCAATTGAACCTTGATATGGAGAAAGCCCGTGAAGAAAGACTTTTGCAACTCACCGAGCTAGATGAGCTAAGATTGAAAGCCTTCGAAAGTGGTAAGATATACAAGGAACGAGCAAAGAGGTATCATGATAGAGGCATCATCCGCAAGGATTTATTCCCAGGTCAAAAGGCACTCCTCTTCAACTCTCGGTTGCGAATTTTTCCTGGAAAACTCCGTTCTAGATGGGACGGACCATTTGAAATTGTCCGAGTAGCACCCCATGGTGCTGTGGAACTCTTGGACAACAAAACCGGAGCTACCTTCAAAGTCAATGGCCAGAGAGTTAAGCCGTACCTAGAGCCTCTCGAGTCGACTCATGAAGTGGAAGTTGACTTGGTCGAGGTACCTATTGTATCTTAGTTCATTTCATTAGTTTCTTGCACTTTTTATTTGCTTTTGTAGTTGTGGCCTGTGTGCCTTTTGTCGTGATTCGTTTAGTCTAGTGTTTGTCTTGGTGCCTTAGGTGATTAAGATAGGAAAAAACATCGAAAATCTGGAATCAGAGCCAAGCGAAGCGCTTGGCAAGCCCAAGCGGTCCGCTTGGAATTCCATTAAGAATTTCATTCTTACTGGAATTTCAAGCGGAGCGCCTGGAGCCTCCCAAGCGCTCCGCTTGACAAGCGAACCGCTTGGCTCCCGCCAAGCGGTCCGCCTGGACCCTGTACCCAGATTTTCCTCGTTTTTTCCATTCTTCTCACCTTTGTGCACCCGTTTTCACATGTTTCTTGAGTCCTTTCAGGTACTACTCATATATAGGAGATTGGACACGAACCTTTATCTCAGGGAAGTGTACTTTCAATCCAATTTTTCCTTTTCATTCAACTTTTCTTTGCTCGAGGACGAGCAAAAGTTTAGGTTTGGGGAGGGGGTATTGGATTTTCAGTACTATATGCTTGTGTGGTTCGTACATGCTTGATATTACTCAAGTTCATGTGATTTTTCGTGTTTTTTCCTATTTTTGCATGCATATCATCCGTAGACTAGTTGTTGCACGTTGTTGTGTGTGGAGTTTATTGCCAAGTCTTTTGAACTTTTTTATTGAGTAGACTAAGTGTTTATGACCATTGATCATATGTTGCATCACTTTGCAAGAAGTTTGAGGCTTGTCTCGCTTGGTTTGTCACATTCGCATGTGCACTAGTTAAGCATAGTAGTCTCGACATCACCTTGAGTGGTGTTTCTTCTGCTGCGGTTCACGATGGCCTTATAAGATGATGCATGTTAGAGTCTATGGTTGTAACCCGTGTAATTATGTACGTAAGAGGCGACAAGTTCTTCACCTCGATTAGAGATGGCCAAATGCCTAGGAAGGAGGTAGTGTGAGGTGTGCGATTCCTTGTATCAAACCTACGAATAGGTTTGGGGAGGGGGTTGCCTTATTGATCTTGTCTTTCGTCTTTGAGTCGTTGTAAAGTTTCCTTTTTCTTTTTCTTTTGTTTTGTGTCCCAACCTATTCTTTCGAATAGGTTTGGGGAGGTGTTTTCGACACTTAGTACTGCTGCTTGCCCCGATATAAAAAAAAAAAAAAGAAAGAGAAAAAGAAAAGAAGAAAAAACAGAAAAGAAAAGAAAAAAAAAAAAAAAGAAGAAGAAAGAAAATAAAGAATAAGACCCAAAAGCAAAAGAAGGGTCGTTGCAAGCCAAAAGTAGTCTCGTAGTGTCAAGTGTCATGTAAATATTTTGTCCTTGTGAAGTATCGAGTTGTAAATTCTATCTTTCGTTTCGTGTCGCCTTTGTCCAAGGCATGTTCTTGACCACCCTCGTCTTGCTATTCAAGAAGTGGTTGAAAGAGGCTCATTCTTGAGAGTCTGGGTAGAATAGGGGAGTGTTATCTTTCTAAGGGAACCCTCCTTCATTTGATGAGAGCAAGTATTGGTTCGCCCTCTCTTGAGGAAAAGTCTCGCCTGGTGAACAGTAGTAAGCCCTCGGTTTCATAGGCACGGGGCAATTGTAGTATGATAACATGCATCATTGTGTCGTCACTGACCAGGTTCAGGTAGAAGATGTTACGAGAGACCCCTTTGTTTAACCAAGTGCACATGAGAATGTGTATATTCGCAATCGAGGCATTCTTCAACCTACTTGCATGTCATGCTCATTTGGTTTTGTTCATAAGCATTTGGTAGATTCAATAGATTAGTTCACTTTACTTGGCATGAGACTCCTTTTGTGTTGCATTTAGGATAGTTTGTTGCTTGAGGACAAGCAAAGGTTTGGTTTGGGGAGTTTGATGAACGTATTTTTGACGCGTTCATCTTGTCTTTTTTACCTTCTTTTGCTATCTTTTAGCCTTGTTTTTTGGTTAGTTTTGTAGAATAGTGTCACGTTTTGTGTTTTCTGCATTTTCAGACACTTAGGTACGAAACGGCATTTTTGGAGCTAAAAACGAGCCTTTTTGATGGAAAAGATGGCCCCGTTGAAGTTCCCCAATCTCTGTGGCTTGTTCGTGAGTGTCTGAGCCTCAATAAGCATTGAGAAGGATGAGTCCAAGGCACCCGAGGACCGTACGAGGGCAAAAAGATTGAGTTTGAAGACAAAAATCTGCCCAGGAGCCAAGCTAAGCGCCTGGAATAGTGAAGCGCCCCGCTTCATTTTCCAGGAGCTTTGGCACAGCAGCCAAGCGAAGCGCTTGGAGGGCCCAAGTGCTTCGCTTGCCAAGCGCTCTGATGAATGTGTATTTTACACTTTCATTCGAGTCTTTTTCACCTATTTTCGCTATCCTCTATGTTAATTTAGCTATATTTTAGTACATTTTATTAGAATAGTGTCACGTTTCCCTTTAGATTTTATTTTACAGGTTTTGGTTGAAATTCGGAGATTTCCGGGCAATTATATTGAAGTCTACAAGGAATTGGTGTTCCAGAAGCCTATTTGGAGTATCTGAAGGTTTCCGGATAGGATTTGGAGTCTAGGGGTCGAATCTGGAGGTTAGAAGGCCACTAGAAGTCAGAAACCGAGTCCGAAAAGGTGAAGAAATCCAAAACCGCGTCGAAAACGCGGAAATTCCGCGAAATAACTGGGGGCGAACCGCCCCAGCCTGCGGCGAACCGCCCCAGAGTTAATTCGGGGCCTATATATAGTGCTCAGTTTTCTCTCCGAAAATCATATCTTTCCAAGCCTACTTTCTCACCTCTCTCTATAGTTTTAGGTAGGGACTTCTCAGGGCCTGTCCAGGGAGTTCCGTAGCTTAGGGGATACTTTTTCATAGCAGATTGGAGCTCGTAGGACCACAATCATCCGGAGATTGACAACCTTCGGTAACTTTGTATCTTACAGTTTTATTCTACTTATTTTATATTCTTTCAATATGTTTTCTTCTATGATTTCTGTTGATTGCATGCCTATTATGAGTAGCTAAACTTATCATTGGTGGTAGTATGTGAATTCTTAGCGAGGGAAGATAATCATGCTAATGGCTATATCGCGCATTATACTCCGTGTCATTGCTTTATTTCGTTGATCAGTTGTAACCAAAATTCTCGTATGTTGTATTGATTATTATGCACACTTGGACACTTGTCGACCATCGGACCAATTATCTTCGTAGTGTTGAATAATTACGGAACACATTAGGACGTTAGTTGTTGACAAGTCAGACCAAGTTATCTTCGTAGTGCTTAATACTTGCAACAGGACACTAGATTGATTCAAACATCTCTATACAAGACCGAGGAATTTATGCATGATTATCGACCCATTATGTTAAGAAAGACCATACTATCACCAATCTCCATTATCTGCTAGAAACCCCCTATTGCTATCTGTCTGTTGCTTTTATATTCTTAATTAGATTTGATAAAGCTAGTATAGTCCTGAGAGAACGACACTCGAGTCATTCTACTGCTACACTACGGTTTTCGTTGTAGTTGTGGATTGCCTTTGGCAAATTACAAATATATTTGATTGAATCTGACACGTTCATCAAATTGGCGCCGCTGCCGGGGACTATACTCCTTTTTTCTGTTTAATTTGTTTATATTTACAGCTTTAGATTCCTAATTCTATTAGTTTTAGTTTTCCTTTTTAATCTCTCTCTGATACAGCTTTCCTAGTTTGTTTCTAATCACTTTTCCTAGTCTGTCACAGATAGTGTATGCCGCATACACGTTCTGCTGGAACACCGCTTGCTAATTCAATTGCTGAGATCGACAGAGTCTACCACCAAAGAAGGCGACTACTTGAAAGGCGCGCACTAGAGGAAATAGAGGAAACCGATTTCTCTGAATCTCTACTTAGTCTCTTCAAGGAAATCGATGGAATGGCAGAAGCTAGACCACTGAAGGCATGGGTTCAACCCACCAAGGATCGTATGAGGGGACCGGCGATTGTTCTTTCGTCTGCAACCCGAGATCTGGAGATCAAGAACCACGCATTCCAACAACTTCCGAGGTTCTATGGCTTATCAAGGAAAGATGTGATGGGGTACTTGCACGATATCGATGATTTCGTCAACCAACTCCCACGACCCGGAGCTGACATAACAACGGATGAGTTAAGGATGAAGGTTTTTGCTATGGGACTTGGCAACAGAGCCAAGTCATGGCTGAGTTCTCTTCCAGCAGGCTCGCTGGACACTTGGGAAAAGGTTTTTTCAGCTTTCATGGAGAAGTACTTCCCTCACACCTTGACTACCGCGCTAAAGGCGCAGATCACTGGATTCAAACAGGACTATGATGAGACCATCTACACCGCGTTCGAGAGGTTCCAAGATCTCACGAACAAGTGCCCTCACCATGGTTTGAACTTTCCGACCTAGTCAAACAATTCTACAATGGACTAACCTTCGAGAACCAACAAGTGGTGGATTTCCAATGCCGGGGCAATATTTGGGAGGAAACCGCAGAAGCCGTCTGGGCAGTTTTCGAAAGGCTTGCTAAGGGTTCGCAGTTCAAGGACCCAAGAGAAATGGGTAGGAGACGTGGACCTGAAGCTCCACTGACTCAAGAAGCCCCTATGTATAGGGGGAATGGGGATCAATTCGAGTGCTTTACCAACGAATTGAAGCAAGTCCTCAAGCGCGCTACCGGAACAACTGTTTCGAACGAAGTATGCCGAATATGCAAGAACTATGGGCATGGGGCTCATATGTGTAGATCGGAGTTGGCGTACAATGATGGCAACTAGGCTCGAGCAGGCGAAGAAGAAGCCTTTGCTACGGAATTTGGTACTCAAGAAGTTAGCTACGGACAAGACGGTAGGAATCCTCGAGGTGGATTTTGGAGAAGGGGATTCCGAAACAATCAAGGATATGCACCGGCTAACCAAACTTATGGACCTAACCAAGACCGTAGTAGGCTAAACTATGGTAATGATCACTGCGAAAACCCCGCTCCGAGAGAGCCACCGAAGTCAAAGTCGGCTCAACTGATGGAGAACTTGCAAAAGATGGTCGATCACACACAAAGTTTTCTCAAACGTTATGAAGAAGATTCTGAGAAGACTAGGTCAAGGCTCGATAGGTTGGAAGAGAGAACTAGGCTTGCCCATCAAAAGATGCAAGAGTTGATCGACCGAGGAGCAAGTAGGGAGCAAGGCAAACTGCCTAGCAACACTGTGAAGTCGAATGCCATTACATTGGTTGGTGATGTACCTGACGAAATCACCATCAAAAAGGTTGTTAGGTGCGAGTGTTGCATGAAGGAAGAACTTCTACAGTCTGAGGAAGAAGAGAAGGACCTTGGTTCTGACACAAGTGATTAGGAGCAAGAGGATCCCGAACCACTCCCTAAAAGTTTTGATGTTAAGGTAGGGATTGGTGAGCTTGAAGATGTCCGTGCCACACTAGACACGGGATCCTATTCAAACATAATTCCTTTGAATGTGTTTGAAAAGAGCAACCTTGGAAAACTATCTGAGCAAAGGGCTATTGTGCAACTGGCGGGTGGATCCTTTATGAGACCCGAGGGCGTTGTGAAAAATGTGTTGGTCAAGATTGGTGAAGCATCTATATACACCAATTTTGTAGTTATGCCGGCGTCTGCACCTGGAACGGGGGATGTCATACTCTTAGGGAAAACGTTCTTGACTAAACTACGCTCCGTGATGGACATCTACCAAAGAACTTGCACTATCGAAGTGGATGGCAAGCAACACGTGTTGCAAGCCATACCTGATCCACCTGAACCGCCTGATATTACTACTCACTACTGTGGTCTTGCAGCCTATATTCTTTCTTATTCACAGGTTCGTGGCATGGAAAGGAGATCAATGAAGGGGAAGCCTAGTACCCGCAAAAAGAAGAGATAGGCACGGACAGGAGTCGAGTCAAAGACTTTAAACAATGGCGCTATCCGGGAGGCAACCCGGAGATTTTATCGCTTTCTTTACCGCTTTAGATTTTATCTCACGAGTTTGATTGAGTATTATAGGTCACTTATACAAGCATTAGCTCTCACCTTGGATCCACTTTCGACGTTCGAGACGAGCGGCGACGTTCAGGTTTGGGGAGGAGGCTATCGCTAGTTATCTCTATACTTATCTTGCTTATGATAAACTCGTGAAATTTTTTGCATTTGCACGTTTACTGCTTTCTTAGATTTTTCTAGGTTGCATTCACTATATTCATCCTAGGATAGTCTTGCATGTTTTATATGGAGTTTATTGCCGAATTTTTTGAACTTTTTTATTGGGTAGATCAACTAACTATGCCATTAATCGTATGCTTCATCTCTATGAATTTGTTTGAGGTTTTTCTCGCTTGGCTTGTCACATTTATGTATTGCACTTAGTTAAGCTTGGTAGTCTCGACATCACTTAGTGGTGTTTTCTCTACTGCGGTTCACGAAGGCCTTTATAATAGGATGATGCATGTTAGGGTCTTATGGTTGTTTTCCCGAGTAATTATGTACCTAAGAGGCAACAAGTCTTCACCATGCTTTGAGATTGCTAAATGCCTAGGAAGGATGTAGTGTGAGGTTGTGTGATCCTTTGTTTATAACCTATTCTTCCGAATAGGTTTGGGGAGGGGGTTACACCATCATAGACTTGTTTCTGTTTTTCATTTTCGTATCGTGAGTTTATTTTCCTTTTCCGCAAATTTTGTACTCCAACCTATTCTTTCGAATAGGTTTGGGTAAGTTGTGTGAGTCATTTTGTTTCTCTTTTTGTTATGCTACTGCTGGCTAGAAAAATCGAAAAAAAAAAGAAAGAAAAATTCCAGAAAAAAAAAAGAGAAAAAGAAAAAAAATCTGGAAAGAAAAAATGAAAAAAAGAAGACCCCAAAAAAGCAAAGAAGGGTCCAAAAAATAAAGTCAAATAGCAGTTTAGCAAAGTGTTGAGTCTTATTTTCCATTTTTGTAATGTTCGTAATCGTGTTGTAATTTTCTATTTTTATCTTTTTTGTCTTAAGTATCATATGTTCTAGACCACCCTCGTCCTGCCATTCAGGAAGTGGTGAATAGCTTAAGACTTTACTTGAGAGATGGGTAGAATAGGGGAGAGTTATCTTTTATAGGGAACCCTCCTTCATTTGATGAGAGCCAGTACTGGTTCGACCTCTTTTGAGGAAAAGTCTTAACATGGTGGAACAACAGTAAGTCCTCAGTTTCATAGGCACGGGGCAACCATTCGTATCTTAGCATGCTTCATTACGTCATCACTGACTAGGTCCAGGTAGAGAATGTTACGAGAGACTATCTTGTTTTGACATAAGTGCCTATGTGGATGTGTATAAGTCAATCGAGGTATTGTTCAACCTATATTCATGCTTTGATTTATATGGTTTTTGTTCATATGTTTTTTGGTAGATTCAGTAGATTAGTTCATTTTATTTGGCATGAGACTCCATTTTGTGTCTTGCATTTCTTTTGTATTAGAGTCTAGCTTAGTTGCTTGAGGACAAGCAAAGGTTCGGTTTGGGAAGTTTGATGAATGTGTATTTTACACTTTCATTCGAGTCTTTTTCACCTATTTTAGCTATCCTCTATGTTAATTTAGCTATAGGGGAGTGTTATCTTTCTAAGGGAACCCTCCTTCGTTTGATGAGAGCCAGTATTGGTTCGCCCTATCTTGAGGAAAAGTCTCGCCTGGTGAACAGTAATAAGCCCTCGGTTTCATAGGCACGGGGCAATTGTAGTATGATAACATGCATCATTGTGTCGTCACTGACCAGGTTCAGGTAGAAGATGTTACGAGAGACTCCTTTGTTTAACCAAGTGCACATGAGAATGTGTATATTCGCAATCGAGGCATTCTTCAACCTACTTGCATGTCATGCTCATTTGGTTTTGTTCATAAGCATTTGGTAGATTCAATAGATTAGTTCACTTTACTTGGCATGAGACTCCTTTTGTGTTGCATTTAGGATAGTTTGTTGCTTGAGGACAAGCAAAGGTTTGGTTTGGGGAGTTTGATGAACGTATTTTTGACGCGTTCATCTTGTCTTTTTTACCGTCTTTTGCTATCTTTTAGCCTTGTTTTTTGGTTAGTTTTGTAGAATAGTGTCACGTTTTGTGTTTTCTGCATTTTCAGACACTTAGGTACGAAACGGCATTTTTGGAGCTAAAAACGAGCCTTTTTGATGGAAAAGATGGCCCCGTTGAAGTTCTCCAATCTCTGTGGCTTGTTCGTGAGTGTCTGAGCCTCAATAAGCATTGAGAAGGATGAGTCCAAGGCACCCGAGGACCGTACGAGGGCAAAAAGATTGAGTTTGAAGACAAAAATCTGCCCAGGAGCCAAGCTAAGCGCCTGGAATAGCGAAGCGCTCCGCTTCATTTTCCAGGAGCTTTGACACAGCAGCCAAGCGAAGCGCTTGGAGGGCCCAAGTGCTTCGCTTGCCAAGCGCTCTGATGAATGTGTATTTTACACTTTCATTCGAGTCTTTTTCACCTATTTTAGCTATCCTCTATGTTAATTTAGCTATATTTTAGTACATTTTATTAGAATAGTGTCACGTTTCCCTTTAGATTTTATTTTACAGGTTTTGGTTGAAATTCGGAGATTTCCGGGCAATTATATTGAAGTCTACAAGGAATTGGTGTTCCAGAAGCCTATTTGGAGTATCTGAAGGTTTCCGGATAGGATTTGGAGTCTAGGGGTCGAATCTGGAGGTTAGAAGGCCACTAGAAGTCAGAAACCGAGTCCGAAAAGGTGAAGAAATCCAAAACCGCGTCGAAAACGCGGAAATTCCGCGAAATAACTCGGGGGCGAACCGCCACAGAGTTAATTCGGGGCCTATATGTAGTGCTCAGTTTTCTCTCCGAAAATCATATCTTTCCAAGCCTACTTTCTCACCTCTCTCTATAGTTTTAGGTAGGGACTTCCCAGGACCTGTCCTGGGAGTTCCGTAGATTAAGGGATACTTTTTCATAGCAGATTGGAGCTCGTAGGACCACAATCATCCGGAGATTGACAACCTTCGGTAACTTTGTATCTTACAGTTTTATTCTACTTATTTTATATTCTTTCAATATGTTTTCTTCTATGATTTCTGTTGATTGCATGCCTATTATGAGTAGCTAAACTTATCATTGGTGGTAGTATGTGAATTCTTAGCGAGGGAAGATAATCATGCTAATGGCTATATCGCGCATTATACTCCGTGTCATTGCTTTATTTCGTTGATCAGTTGTAACCAAAATTCTCGTATGTTGTATTGATTATTATGCACACTTGGACACTTGTCGACCATCAGACCAATTATCTTCGTAGTGTTGAATAATTACGGAACACATTAGGACGTTAGTTGTTGACAAGTCAGACCAAATTATCTTCGTAGTGCTTAATACTTGCAACAGGACACTAGATTGATTCAAAGATCTCTATGCAAGACCGAGGAATTTATGCATGATTATCGACCCATTATGTTAAGAAGGACCATACTATCACCAATCTCCATTATCTGCTAGAAACCCCCTATTGCTATCTGTCTGCTGCTTTTATATTCTTAATTAGATTTGATAAAGCTAGTATAGTCCTGAGAGAACGACACTCGAGTCATTCTACTGCTACACTACAGTTTTCGTTGTAGTTGTGGATTGCCTTTGGCTAATTACAAATATATTTGATTGAATCTGACACGTTCATCACGCTCCGCTTGGCCTCTCCAAGCGGTCCACTTGGCAGCGGTTACGTTTTTGGATTTTCCTTCTAAGATCTGATCTTCTGTTACTTTTTGGAGACTTTTGAACACTAGCTTCGTTTTGGAGAGCTCCTAAGCCCCAAAACTCAGAGAAAACTCAGATTACATTGTATTTTAGATTGGATTAAAGGTTTTGGCATAGGATTGCATCCATTGTTTCATCTACGGAGAGGTTTTCATCAATACCCACCGATTAGTGACAGCTTGGTGGTAACATTGTATCATTATCTCTTGTCTAGTAGTTTGATTTGATGTATTCTATTTACAATTCATATGATTTGATGTCTATGTTGATGAATATGAGTAGCTAAATCCTTTGTGTTGGTGGTAGAATGTAGAATATGCATGCTATGGGTTATGTTTATGCTTACATGAGGTTGTGAGTCAATCTTGCTGCAAATTTCTTCATATGATTCTTAGTTGCCTATAAAATATATTCGAATTGAGTATAGTGACAAACTCTTGGTCAATGAAAGCTATAGGATTGTATGTTAGAGATTTGCAGCATGCTAGATAAATGGTGTTAGTGACAAGCACCTCTAAATTATTGATAGTGACCTTTCATGATGTGTGTCTTGAAAGTTACCTAGACGAGTTGCTTAGCAGACTTGATCGAAGGTTTTACGCACTGAACTTGTGAGCATATTCATAACCCATGCATGTGTATTTGATTTCTACCACCAACCGTTTTCCAAACTTGATTACAACAATCTGATTTCTCGTTGCTTTGTTCAAAGAAAACAATTCTACAAACACTTGAACTCGTTGACTGAAATAACTAGCAAAAACCACAAACAAAGCCACGTTAGGTCCCGAGAGAACGATACTCGGGGACAACTTGCCATTGCACTCTAGTTTGTGTAGTGATAAGTGTTCTTAGGCTTTTAAACAAATTTAATTGGTGAAAAACGACATCATCACGGGGCAAGTCGCCCCGTGCGGGGTGAATCGCCCGCGAGACCAGAGAGCGTGGAGCTCTCTGGACTTGTGGGGCGATTCTCCCCCCATGGGGGGCGATTCGCCCCCCACCTCCTGAGGTGGGGAGACGAAACTTTCGACAAAAAACGCGGTTTTTAATCCCCGAAACCATTTTTCTCATAAAACCACTCGAAAAATCTCACTCAAACATAACATAAGCACATTCGACACAGAAACGAACAAATTCACATATGAAAAGCAAATTGTTCAAGTATGAATGCATGCAATAAAGCGGTAAAAAAGCGATAAAAACTTCGGGTTGCCTCCCGGATAGCGCCATTGTTTAAAGTCTTTGACTCGACTCTTGTTTGCGCCTAGCTCTTCTTTTTTAGGGTACTAGACTTCCCCTTCATGGATCTCCTCCTCATGCCACGAACCTGTGAATAAGAATGAACATAGACAGCAAGACCACAGTAGTTAATTGTGTGAGAAGTATCAGGTGGATCAGATATGGCTCGCAACACATGTCGCTTGCCATCCACCTCAATGGTGCAAGTCCTTCGGTAGATGTCTATCACGGAGCGTAGCTTAGTCAAGAACGTTCGCCCCAAGAAAACGACATCCCCCATCCCAAGTGTAGACGCCGTCATAACTACAAAATTGGTGTATACAGAAGTTTCACCAATCTTGACCAATACGTTCTTCAAAACGCCTTCGGGTCTCACAAAGGATCCATCCGCCAGTTGCACAATAGCCTTATGCTCAGATAGTTTTCCAAGGCTACTCTTCTCAAACACATTCATAGGGAGCACATTAGAGTAGGATCCCGTGTCTAGTGTGGCACGGACATCTTCAAGCTCACCAATCCCGACCTTAACATCGAAACTTTGAGGGAGTGGCTGGGGATCCTCTTGCTCCTCTTCACTCTCGTCAGAACCAAGGTCCTTCTCTTCTTCCTTAGCCTGTGGGGGCACTTCCCCCTTGCAACACTCGCACTTAGCAACCTTCTTGACGGTGATTTCGACAGGTAGATCACCCACCAAGGTAATGGACATCGACTTCTCAGTGTTGCTAGGCAGCTTGCCTTGCTCCCTACTCGCTCCTCGGTCGATCAACTCTTGCATCTTTTGTTGGGCAAGCCTAGTGCTCTCTTCCAATCGATCAAGCCTTGCCCTTGTTTTTCTCAAAATCTTCTTCATAACGTTTGAGAAAACTTTGGGTGTGATCAACCATCTTTTGCAAGTTCTCCATCATTTGAGCCGACTTTGACTTCGGTTGCTCTTTCGGCAGTGGTCATTACCATAGTTTAGCCTACTACGGTCTTGGTTAGGGCCATAAGTTTGGCTAGCCGGTGCATATCCTTGATTGTTTCGGAACCCTCTTCTCCAAAATCCACCTCGAGGATTCCTTTCATCTTGTCCGTAGCTAGCTTCTTGAGTACCAAACTCTGTAGCAAAGGCTTCCTCTTCGCCTCCTTGAGCCCAGTTGCCATCATCATACGCAAGCTCCAATCTACACATATGAGCCCCATGCCCATAGTTCTTGCATATTCGGCAAACTTCGTTCGAAACAGTTGTTCCAGTGGCGCTCTTGAAGACTTGCTTCAATTCGTTGGTAAAGCACTCGAATTGATCCCCATTCCCCCTATACATAGGGGCTTCATGAGTAGGTGGAGCTTCAAGTCCACGTCTCCTAACCATTGCCCTTGGGTCCTTGAACTGTGACCCCTTAGCAAGCCTTTCTAAAACCGCCCAGACGGCTTCTGCAGTTTCCTCCCAAATATTGCCTCGGCATTGGAAGTCCACCACTTGTTGGTTCTCGAAGGTTAGTCCATTGTAGAAGTGTTGGACTAGGTCAGAAAGCTAAAAACCATGGTGAAGGCACTTGTTTGTGAGATCTTGGAACCTCTCAAACGCGGTGTAGATGGTCTCATCATAGTCCTGTTTGAATCCACTGATTTGCGCCTTTAGCGCGGTAGTCAAGGTGTGAGGGAAGTATTTTTCCATGAAAGCTGAAAAAACCTTCTCCCAAATGTCCAGCGAGCCTGCTGGTAGAGAACTCAACCATGACTTGGCTTTGTCGCCAAGCCCCATAGCAAAAACCTTCATCCTCAACTCATTCGTTGTTATTTCAGCTCTGGGTCGTGGGAGTTGGTTGACGAAATCATCGATATCGTGCAAGTACCCCATCACATCTTCCCTTGCTAAGCCATAGAACCTCAGAAGTTGTTGGAATGCGTGGTTCTTGATTTCCAGATCTCGAGTTGCAGACGAAAGAACAATCGCCGGTCCCCTCATACGATCCTTGGAGGGTTGAACCCATGCCTTTAGTGTTCTAGCTTCTGCCATTCCGCGATTTCCTTGAAAAGACTGTGTAGAGATTCAGAGAAATCGGTATCCTCTAATTCCTCTAGTTCACGCCTTTGAAGTAGTCGCCTTCTTTGGTGGTAGACTCTGTCGATCTCAGCAATTGAATCAGCAAGCGGTGTTCCTCTAGATCGTGTATGTGGCATACACTATCTGTAACAAACTAGGAAAGCAGTGTCAGAGAGAAAGATTAAATAGGAAAACTAAAATCTACTAGAACTAGGAATTGAATGCTGAAAATATAAACAAATTAAACAGAAAAAAGGAGTATAGTCCCCGGCAGCGGCGCCAATTTGATGAACTTGGAATTGTCGGGTTCCAATTAATCAAATAAATTTGTATTTAGCCAAAGGCAATTCACAACTACAACGAAAACCGTAGTGTGGCAGTAGAATAACCTCGAGTGTCGATCTCTAAGGACTATAACTAGCTTTATCTAATTTAACTTGAGAATATAAAATAGCAGACGACTTAGCAAAGGTTTTTCTTAACAGATAATGGAGATCGGTGATAGTATGGTCATTCAAAGAATAACGGGTTAATAATCATGCATAAATTCCTCGGTCTTGCATGGAGATCTTTGATCAATGAGTTGTCCAGTTGTAATTATTCAACACTACGAAGATATAGATTTAGATAGATCAAAGATCTATGAATTGTCCAATTGTGTTCAATAATTATTCAACAATACGAAGATATAGATTTAGATAGATCAAAGAAATAAAGCAATAACTCAGAGTATAATGCGCGATATAGCCATTAGCATAATTATCAACCCTTCGCTAAGAAATCACATACTATCACCAACGAGAAGTTTAGTTACTCATAATTGTCATGCAATCAACAGAAATCATACCACGAATGAATGAAAACATGATGAAAGATATATAAATATAAATAGAAAAACTGTAAGATACAATGTTACCGAAGGTTGTCAATCTCCGAAGAATCGCGATCTTACAAGCTCCAAACTGCTAAGAAAAAGTATCTCCTAAGCAAAGAACCCCCAGAATAGGCTCTGGAAAATTCCTACCTAAAACTACAGAGAAGGGTGAGAGAAAAGTTCCGGAAAAGTATGAAAAACTTAGAAAAACTGAGCAACTATATATAGGCTTCGAATCGTGTGGGGCGAAGGGACCCACACACCGGGCGATTCGCCTGGTGTGGGGCGATTCGCCCCACATCCCGGGCGACTCGCTCGGGAGTAAATTTCGGCCAGATACGCGTTTTCGACGCGTTTTTGGATTTCTTCCCCTTTTCGGACTCGGTTTCTGACTTCTAGTGACCTTCTAGCCTCCAGATTCGACCCCTAGACTTCAAATCCTATCGGGAATCTTTCAGATACTCCAATTAGGCTTCTGGAACACCAATTCCTTATCTACTTCAATATAATTGCCCGGAAAACCTCGTTTTTCAACCAAAACCTGTAAAATAAAAACTAAAGGGAAACGTGACATTATTCTAATAAAATGCACTAAAATATAGCTAAATTAACATAGAGGATAGCTAAAATAGGTGAAAAATACTTAAATGAAAGTGTAAAATACACATTCATCATTAGCCTAGTCACAAGAAAGAACTACCAGACATATTGCAGCAGGTGTTTTAGAAACTTTTTGGTAGAGTACATAACGTTCACACATCATCATGGGCCAGCATTGATCAGTAACGGAATGGGACGCCTTGAGTAGCTCGGTCCTGTCCCAGCAGGATACAAAGTCTATGGAAGTACGGATTGCAGCTGACCGATACATACCAATTGCTTGCATTAGTAGTACCTTGATCCTGAGCATCCTTTTCCCTATCAATCAATTGGTTCCACAGATCGTAGAAAGTCAACGTCTTTGACTGGCACATGCCCTTAATTCATTGTGGGATCAGCAGTCTTGTCTATTCATATGAGAGACATGTCGACCTTCTCAAAGAATTGAACATGGCAGAGTTCTCCACCAGCTTCATCAGCAAAACTAACCTTCTTTAAACGACTTCCGACGCTAAATTTGGGGACAACACTAGTTGGTGGAGTCATTTCCCACATCATACAACAATATAGTGAAATCAGGATATATATGATGGAGGATATAATGATTTGCCACAAGATGCTATTATTTCCCTGATATGTACATGTACAAAACTAGCAAGTTATATTTATAATGATATTTACGCATGTTAAGGATTCTAATCAATCATTCTCGAGAAAATGGGTGTGACAGTCCCTTGACATAGTCTTAAGACACTTTTGTGCTACTTTCGTTGCTCGAGTGGCATTCATTATAGTTGTTCTTACCTGCATATAAATGAAGATATCGCAATCATCGATTACTACTCTAGTACCTATATATATGATTTTACATCCAAAGCTTGTTATGAATTTGGAAAACCTACTAACTGGACATGAACACATAACAAAGAAAAGAATTTATACATTTTAACAGCACTTCTAGAACAATAGTGCTAATGAATCAGCATCATAGAAAGCAAATTAAGTTACCATTAGGCTGGACTGTAACAGTACGAACTCCCTAATTTTTTTATTCATTGGAATTATAAAACTGGTTAACCACTAACAACACTTTACTCATTTATCCATTTGGCATCACGTATAGTTAGAAACCTTAATTAGAGATGCAGTATACATACCTCATCCGTGTCTTTTGCCAGTGATCCAGTGATATTAGATTGGAATGTGATTTTTTGTTCAACCATGCTTTTCATCGAATCCAATTCTTTCATTAACTTTACTGCAACATTTTCAATGCCATGCATCTGATGTTGTGAGAACAAAATTGCACTTTCATGGATTCTTGAACTACTAAGGTTACCGTAGTTGCGGGAACGAAGGCCCTGCCTATAGCCTTTATAAGAAGGTTTACTTATAACCTGTCTGATACCACTTCTCTGGATAAATTGTATTCCTCTCTTATTCATAATTACTTTACCTGGAGGGATATGTGCTTTCCGTGGAGATGCCTTACATCCTACAGAATAATACAAAAATTAAAGAAGTCTGTCAGCGTTGAACTGAATGAACAATTAAATAATACTGGAGCACCTATGAAATACACTTATTTTGCATTAGAGTCTACGTTATAATCAGGTACAACTTTTGGAAGCAAGAAAGGTAATAGTATATTTTTCTTAGAAGGTTGACAAGGTGAACACTCAAACCTAAGGAGCAAGTGCAAGGGGCATGAATGTGATTACATGAAGTAATAACATATCGTTCCCGAAAGAAAAAAAAATCAGGGAAGCAGCTTACCATTTGTGGACAAACAAAACAACTCTCTAATGTTCTTCATCAGCAAGGTGGTACTTGCATATATTTTAGTTATGCTGAATACTACACATTAAATCAATGAAGTTCATGCATGTTACTTACTATATTGGTTCATGTCACTACATGAATCTTCCAAATTCTTCGTAAAGCACATTATTTCCTGAGAAGATGGGGATATGACCTGCAGACAGTAAATCACATCGTAAAGTTTCAAAAAAAAAAACCAAAAAAAAAAAAAGAAAAAAAAAAAAAAGGAGTTTAGCAAGATAAAGGAAAAACGCAGTTCTTGCTAACCCTTCGTGTTGAACGTATCTTTCGATGAAGGGGACATGGTTCAGGTGCTAAAAGAGTTTCTCTTTCGTTCTCTGTGCAGTAATCTGTATATCCACGGATATTTGGAGATGTTGAAGTTATCTTGGCACCACCCAACAGCTCATCTTTCATGTGACTGCTTTGATAGTTCAAGCTATTGCTTTTAGTTTCATCCAGTGTACGAGGTGAATTTTTCACCTCATCAGCTTTAGTGTGTTTCACAGAAACTAATGTTTCATTCTTCATGGATATCGATAAATCAAGCGATAATTCATGAACATGACCATGGCTTCCGAAGGACTCATGTTGCTTCCGTGGCAAACCAGTGTCAGGAACTTGCACTTCGTACCTACGGCTTTGTTTGGAAATCCCTTGTATTGGGAAAGAGTTGCTGGAATCATATAATTCTATACTTTTATCATCAGGATGTGACCTTATAGTCTGCTCTACAAACTCATTTGCCAAAACATCAACTGGGTGTGAATTTATGCAAGAACTCGCCCCCAAAGTCTCATCTCCAAACTCAATTGCAGAACAATGCAAATCAAGAGTGTCATGTTCCTCCAACTCAGGAGCTTCTGAGCTGACATCCACCCCATCCAACGGATAAAGCATTGTTATTGGCTCAATATCTAAAATATGACCAGGGAATGGGGATGAATCATCGCTGATATAAGTAGTGCTACAGTCCATTTCCTTGGACTCATAATCATGGCTTCTCGATGTAACATCCCGTTTTTTATTTCTTTATTTAATTAATTAATTACCTGAGTAATTTAATTATTTGGTAATTTAATTAATTTTCCTCTCGCGTTTTCGAACTCGAATTAGAAAGCTTTGTTGTTAGTGGATTGATTTCGTCTCGGTAAGTGATGCTCTCCGTCTCCGTGCGTTGATGAACTTAAATCATAGTTTGGATCGTGTTTTAACTTCTCCTTGCTTTGTTCTTATCCCTTCGAATTGCAGTATGATTACTCCGGTCCCGATCGAAGGTACATTCTGCCCCCTTTTTGTTTTTCATTCATTCTCTTTCTTCCTTTTGACCGTTATATCCCTGAGTAGTTCCTTTCCCAAAAAAACGACCCCTAATCTCGACCCTAAGACTGATTTTGGACCTTTAATTGAATCTGGACGAATATTGACTATGCTTTGGACTGTGTGTTGACCATTTTTGGATTCGAAGGACTGAACTAGACAGTTCTGTGATGGGTTAGGCTCGAATTGATTTAATAGTGGCAATGTTTGCGTTTTGATTGGTTTTCTTGGACTGATTTGATGTACATTGAAAATGTGTGGAGTCTGTTGGTGATTTCTGAAACCTAAAAGGACTTTTATGCAATTTTGAACTGAGGGGCAAAATAGTAATTTCATTCTTTAACCTGGACTGATCTGATTTAGTGTAATGATCGTGGAATGGACTGTTACGTTGATTCTAAAAGTGTTGAAGTTATCTTTGATTTCTGAAAGTCGCGTTCCGTAATTTAATCTGTAAAGGGCATTTTGGTAATTTATGTTTTGAGGGTAAAATGGGAATTCCATACTTTCTGGACTATACTGTTAAATTCAGCTTTCCTTTGGGAATTCCATACTTTCTGGACTTTTATCCGTTTAACTCTTATTTCAACTTCTAGTTATTAACTAAACACTTTCTGTTTAGGTGTTCCGTTCGCTAGTCCTTAACTTCATGTGGTTTTGTGGAACCTGTTCGCAAAGTTTAAGGTGAGTGTTCACCCCAAAACTTATCTATTTGCGAAAAACTGGAAGGCTATGTGACAATCTGTATCTATTACTATATATTCTGTTATACCGTATGCTTCCGCGTAAAAGTAACTAAGTCCTAAGTACGGCTATTTACTTATCTTTGTTTGTTGCTACTCTGTTCTGGATTAACTTTTCTGCAGGAACACTTCTCGATGTTTCGAGATTTGGATTATTCGTATCTGTTTGTTCTGTATCTGTATCTGTTCTGTCTGTTTCTGTGTGACCGGTCGATTAGGTCGTAATTAGGTAGGCTTGTATAGTAGAGGACTATCGGGTTTGCTTGGTTATTGCCTAGTCTATTCCCTTTTAGACGCGAGGCAGAAGTCGCTGAGGTCTATTAGGGTCGTAGGATCTATTTCCCCAAAGTACACGGGGCTCTGTTTCTGTCTAGAGAAGGCCATCTCCGGAGGGAGTTACAAGGGCAATCTGGAAGTAGGAGCAATAAGGCGGGCTGCACCAACGAAATCTGCTCTGTTCTGTTATCTGAGTGTCTTCTCTGTTCTGTTGTCTGTCTCAATCTATTGTCTTATTTGTTACCTTTCTTTTAAAAACTGTTAATCTTTTCTGTCTGTTAAAATTCGAACCTCACTGAGATCCTTTATCTCACACTCTTTCTGTTTTCAAAATCCCTTCCTTGTAGATTCTTTTGAAGGCAAACAAGACTAGGCGTCCAGCGACTGAGAGTTGGGATTGGGTGTTACATTGGGATTTTTGTTCTTTCGAAATAAGAAGAAAAACTGTTTAAATTCTTCACTATCCGTTGGATTTAGCTATTTTGAATTATTTTTGCTACCGTTGAACCGTTATTCTTTTGATTATGTAAGTGTTTTGGCGCTAAGGTCTGTCATTGCTTTTATTGACTACCGTTAGTTTCAAATTCAAAATTTTCTTTTTTTTTCAGAGAAAAAAAATTCTATTTTCAAAAAATCGGTACCGTTACAGTTGGTATCAGAGCTTGAGTTCAAACTCAAGCTTGCTAGGATAGGATCTTCTGGCCTTTGGGGTGTGTGAGGGTCCGAGTCGCTGGATATAGGTCGAGTTGTTTTTATTCTGTCTCTTTTAATGTTTAGTCTTCCGCATTACCTCTGAACCGTTCTGCGGGTCTGTTAACTATTCTACTGTTCTGTTCACCGAAACTGTCTTTCTGCCGGTTCTGTTTAACTTCTACTAAGTTATTCACATGCTTTCTATTGCTACTTTCGTTCATTTTCTTTAACAATATTAGATTTTTTTCTTCTAAATGCTTGAGTGTTTGTTTAAAAGTATGTTTATTTACTGTAATGTCATTAGTTGCATGCTTTAAGGTTTGAACACTCATTTATGCATTAGTTTTACTTATCGGAGTTCATATATGTTCTTGCTTGGTTCTGTCATACTGTAATCTTTTGTTTAACCCAAGTCGACATAAATCACTGACAGGCGGCTGACTGTTTATGTGATTCGTGTTAACTGAGGTCAAATGACTGATCACTTTGTGAGAGAACACTTTGAGCCATTGCTTGTTTAATGTTTTGATGTGCTATCTTATGCGTCTTTAGTGAATTTCTTACATATGCTTATCGTTTCATTTTCAAATTTATGTCTTCCTTGTATGCTAGGTTAGAGACACTCGAGGATTTACTTATTGATAAGTTACTACCTTACTAATGACTCCCTACTTTTAATTTGACCTTAGTAATTATTGTTTACTTTTATGCGTCTCCTGCTCGTTCACGTGGATTGACTTAATTTAGTGCCTTGGTTCAGTTACACTTTAGGATAGTCACGCTCGAGGATGATACTTACGTTATTGACCTTAGACTAATTGCGATAGGATGGCTCCAAGGAACAACACCCGCAGCGGCAATGGCAATAGCAACACCAATGACGACAACAACAATGACAACAATGGAAACAACAACAACCAGGACCAAGTGGAGCGGATCATTGCAGCTTTGGGAAACTTCAGTGAGAACATGCGCCACGCTGGACCGCTGATGATCACGAATTTGTCACACTCGATTAATCAAATAAATTTGTTATTTAGCCAAAGGCAATTCACAACTAAAACGAAAATCGTAGTGTAGCAGTAGAATAACCTCGAGTGTCGATCTCTAAGGACTATAACTAGCTTTATCTAATCTAATTTAGAATATAAAACAGCAGACGGTTTAGCAAAGGTTTTTCTTAACAGATAATGGAGATTGGTGATAGTATGGTCCTTCAAAGCATAACGGGTTAATAATCATGCATAAATTCCTCGGTTTTGCATGGAGATCTTTGATCAATGAATTGTCCAGTTGTAATTATCAAACACTACGAAGATATAGATTTAGATAGGTCAAAGACCAATGAATTGTCGAGTTGTGTGCAATAATTAATCAACAATACGAAGATAGAGATTTAGATAGATCAAAGAAATAAAGCAATAAAAACTCAGAGTATAATGCGCGATATAGCCATTAGCATAATTATCAACCCTTCGCTAAGAATTCACATACTATCACCAACGAGAAGTTTAGCTACTCATAGTTGTCATGCAATCAACAGAAATCATAGAAGAAAACATGTTGAAAGATATATAAAAATAAGTAGAAAAACTGTAAGATACAATGTTACCGAAGGTTGTCAGTCTCCGAAGAATCGGGATCTTACAAGCTCCAAACTGCTATGAAAAAGTATCTCCTAAGCTATGAACCCCCAGAACAGGCTCTGGGAAGTTCCTACCTAAAACTACAGAGAAAGGTGAGAGAAAAGGTTTGGAAAAGTATGAAAAACGGAGAAAAACTAAGCAACTATATATAGCCTACGAATTGTGTGGGGCGAAGGGCCCCACACACCGGGCGACTCGCCTGGTGTGGGGCGATTCGCCCCACATCCCGGGTGATTCGCCCGGTAGTAAAATTTGGCCAGAAACGCGTTTTTGGATTTCTTCCGCTTTCTGGACTCGGTTTCTGACTTCTAGTGGCCTTCTAACCTCCAGATTCGACCCCTAGACTTCAAATCCTATTCGAAATCTTTCAGATACTCCAAATAATATTCTGGAACACCAATTCCTTGTCTACTTCAATATAATTGCCCGAAAATCCTAGTTTTTCAACCAAAACCTGTAAAATAAAGACTAAAGGGAAACGTGACACTATTCTAATAAAATGCACTAAAATATAGCTAAATTAACATAGAGGATAGCTAAAATAGGTGAAAAAGACTCGAATGAAAGTGTAAAATACACATTCATCAAACTCCCCAAACCGAACCTTTGCTTGTCCTCAAGCAACTAAGCTAGACTCTAATGTAAAA
This sequence comes from Plantago ovata, assembly GCA_028274465.1. Taxonomy (NCBI): domain Eukaryota; kingdom Viridiplantae; phylum Streptophyta; class Magnoliopsida; order Lamiales; family Plantaginaceae; genus Plantago; species Plantago ovata. The sequence continues at coordinate 71,148,357 of CM051456.1, forward strand.
ACAACGCAACACAAAAAATGGAGTCTCATGCCAAATAAAATGAACTAATCTACTGAATCTATCAAAAAACATATGAACAAAAACCATACAAGTCATAACATGAATATAGGTTGAAGAATGTCTCGATTGACTCATACACATTCACATAAGCACTTATGTTAAGACAAGATAGCCTCTCGTAACATTCTCTACCTGGACCTAGTCAGTGACGACGTAATGAAATATGTTAAGATACGAATGGTTGTCCCGTGCCTATGAAAATGAGGACTTACTGCTGTTCACCAAGTTAAGACTTCTCCTCAAAGAGGTCGAACCAGTACGGGCTCTCATCAAACGAAGGAGGGTTCCCTATAAAAGATAACACTCCCCTATTCTACCCATCTCTCAAGCAAAGCCTTAAGATTTTCACCACTTCCTGAATGGCAGGACGAGGGTGGTCTAGAACAGATGACACTCAAAAACAAAAGACAAAATATAGAAAATTACAACACGATTACGAACATTACAAGAATTGGAAAATGAGACACAACACTTTGCTAAACTGCTATTTGGCTTTTTCTTTTCTTTTTTTGACCCTTCTTTGATCTTTTGGGGCCTTTTCTATTTTTTCTTTTTTTTTCTTTCCAGTTTCTTTTTTTCTTTTTTTTTCTTTTTTCCTGGAAATTTTTTTTTTTTTTTTAGCCAACAGTAGCACAACGAAAAGAGAAACAAAATGACTCACAAACGACTTCCCCAAACCTATTCGAAAGAATAGGTTGGAGTACAAAATTTACGAGAAAGGAAAAATCAACTAACAACACAGAAACGAAAAACGAAAAATAAGTCTAATGATAGTGTAACCCCCTCCCCAAACCTATTCGAAAGAATAGGTTATAAACAAAGGATCACACAACCTCACACTACCTCCTTCCTAGGCATTTAGCAATCTCAAAGCATGGTGAAGACTTGTTGCCTCTTAGGTACATAATTACTCGGGAAAACAACCAAAAGACCCTAACATGCATCATCCTATTATAAAGGCCTTCGTGAACCGCAGTAGAGAAAACACCACTAATTGATGTCGAGACTACCAAGCTTAACTAAGTGTAATACATAAATGTGATAAGCCAAGCAAGAAAAACCTCAAACAAATTCATAGAGACGAAGCATATGATTAATGGCATAGTTAGTTAATCTACCCAATAAAAAAGTTCAAAAAATTCGGCAATAAACTACATATAAAACATGCAAGACTATCCTAGGATGAATGCAGTGAATGCCACCTAAAAAACTAAGAAAGCGGTAAACGTGCAAATGCAAATGCAAAAAACAAGATACCAATCAACACAAAGCCAAACAATACTTAACATCGCGGTTCACATCCCATCCCCCTTATGATACTTAAGCTAGCCCCTAGCAAAAGAGAATGAGTAATAAGAAGTGATACTAGATGTTACCGAACGGTTTGGCCTCGATTGGCTGAGAGTGGACATGTGAAAAGACTAATAATCGGGATTGTAATCCCCATAAAAGTCCCTCCACATGTCAGACAGGAGATCATTGGACCGCTGTAGAGCCTCCTGTTGCTGCTCCCACCTTTCTTGCTTGTCCTCTCGGCGATGCTCCTCGAATGTCTCCCAATCGCGGTTGCGCTGGGCAATGTGCCCGTCGAGATCTTGTCGCAGTCCTTGGACAGAAGTGGTCAAGGCTGCAGTACGAGCATCGGCTCTATCGAACGGTCATCGAGGTAGGCACGGAATTCAGAGAAGTCAATACCTCTAGACCCATGTGGTGCTCGAGGCGGTGCATGTGGTGCTCTATGGACAAATGGAATATCCGGGATAGGGGCTTGGCCATCATCAACCTCCATAGCATCCTCATAATCATTCTCATTATCTGAATCGCTCGGCTAGAAGGGTGCTTCCACATCAGCAACGGCAGCCGTGGGGTTCTTCATCTGATACCTAGCAAGCTGTACATCAATAGACGAGGGTGAAAGGGCAGCGACCTCGCAATCCCCCTCGTCAATGTCCTCGACCCCATGATATTTGCAGTAGGCAGTGATGAAGCTCGGAAAGATGAAGGGCTTCTTCTTCTTTTCCCAGTGGTGCTCATACTCTTCATACATGATGTGCCCGATGTCGATCTGATGTCTGTCTATCAAGCAGTAGAGGAGCTCGGCGTAATTTGGCTGTATCCAAGTGTCATTCTTCCTAGGGATCAAGTTGAAGATGCAGAATTTCATCATCACCTTAGCCTCAATGCTAAGTTCGCTCTGACGGATCCGTGCAGGTTCTGCTCCGATTTCTGGATATCTGTACTCCCTGTTGCAGATCACGTCTGTAATGTGTCTTCCTATCCCCCTAGAGGCCCTCGAATATTGGTAGGCATGGTTGCTCCCTGCGAACTCCCGTTGCCCAAAATGGATGAATGAAGAAATTGACTCTGGTGTCCATGGTATTATTAGGCCTCGAACTAGTACCCCATTCTTCTCCTCGAGATCAGTGAATCCAGTGTAGAACTCTTGGAGGAGGCTCACGTCGTACCCCTTGAACCTGTTGGAACTATACCAAATCCAATTCCTTTTTTATGCCAATCGGGAGAGCGTCCTATACCCTGCCGTTCGAGCTACCTCATCCGGAATATCAATCCGCCTGTCTGGTATCATCGATCTCCCACCTTTGGCTAGCTCCGCTTCCAGCCTCTGTCGGACATCTATCGCAGCTAGAGACAACTCATACATGTCGTGAGAAGGTTGGGAGCTTGATGCTACTCCCTTCCCCTTCTTGCTCGAGCCAGCTCTTCTTGATCCTCTTGGAGCCATGATTCCTACAAACAGCAATTAGTATCTTGTACGACACAAAACAGACTTATGCATATGCAAATGTACGAGCGAATCAAACGAGCGATATCTAAGAAAATCGAACTCCTCAAAAACCCCAATGTCTAGTCTAGCTACTTCATCATGCAACATATCAATGTAACTACTACAATCACATATCACATTATGCTCTTGCTTGACAACAAATGCCTTGAATCACAAGGCTCAATTCATACCATAGTAACAAAAAATCTAACAACATAAATCCTCAACTCCATCAATCATGCATTCTACCATTACATCCATCATTATCATATCAACAAACACATGTTTAAACATGGAATGAAAGTAAAAGATACATTTCCTAACAAGATATATCATCTAATAGCAAAAAATCTCAAACCAACAAACCAAGCCTAATTGAACATGCAATTTATAACGAATAACGTTTCTAATCACACAAATCATCAACCCATACATCATACAAGCTTAATTGAAGCATAAATAAAAAAACCCCCAAAATTGAAAAATTAGGGTTCATGTGAGATTACCTCAAATCCGAAGATTGAATGAACTAGGAAGAAATTTGTTCGGATGAAAAGAAAGAGCACGTAACGGGCTTCAATTGAATCTAAAGAACACACAATTTGATGGAAATGTGAAGAAGTTATGAAGGTTTGAAGATATTTTGAAAATGGGGAAATTTTTTGGAGTTAGATGAAGAAGATGGAGAAATATGAGAGAAAATGGGGGAGACCCCCGTTTTTATTTCTGCAGGGACGCGGGGCGAGTCGCCCCACGCCTGGGGCGAGTCGCCCCGTGCGGGGCGAATCGCCCCGCGCGTCCAGAGCCCGCGGCGCGCTCTGGACTCGTGGGGCGATTCGCCCCCACCTCCTGAGGCGGGGAGACGAACTTTTCGAAAAAATGCGGTTTTTAAGTCCCCGAAAACCATTTTTCTCACAAAACACTCAAAAAATCTCACTCAAACATAACATAAGCACATACGACACAGAGACGAACAAATTCACATATGAAAAGCAAATTGTTCAAGAATGAATGCATGCAAAAAAGCAGTAGAGAAAGCGATAAAAACTCCGGGTTGCCTCCCGGATAGCGCCATTGTTTAAAGTCTTTGACTCGACTCCTGTCTGCGCCTAGCTCTTCTTCTTGAGGGTACTAGACTTCCCCTTCATGGATCTCCTCCTCATGCCACGAACCTGTGAATAAGAATGAACATAGGCAGTAAGACCACAGTAGTTAGTAGTGTAAGAAGTATCAGGTGGATCAGATATGGCTCGCAACACATGACATTTGCCATCCACTTCAATAGTGCAAGTCCTTCGGTAGATGTCCATTACGGAGCGTAGCTTAGTCAAGAACGTTCGCCCCAAGAGAATGACATCCCCCGTCCCAGGTGTAGACGCCGACATAACTACAAAATTGGTGTATACAGAAGCTTCACCAATCTTGACCAATACATTCTTCACAACGCCTTTGGGTCTCACAAAGGATCCATCCGCCAGTTGCACAATAGCCTTATGCTCAGATAGTTTTCCAAGGCTACTCTTCTCAAACACATTCATAGGGAGCACATTAGAGTAGGATCCCCTGTCTAGTGTGGCACGGACGTCTTCAAGCTCACCAATCCCGACCTCAATATCGAAACTTTGAGGGAGTGGCTCGGGATCCTCTTGCCCCTCTTCACTCTCGTCAAAACCAAGGTCCTTCTCTTCTTCCTTAGCCTGTGGAGGTTCTTCCTTCTTGCAACACTCGCACTTAGCAACCTTCTTGATGGTGATTTCGACAGGCAGATCACCAGCCAAGGTAATGGACATCGACTTCTCAGTGTTTCTAGGCAGCTTGCCTTGCTCCCTACTGCTAGTGCTCTCTTCCAATCGATCAAGCCTTGCCCTAGTTTTCTCGGAATCTTCTTCATCACGTTTGAGGAAACTTTGGGTGTGATCAACCATCTTTTGCAAGTTCTCCATCAGTTGAGCCGACTTCGACTTCGGTTGCTCTTTCGGAGCGGGGTATTCGCAGTGGTCATTACCATAGTTAAGCCTACTACGGTCTTGGTTAGGGCCATAAGTTTGGCTAGCCGGTGCATATCCTTGATTGTTTCGGAACCCCCTTCTCCAAAATTCACCTCGAGGATTCCTACCATCTTGTCCGTAGCTAGCTTCATGAGTACCAAACTCCGTAGCAAAGGCTTCCTCTTCGCCTCCTTGAGCCCAGTTGCCATCATCATACGCAATCTCCGATCTACACATATGAGCTCCATGCCCATAGTTCTTGCATATTCGGCAGACTTCGTTCAAAACAGTTGTTCCAGTGGCGCTCTTGAAGACTTGCTTCAATTCGTTGGTAAAGTACTCGAATTGATCCCCATTCCCCCTATACATAGGGGCTTCTTGAGTCGGTGGAGCTTCAGGTCCACGTCTCCTAACCATCGCTCTTGGGTCCTTGAACTGCGAACCCTTAGCAAGCCTTTCGAAAACTGCCCAGACGGCTTCTGCGGTTTCCTCCCAAATATTTCCACGGCATTGGAAATCCACCACTTGTTGGTTCTCGAAGGTTAGTCCATTGTAGAAGTGTTGGACTAGGTCAGAAAGCTCAAAACCATGGTGAGGGCACTTGTTTGTGAGATCTTGGAACCTCTCAAACGCGGTGTAGATGGTCTCATCATAGTCCTGTTTGAATCCAGTGATTTGTGCTTTTAGCGCGGTAGTCAAGGTGTGAGGGAAGTATTTTTCCATGAAAGCTGAAAAAACCTTCTCCCAAGTGTCCAGCGAGCACGCTGGTAGAGAACTCAACCATGACTTGGCCCTGTCGCCAAGCCCCATAGCAAAGACCTTCATCCTCAACTCATACGTTGTTATTTCAGCTCCGGGTCGTGGGAGTTGGTTGACGAAATCATCGATATCGTGCAAGTACCCCATCACATCTTCCCTTGCTAAGCCATAGAACCTCGAAAGTTGTTGGAATGCGTGGTTCTTGATTTCCAGATCTTGAGTTGCAGACGAAAAAACAATCGCCAGTCCCCTCATACGATCCTTGGAGGGTTGAACCCATGCTTTCAGTGGTCTAGCTTCTGCCATTCCGTCGATATCCTTGAAAAGACTGTGTAGAGATTCAGAGAAATCGGTATCCTCTATTTTCTCTAGTGCACGCCTTTGAAGTAGTCGCCTTCTTTGGTGGTAGACTCTGTCGATCTCAGCAATTGAATTAGCAAGCGGTGTTCCTCTAGATCGTGTATGTGGCATACACTATCTGTATCAAACTAGGAAAGCAGTATCAGATAGAGATTAAAAAGGAAAACTAAAACTACTAAAACTAGGAATTGAATGCTGAAAATATAAACAAATTAGACAGAAAAAGGGTGTATAGTCCCCGGCAACGGCGCCAATTTGATGATCACGAATTTGTCAGACTAGATTATCAAATAAATTTGTTATTTAGCCAAAGGCAATTCACAACTACAACGAAAACCGTAGTGTAGCAGTAGAATAACCTCGAGTGTTGATCTCTAAAGACTATAACTAGCTTTATCTAATCTAATTTAGAATATAAAATAGCAGACGGTTTAGCAAAGGTTTTTCTTAACAGATAATGGAGATTGGTGATAGTATGGTCCTTCAAAGCATAACGGGTTAATAATCATGCATAAATTCCTCGGTTTTGCATGGAGATCTTTGATCAATGAATTGTCCAGTTGTAATTATCAAACACTATGAAGATATAGATTTAGATAGGTCAAAGACCAATGAATTGTCCAGTTGTGTGCAATAATTAATCAACAATACGAAGATAGAGATTTAGATAGATCAAAAAAATAAAGCAATAACTCAGAGTATAATGCGCGATATAGCCATTAGCATAATTATCAACCCTTCGCTAAGAATTCACATACTATCACCGAGAAGTTTAGCTACTCATAGTTGTCATGCAATCAACAGAAATCATAGAAGAAAACATGTTGAAAGATATATAAAAATAAGTAGAAAAACTATAAAATACAATGTTACCGAAGGTTGTCAGTCTCCGAAGAAACGCGATCTTACAAGCTCCAAACTGCTATGAAAAAGTATCTCCTAAGTTATGAACCCCGAGAACAGGCTCTGGGAAGTTCCTACCTAAAACTACAGAGAAAGGTGAGAGAAAAGGTCTGGAAAAGTATGAAAAACGGAGAAAAACTGAGCAACTATATATAGGCTACGAATTGTGTGGGGCGAAGGGCCCCACACACCGGGCGACTTGCCTGGTGTGGGGCGATTCGCCCCACATCCCGGGCGATTCGCCCGGGAGTAAAATTCGGCCGGAAACGCGTTTTCGATGCGTTTTTGGATTTCTTCCCCTTTCGGACTCGGTTTCTGACTTCTAGTGGTCTTCTAACCTCCAGATTGGACCCCTAGACTTCAAATCCTATCCGGAATCTTTCAGATACTCCAAATAGGCTTCTGGAACACCAATTCCTTGTCTACTTCAATATAATTGCCTGGAAATCCTCGTTTTTCAACCAAAACTTGTAAAATAAAGACTAAAGGGAAACGTGTCACTATTCTAATAAAATGCACTAAAATATAGCTAAATTAACATAGAGGATAGCTAAAATAGGTGAAAAAGACTCGAATGAAAGTGTAAAATACACATTCATCAACCGCAAACTGCTCAGCCGATTGCACCGCCACCGCCTCAAACGATCGATCAAGCTGCTGAATGTTTCGCTCGTTTTCATCTAGACAGGTTCGATGGGGCACCCAATGCCCGCAAAGCTGAGCTTTGGCTGGAGAGCATGGAGAATATGTTCTCGATCTTGCACTACCCTGATGAAAGGAGGATTGAGCTCGCGACTTTCCAGTTTGAAGGAGCAGCAAGAAACTGGTGGAGGACCGTAGAACTAAGGTGGAGACAAGAGGAAGTTGCCCGCACTTGGGAGAACTTCGAGAAGGAGTTCATGGATAAGTTCGGGCCCCGCCTAGTTCGCGAGAGTAGGAGAGATGAGTTCCAAGACTTGGTGCAAGGAAGAATGAATGTCGCCGATTACGACTCCGAATTCACTCGACTACTGAAGTACGTGCCACACTATCAGAACGATGAAAGGGAGAAGGTACGGCATTTTGTGAAGGGTCTGAACTCAGAGATTCGTTACAGCTTGTTTGGGATTGAAATGTCTACGTACGCGAAGGTCGTTGAAAGAGCTGCTGAAGTAGAGGATGGTTTGGGAGAACTTGAGAGTTATGAACCCCAACGATCACGAAAAAGGAGTTATGATCACAGGAGTAGCAAGGATGGCAAGGATCGTCGGTCCCCATCCAAGTATTCTCGCCGCCAGAAGGAAGGTCGATCTCGTCATGTAGCTAAAAGTACTAAACAATCAACTAGGAGGAATTGCAATTTCTACGAAGGAACAACTCATGAGGAGAAGAACTGTTGGAGGAAACAAGGTGTGTGCTTGGCATGTGTAAGCAAGGAGCATAAGATCAATGTTTGTCCGCGACGCAACTCCTTGGTTGAGGAAGGAAAATCTAGAGGCACCGCTGCTAAGAGTCAAGGAAGTAGTGCGAAGGCCAAGCCAATAGTCTATAGTATGATCGGACATGGGACTCCCTCGACAAGTGTGACTAAAGGTACGCTCATTTGGACAAACTTCTTCTAAGTTGTGTTTGTTTATCGAATTGCACTTTTTTCTTTAGGTTAGACTCACTTGAAGTTTTAGTATCGACTATTTATTGAGGATTTATGGTTGAATATTTTGGTTGAAGAAGTAAGCTCCGTTCCCTTAGGTTAGCTACGACCTTGTTAACTTCTGGTTTGCGAAGTTGTCTTTTTCATCCGACGTTTGAAGTTGAAGACTATCGATCTCCATTCCACGTTCGTTGGTTTAACGCTAGTTAAGTTTCGAGGACGAAACTTCTTTTAAGGGTGGTGGAGTGTAACATCCCGTTTTTTATTTCTTTATTTAATTAATTAATTACCTGAGTAATTTAATTATTTGGTAATTTAATTAATTTTCTTCTTGCGTTATCGAACTCGAATTAGAAAGCTTTGTTGTTAGTGGATTGATTTCGTCTCGGTTTTGGGCTAAAAGAGTGTCAACCTTGCGAGACATAATTGAGCCCATTATGTCTTCGCCCAAATTGTTCAGCCTGGCCCAATCTTTCAAACCCTAACTACCAAAGTCACTTCATCCTTTCTCACTTCTCATTGTCACGCCTACTGAGAAAAAGAAGGGAAGAAAACTAACTTATTATCATCATCTTTAATCATCTTCTTCATCTCATCATCATCGACAATCATCTTCTTCATTTTTTTACCTCACCATAAACTACCATCCCAAATCCTTATTCTCATCTCGTCATTATCACCTTTGCCATCACTTATCCTCATCATCTCGACCCCATCATCACCCACGACCTATCATCATCAAATCGGAGGCCATTTTGCTCCGAATCAGTTCGCGAAGCTGCTGCCGGCTCTGTTCCGTACCGTCACGCGCCGTCCAAGCTCCGTCGAATCCGTTGAGCTCCGTTCCCGTTCGGTTCAGTTCGGCTCCGCTCCAGATCCGGTTTCGCTCGGTAAGTGATGCTCTCCGTCTCCGTGCGTTGATGAACTTAAATCATAGTTTGGATCTTGTTTTAACTTCTCCTTGCTTTGTTCTTATCCCTTCGAATTGCAGTATGATTACTCCGGTCCCGATCGAAGGTACATTCTGCCCCCTTTTCGTTTTTCATTCATTCTCTTTCTTCCTTTTGACCGTTATATCCCTGAGTAGTTCCTGTCCCAAAAAAACGACCCCTAATCTCGACCCTAAGACTGATTTTGGACCTTTAATTGAATCTGGACGAATATTGACTATGCTTTGGACTGTGTGTTGACCATTTTTGGATTCGAAGGACTGAACTAGACAGTTCTGTGATGGGCTAGGCTCGAATTGATTTAATAGTGGCAATGTTTGCGTTTTGATTGGTTTTCTTGGACTGATTTGATGTACATTGAAAATGTGTCGAGTCTGTTGGTGATTTCTGAAATTGAGCCAGCATAAGTGCAGGGCGTTAAACCCATCGTGAAAGCACAAAACATGAAAGCCCCAAGCTAGTCAGAGAGACTAGTGGATTGAAGCCTCAAGGTACAAGTAACCAAACTCTAGCTAACAGCTATTATTTGTAATTACTCTGAAGTACAGATAAAACGCATCCTCAAAGACCTATGGACTCCAGAACAAATCTGTGATCCATTTTATAGCATCAGGTCAGAAATCTCTGTCTCGTTCCAAGAGCGATGACCTATGGCCACAACTCCACTTCCAACTCTACAGAGAGAGCAGTAGTTATCCAGCTTCCTCAGACTTCATTTAGCTTTCTGGGCTATAATGGCAGGGATAGAAATGACAAACCATTTAATCAATCGTCACACCAGTACAGACCAAATTTTTCCTATGCAATCCGAGTACTCCTGTAAAATAGGACAGACACTCCATACAACAGTGAGAGTAACAGCAGAAAGACAAACCTAAACTAGATTCTTGACAAATGATCAAGTATGGAATTCATAGCTCTATTATGTACTTTACAGTTTACTTGAAAATGTTGAATAAAAGCCTTTGCTGTAGCTGTACAAAACTGTGCAATACTTACAGTTTCCTCCTTGAAGAGTACATTATTCCTAAACCTCCAAATTGCAGCCATTACACCACAAAACAGGGCAGCTTTGATCTGAAAATTAAAACCATTCTTCCTTGACGCCTGTACAAACAAATCAATATAGCCAGCCAGATCCAAGTTAGGATAAAAAATATTAACAACAGATAAAAATTTCTGAAGAATTTCCTGAACAACATGGCAGGTAGAAAGGATATGATTGATAGTTTCAGCTTCATTCTTGCAAAGCGGGCATTTATCATCTTCTACAAGGCCCCATTTGAACAATCTGCTTTTTGTAGGAAGACGATCATGGCACGCAAGCCACATGCAGAATTTATCTCTTGGGTTTGCAAACTTGTTCCAAACTAGAGAGCTCCAACACACAACTTCTCCAGGCGGCCAAAAATGATTATAAAGACAAGCAAGTCTCTTCCCTCCTTCCAACTTTTTTATTCCATCCAAATGGCTACTAGAAAGTGAACTTTGTAGCTCATCTCTTAAACTAATCATGAAATTCCACCAAATACTATCCCCCACTTTCTTTTCAATCTCCCAAATGGACTTCTCTTTCAGCTTGTACATGTGTATCCATTTGTGCCAAAGTGAAGTATTCAAATCTTTTTCCAAGTCAAACAGGAGACAACCCAAAGCAGCTTTATTCCAGGATAAAATTTCTCTAAAGTCTAAACCTCCTTTTGATTTTTCGAGACAGACAAATTTCCATGCTACCATACTTTTACGCTCAAACTCTTTTCCAGACCAAAGAAATTTTCGAAAAATACTGGTGACTTTCTTAATAATACCAGCTGGGATGGGGAGAATTTTTGCCCAAAAATTATAGATGCTAGCAAGAACAGATTTAAGCAAAACTAACCTGCCCGCATAACTCAGCTTCTTAAAACTCCAACTCTGAATCCTCTCCACCAGTTTTCTAATCAAAGGATCAAACTCAGTGATAAGCAATCTTTTTGGGCTGAGAGGAACACCCAGATACCTAAAAGGAAAGCTTCCTTCAGAAAACCCAGTGATCTGTAGCAAATCTTGCTTCAGTCTTTCAGGCACCCCACCAAAATAGATAGAACTTTTACTAGAGTTATTGTTGAAAGGTGTTGAAAGGTGTTGCTAGGAATGTTCTGATATTGTTGAAAGGTGTTGTTCTGTTTTGCAAATACTGATGAAGGTTATTTCTGTAATTTCAAAACTGGGATTAAAGTCTTTTTCTAGAATCTGTTCAAGTTAAAGTACTTTCGGTCTTGAAGTTGAGTACCTAATTGTTTTGCTAGCTTAGTTGGAGTGTGTTTGAGAGTTTAACCTAGAGGTTCCAAGTTCGAACCCCACCCTTGCCACTTCTCCTCCGACCTTTTGACTTTTATCCGTTTAACTCTTATTTCAACTTCTAGTTAGTAACTAAACACTTTCTGTTTAGGTGTTCCGTTCGCTAGTCCTTAACTTCATGTGCTTTTGTGGAACCTGTTCGCAAAGTTTAAGGTGAGTGTTCACCCCAAAACTTATCTATTTGCGAAAAACTGGAAGGCTATGTGACAATCTGTATCTATTACTATATATTCTGTTATACCGTATGCTTCCGCGTAAAAGTAACTAAGTCCTAAGTATGGATATTTACTTATCTTTGTTTGTTGCTACTCTGTCCTGGATTAATTTTTCTGCAGGAACACTTCTCGATGTTTCGAGATTTGGATTATTCGTATCTGTTTGTTCTGTATCTGTATCTGTTCTGTCTGTTTCTGTGTGACCGGTCGATTAGGTCGTAATTAGGTAGGCTTGGGTAGTAGAGGACTATCGGGTTTGCTTGGTTATTGCCTAGTCTATTCCCTTTTAGACGCGAGACAGAAGTCGCTGAGGTCTATTAGGGTCGTAGGATCTGTTTCCCCAAAGTACACGGGGCTCTGTTTCTGTCTAGAGAAGGCCATCTCTGGAGGGAGTTACAAGGGCAATCTGGGAGTAGGAGCAATAAGGCGGGCTGCACCAACGAAATCTGCTCAGTTCTGTTATCTGTGTGTCTTCTCTGTTCTGTTGTCTGTCTCTATCTGTTGTCTTATTTGTTACGCTTTCTTTTAAAAACTGTTAATCTTTTCTGTCTGTTAAAATTCGAACCTCACTGAGATCCTTTATCTCACACTCATTCTGTTTTCAAAATCCCTTCCTTGTAGATTCATTTGAAGGCAAACAAGACTAGGCGTCCAGCGACCGAGAGTTGGGATTGGGTGTTACATTGGGATTTTTATTCTTTCGAAATAAGAAGAAAAATTGTTTAAATTCTTCACTATCCGTTGGATTTGGCTATGTTGAATTATTTTTGCTGCCGTTGAACCGTTATTCTTTTGATTATGTAAGCATTTTGGCGCTAAGGTCTGTTATTGCATTTTATTGACTACCGTTAGTTTCAAATTCAAAATTTTCTTTTTTTCTGAGAAAAAAAAAATTCTATTTTCAAAAAATCGGTACCGTTACATTGGATGTAACCAGAACATTTGTACAAGAGACTTGCAACGAATCATCTGGCTCAAAATCCAAATCAGGTTGAGTTGCAACTGTAATCATCAAAGCAACACTTTGGCTGAATTTTCTGTTAGCTCTCAAACTCCGATCAGGTTGAGTATCAACTGAGGTTGTCAAATAAGCTCTTCTTTTTTAGCTCTCAAACTCCGATCAGTTTGAGTATCAACAATGGTTGTCAAAGAAGCTCTCTTTTTAGCTCTCAACCTCCGATCGCTAGGTTGATTATCATCTGAGGTGGTCAAAGAAGCTCTCCTTTTAGCTCTCAACCTCCGATCACTAGGTTGATTATCATCTGAGGTGGTCAAAGAAGCTCTCCTTTTAGCTCTCAACCTCCGATCACCAGGTTGATTATCATCTGAGGTAGTCAAAGAAGCTCTCCTTTTAGCTCTCAACCTCCGATCACCAGGTTGATTATCATCTGAGGTGGTCAAAGAAGCTCTCTTTTTAGCTCTCAACCTCCGATCAGGTTGATTATCATTTGAGGTGGTCAAAGAATCTCTCAACCTCCGAGCAGGTTGAGTATCAACTGATAAGTTCAAAGTAGCTCTTTTGTTAGATCTCAAACTCCGACCAGGTTGAGCATCAATTGTGGTGGTCAAAGAAGATCTTCCGTTAGCTCTCAATTTCCGATCTGGTTTAGTGCCAACTGAGGTGGTCAAAGAATAAACACTTTGTCTTATGAAATTTTTAATAGCTCTCGACGTCTTTGATTGATCTTCGATTGGCTTCTCACATACAGGAGCTAGATCAGTGTTTTGATAACCATGTGCATGCTTTCTTTTATCTAATAATGATCTGTCTCTCAGCTGCATTATTTTACCTATATTGAAACATTACAAGTAACACATCCATACGCGTTAAATATGATAAGCAATTTATTGAATAAAGTATATTTCTATATGTACGGTAAATAGTCACAACAATACATTCATAGAGTATTAGATAAATCACAGAAAACTTTACACCGGTGCAACACTCCTCATAATCGTACATCACCAAAACAAACCCACTTAAGGCAAAACCAATAATGATTTCCCAATTAACATAAACCAATGAATGACAAAAACATCAGAAAATATTAAAATGGTTGCTCAGGTCCAAATACGCATAGTTCTGGCACAAGACGGAAGTTCCGATCCAAACATATTTAGTAACAGCGATGAATGAGTCTTGTCAATCACATAACAAAACATCTCACATAATTTGTAAATCATCAAATCTAACAATCACATGAAAGTTATATATGAATCCAATAAACGACCTAACGCGTTCGGCGATACATCGAAGTATTTCATAAACAGGGGAACAATCTATAATATTAATATGTTATATACTCACGTTCAAATGCATCCACGGCGCAACTATTATAGAAATCTACTCCAAGTGATCGACATGTGCAGAAGAAATAAATAATACCTTGTTAAATCGGAATTCTTGGAAGCAACGGTGCAGTATTACTCTTAGATGCGTAGATGAGATCTTGGGGACAAATAGTTTCCGATATTTTAAACTCTTGAAACCCTAAACACAGCGTGGGCATAAGAGCGGGAATACTGCTTTGGCGCAGTTTCAATCATCAAAAACAATTCAAGCTCGAAATGAATGGCGGCACCGAAAAAATACATGATCGATGTCTTCGATTTTCCACGAGAATAGAGATTCATATAAATAAATATTAGTGCATTTAAATGTACAATGGAACCATTAATTAATTTATGAACAATGTATTAGATATCGACTTTTAAAATTATACTTTCAATTTACTAATACTACTCCATGTTACATTGAGCTAATGAGCTCTATATCAGATGGTAATGGGCCTTGGCCCATTGACATTTTTTTTTTTTTGCTTTTATATTATTAATCTAAATTGTAATTTATGTTGACTTGTTCTATTAATAGTTCATCGACTTGTTCCACATTATATCAAAAGTAATCAATCGATCATGTATATTATTAAATTTATTGATTAAGTAGCTCATCTAAGTATCTAACTAATAGTACAAAAAATATGTGGGTTTGTGTTTCGTATTTCGGGTCTACGGGCGGATACCAAGGGGAAATTTTCACTGATTAATATCAATGTGACATAGATCCTTGTTGTATCTTCTTTTCTGTGGCAATCTATTTTAATATTTTTTTTATTTAATTTGAAATTTTGAAGCAGCAAAAAATTTAAAAAACAAATATCCGCACATAAAATAAATCAATTATGTAGTTTTCGGTTCTTAGAGGCGGTCAAACGACTTATACATGAGAAATCTGCCCGTGGGTGAGTGGAGACCGGCGTATATGAGTTTTTGAAGCGGAAAAACGTCGCTTTCGAGTGTGTTTGGTGTTCGGTACCCTTTGGTGTTTGGTTTTTCATCTTTCGCACTTACATGAATGGACAAAAATGAACTCATGTATGTAAAACCAAACTGGTTTCGCGTAAATGGAAGTGAAAAATTATATTTTAGTCATATCCAAATTGACTAAAATACCCTTACTTTGCCTAGTCAGCATTTATTTCGGATCAACATTTCTGGGCCATTTATGTCCCCGATTGGGCTTTTTATTGGGCGTATTTTGTGGACTGATTTGTTAATAAGTTTAATCATATATGTTACACGAGTTTATTGGTTGAATGAATTGTTACTACTAGTTTAATAAATTGTATAAGCCAAACAAGTTAAGGTTTAAAGGTTTAGCACGTTTATTCATTCATTAACGCCTTTAATTTGAACTTTGAAGTATTTTTATGTAGCGAATTTAACTCTTAAATTATCAAAATGTTTAATACCTTAAATTTAGTTAGTGGTCGTGGTATATCTTCGCCATATTCTTAGGGATATTTTCCAATATACACACACGATAAAGTAGTGGAAGATTTGGAAAACTGAACTCAATCTCACGTACATATCTTCTCGAGAATCCTCCTATAAAACCTGCATCAGCTTGTAGAAACCATCAATTGATACACTTCCGATGGAGAGTCTATATTGGCCGAGAGACATACTTGTTAATATATTGGGGTTTCTTGCTGCAGAGGGACCAGCTTATTGGGCTGGGGCAAAACAATGGTAAAATTTCTTTATCATATATGTTGATTAATGTTTTCCATGATTCAAGTTTTATGAATACTTTTTGCTCTATAGTTGTAGAGATCTGAATATCCTTGGAGAGGAAAGTGAAGTTCTCAAACTTATTAAACTTGATGGAAGTTCGAACCTTCCAATTTCAGTCTTGGAGAAGCTTTTGGATGCAAATAACCCGGAAGCTTTACTACGAAAGGCATTGGTAAATTATTTTTATATTTCATTCAATGCTGTTTAATGTAATTTTTATTCAGCACCTAATACTAATTGTTTCCATGTGCAGGAGGAATTTTTCACCAATGAAAACGAATTAACTTCATATGAGCTTTTGAGGAAGGCCATAGATTCAGGTCACGTGCCATCTATGTATGCGTATGGCATTATAAAATTGTTTAGCACTGATCAACTAATCAGGGAGAATGGCGCATCTGATCTCTCATCTGTCAACTCTGTGGAATTGGCTCTTGACTGCATACATCGTATGCGTGGAGTAGGGATCACGTTGGGGGGGGGGGGAGGAATTAAATATAATCCTTTCCATCTCGGCAAACACCGCGACGGTTCTCCTACGATGATGGGTTTAACGCCTGCACTTATGCTGGCTCAATTTCGCTTGTTTGAAGCTGATTTGGCGGTGGATTTAATTTTTGGAGATACAATTGAGTGGGTTTGAATTAGTTCAACTGTTGAACTAGTCAAGTATTTCATATCGTAGTTTTTTATGCTTTTTGGACATCATTGTTATTCGCTTTCCTTTGTTTCTTGGTTGAAATTCTTTTATGTGATACAAGTAATAGTTAAATCTTATATAATGATCCTTCAACACTAGTTAACTCTTGACAGTTAATTTGATATCTTTTGTTTCTTAAAATTAAAATTCTTACATAGTAGTATTTCATATCTCATTGCGGTGATCACATCTTTTGAATAATATTGATGTACTTAACCATAATTTATTTGTGTTGATAAAGACAAATTATGACTGTTTGACAATAAGAAAAAGTGAAATGAATGGGCATATTGTTCAAAAATAAAATTTTGTTCAATATATATGAATATTTGGTCACAACTCATCACTTTTGACAACAATATGGCCACAAGGAACAGGGATCGAATAGTTAGGCATCAGTAATATTTTTTTTTTTTGAAACGGCTAAAAACTTTTATTGATAACTCGAGTATAAGAAATACTCTTGAGCTTACAATCCCAATTACAACCAATACCGGATAATACATCCAAACCGGCCGCCTTACAAGAATTACACAAAAATCGAACACCGGTTATGTTGATAATGTTGATCTTGTTCGGTAATGTAACTGAAAGTATTAGAGAGAACCTTTATCACTAAGTTAACTTATCATCACAACCAGCCTTTACTTTTTCATGTGTCAAGCACGGTTATGTATCAAAATTGTTTTTAAAAAAAATATATAGAAAAAGAACCGAAAATATTTTCTGAAGGGCACATGTTGAGATTCGGACATAGTTTATACTCCACATTTTCACCCATTTCAAACAAGGAATTTCAAAGCCCAACAAAATATAAAACTAAACACAATTACACAAGTCCAATAGGTAAAATTTCAGCCACATAACCAACACAATTTTCCTTTCATAGTAGCTGTGCAGACAGAATTTCTTCTAAAAAATATTTTATCAATAAATAGCATGAGGCTTTTCTTAGATTAGTCGACTTGAGCACGGGTTAACCCAAATTCCCATTTTCGTCCCTGTACACCTCTAGTAATTCTTTTGCTCGATTCCTCTCCCGATATACTTCATCAACTTTCTTTGAGTTGTCTACCGTATGGTAGTACAACGAAAACAAATATATGGATCGATATCCAGCCCCCACACATCTCTTGACATGATTCCTCAAGTCAGAATCATTCGATAGAGAATAGGTACATAACTCACCGTCAGCAGCATGACCTACCTCTGGAGCATAAACAACGAGTATATCTTCACATACTTTGTAGGGAAAAGAAAATGCTTTCACTATTCTATTAGTGATGTCAATCAATGTCACTGTCTCTGGATCATAAATGGTGTGCACAATCTAGAACATTTTCAGTTCTTCTACAATAGGGAACCAAGCCCATATTGATATTTTTTTGCTGCAAAAACAGAGCTCATAAATATTCCGGATCATAGTGGGTACATCTTCCTCTCTAGTAACCATGCCAAATGTCATGTTTGAATTTTGAGTAATTTGTAAATTTGATTTTAACACAAATAAATCTCTCATACCATAATCTAGTTAAATACTGTATATTTTCCTCAGCTGCATTGAATTAATTTTGTTTTCAAAGTCGATCTTGAAAATAAATCAAAAGTCAAATGTTTTATAATCAAGAAAATGTGACAGTTGGCTTGGGACGGATATAATACATGACATTTCACTCAGATGTGGTAAATAATGTTTCTACAACAGGTACACAGATTCTCCGCCAACCTCGTCCGAGTGTCACACATTTCAACCTGCATAATTCAATCGCAAGAGTTTGATTAATAAAGGTAATTTCCAACCACATATGTAGAGCATGCTTGAAAGATCAGATCTGTAGTGAATTTACATGACTCAGTTGTCTGTTAACATCTCCCTGAAGATCATGAAGAGACATGTATATACACCGCAATCAGTGCTGCATTTTTTCAGATTCAGCATGTATGAGAATATAATTGTTTATACATCAGTAGCAGCAAAAAAATAATATTAGGTGTTGTAAATAAAAAGCTATGCTTATTCTTACGAGTTGCGTTGACATGGCACCACTAGTGGATAAACAACTTTGAACTTGTGCCACTGCTTATGTTTGAAACTTCCTAATTTCATTAACATGGTTGTCTCCTCAAGTATCGTCACCTGCACGTAATGTCATGGTCCTTCATTTGATTTATATACTACTTGTATATACTGTGCATGGCATATACTAGTACTATACACCTCTATTATTTATATAATCTTACCGCATTCAGAGCCAACGCGAGTCTGCTACTGTCTGCCTGTACTAGTTTATCATCGGTGTCACAAATTTCTAGTTTTGCCCCATCGAAATTCACCCGGCACACGAAGAAATGGTTGAGTTGCAGTAATGGTATGGATATTGTGGAGCACTCTGACGGAGTTCATAGGAAATTCTTTATTTTGCCTTTCAAATTGGTCTGCCTTTTGCATTTAGGCATCTTATTATTTCCAGTGTCATGCTTCAAATATTAGAAATCATAGGAAAAAAGAATGAAAAAATTATACATGGGAAGTTGCATAATTCTGTTTGTTGAATAGTGTAATTTAAGTTGAGGACTTACACATAACTGCATAGGCAGCACCCAGTGGTTGGTGTCGACATATCTGAGATTTCTGTCTGACCAAGTCATGTATGCAACTCCACTTATGATCTGTGTATGTTTAAATGTTAAGGAATCGTAGCATTATAAGTACGTACTTTCAATTGATTAAAACACTGAAGTAGACAAGTAATCAACGTATGTAATGTAAGTATAAAAGACCTTACCTCGTCAAATAGATATGCACTATCCCTCAGGCCCTTCATATGCTCTCTACTTATGAAAATCTCATTTTCATACCGAACCAAAAATTCCCTGGTTGGCAGTGAAGGGAAATGTTACCTAAAAGTGATCATGCCAAATTAAAAATTAAAAAGAAAGAAGACAAGAGGTTTTGTAAGCAGACCTCTCATTTCCTCTATGTCTATTCGATGGTCCTCCATATTTGGTTTGATAGGTGTTAAGTTCCGTATGATTAAGTGCCAAAGTGTCACAGATCGATTTATAAATGTCATCTCCCGACATTTTCGCACTTGGACACCAACCCATACGAACCTGCCTATTATTTCCCTGCTTGGGCGTGACATTCTTAAATTTATGCTCGTCAGATACTTATCTTCACCTGGACTCGACTTAACCACATAATTTTCTATGTGTTTTCTGGAATGAATGTCAAGCTGCGGAGTCGAAATGTTTTCACTGATCCGTTTTGTTAGGAAACTTGTAATTTTGATGAGCAATTAACCATGCTAAATTAAGGAAAGTCCAGTAAATAGTACTCTTAAGGTCCATAGGAATTTAGAATTTTAAGGACATTGTAAAAGAGGAACGTTTGCTGAAGACCTAGATTAGGTGCTGGATAGATTGGTTTTACCGCTTATGATGTATCTTGTTTTCTGAAAAGAAATATAACCTATTGAAGCATTTGCTGATGATGTACTTTGTTTACACAAACAAACTATTGAAGCATTTAGAACCGCTCAGAAACTTGAAGATTTCGAAGATATGAAGACTAGAAGATTTCTGAAGACTGGTATCTACAAAGGCACATGTTGCTCAGAAAGTGGAAACTTCAGAACAGCTTGCAGAAGTGAAAATCTAAACGACAGAGTAGGTTGTGCTTGCTGAATCTGAGACTGACCACTTACTGATGGAACATTTGTGACCTCTTGCTGAAAGTACTTGTATTTGCGCTCAAATGTTACTGTTTGAATTTTATTCAAATGAGCATTAAATGCAAAGCATGCACGCGAAGGACATGAAGACTAGAAGACAAACAAGGACGCTGCTGAAAGTACAAAAGCAAGATAGTGACATTTTAAGGAACAAAATCCTTAGAGTTTGAAATTCAAACGGCTCCTTATTTTCACTATAAATAGAGGTCATCCGGCAAAGAGTTGAAGTGTGTCAACAACGTGATCATACTCTCACTTGTGCTTAAACTCACATACCCTTCAAATACTCTTTACTGCCATT
The DNA here is from genome assembly GCA_028274465.1 of Plantago ovata. NCBI lineage: Eukaryota > Viridiplantae > Streptophyta > Magnoliopsida > Lamiales > Plantaginaceae > Plantago > Plantago ovata. The sequence goes on from CM051456.1 coordinate 71,169,159, forward strand.
GATCCGTTCCAAGACTTAAAGCTTGAAAAAGCTACTTGTGAAGAAGTAGAACTTACACGGCTAAGAAATTAGTTAAGTGTTCTTTCTTTCTTTCGAACAAGAACAAGTCTTGACACCAGAAACAATCAAACTTGTTTACTGCAAAGTATTCAAAGTTTTGTTTCTTAGATTACTTGTTGTAACTGAATAAGTTATAATTAAGTTATCTCATCCCAAACCTCTCTAACTGAAAATACACCCTTTCAGGCGTGATATTCAGGGGGAACTTAATCGAGCATAGTGTTGGTGATTAAAAGTCCCAAGTTTGGTGGAGAACAAGGTTTCGTTCTCTAGTTAGGATGGAAACGAAGCAAGTGTGCTTTGGTTTCTGTTTGGATCGCTCTAGATAGGTGTTGTAAGGAACCTCAATCTTATCTTAGTGGATTCAGTCCTAGAAAGGACAAAGTGGATTAGTTGAGAGATTACGCCACTCTCAGATACCACTATAAAAAGTGTTTGTGTGATTTACTTACTGTACTTAGTTTTCAGCAAAGCATATCTATCTGTTCACATTCACTCACATCACTTGCTGAAACTATCTGTAACGGTACCGGTTTTGAAAACAAAAATAATTTCTTGAAAAGAAAATCCCAAAATACTTTAATAGCAACGGTCAGCAATTAATGCCAAAATAATCTTTGACGCGCACAGCGCTAACAGAAATAAACAAATATCCAACGACAACTCAAGTTCAAAGGAAACAACGAATGAAGACAGTAAAAGTTCATCTTCTTATTTTGAAAAAGAAAACCCAAGACACCCCAGACTCTTCTCTCAGTCGCTGGCATCCTACTCGTGAACATCCTCAGCAGTATCTGGAAGGAAGGAATTTTGAAAACAAGAGAGTGTGAGATAAAGGATCTCAGTGAGGTTCTAAGTTAAAACAGAAAGTAAACAGTTTTGAAATCCAAATCCTTTTCAGAAAAACAAGCAAACAGAACAGATCACATATAACAGATTAACAGAACAGATATGTTGTAGACCGTTGGTGCAGCCCGCCTTATTGCTCCTACTCCCAGAATGCCCTTATAACTCCCTCCAGAGGGTGCACAACTCCGGACAGAAACAGAAACCCCCGTGTACTTTGGGGAAACAGATCCTACGACCCTAATAGACCTCAGCGACTTCTGCCTCGCGCCTAAAAGGGAATAGACTAGGCCATAATCAGGCAAACCCGATAGTCCTCTACTACCCAAGCCTACCTAATCACAACCTAATCGACCGGTCACACAGAAACAGAACAGATACATAACAACAGATACAGATAATTAACACCGAGAGGTGTTCCTGCAGAAAAGTCAGTCCAGAATAGAGTAGCAATAAACAGAAAAGTAAATAGTCATACTTAGGACTTATACTTTTACGCGGAAGCATAAAGTAAAACAGTATATAGTAATAGGTACAAGTTGTCACATATCCTTCCAGTTTTTCGCAAATAATAGGTTTAGGGGTGAACACTCACCTTAACTTGCGAGCAAAAGATCTCCAACGAATAATGAGCTTTTACGGGTTATCGAACAACGGAGAACCTAACAAGAAAGTACTAAACACACTTTAGAAGTCGAACGGACGGAAGGAAAAAGGTTGAAAAAGGAATGGTAAAGACGGGGTTCGAACTCGGGACCTCTAAGTTAGTCAAGCAAGAACCTAACCAACTAGGCTAGTAAGTCAAGTCATTACTAACTTACAAAAACAGAAACTAAGTTGAAACATTTTCAGAAACTCTTTCGGTTTTCAGATTCTGGAAATTACCAAAATACCCTCAGTGGTAAATTGCAAAATAACCCTTTTCAAAAACAGACAGTACAAATAAACCAGAAGTTTTCCAAACACTTAACAGTCCTCACAGAATAAAAAGGTTTACGAGAAAAGCTTTCTGTCAGTCAACTATGGTCAAAGATAAAATTGCAAAAAGGTCTTTAGGTTTTCAGATTTCCCAAATCAGTCCACAAAGTTCAAAACAGTAACAACAAGGTCCAAAACAGTCCTTTCGAGGTCAACAGGAAACCAAAGTCAACATACGAGGTCAATCAGATCACAAGTCCAGCAAACAGTAACTACAATCTAACAACCTAAGTCCCGGTTCTCGGTTCGAATCAAATAACAAGGTCAAATCGATCAAGGGTAAAATAGTCCAAGGGTAAAAAGTCCAAACAGAATACTAACTTCGAATCGAAAGAAACAACAAAGAATTCGAGATTTACCTTCGAATCGAAATAGAGAGTTGAACAATCTGCAAATCGAATAAATCGAAAAGAAAAGAAAATCAATCGAGATCCGAATCGAACCAAAAGCGAAATTGAATCTGAACGGAAAGATCGAACCACTTACCGATCGGATCAGAACAACAACGGACCGGGTGAATCGGGCGACGATGCGAACGGGGACAAACCGGACAGGGAACGCAGTCGATCGGAACGAGCCAGACGGTCGACGTGGCGGGACGAATTGGCGCGGAACGGCGGCTCGGTGACGGCGGCAGACGATGAACGGAGGACGGACAGAAGCGATCGAATTGATCGATCGACAGCAGAGATCGGCGGATCGCGGCGACTCGCGATTCAGAGAGCAGAACAGACAGCGGCGGCGGCGCGGTCAAACGGCGAACGGAGCAAAGCGGCGGCGGCGGAACGAGACGGACGGAGGAGGCAATCGCGGCGGCGACGTTCGAAACCCACGGCGGCATGAGCAAACTCTCTTTTCACTCTTTCTTTTCCTTCTCTCTTCTTTCTTCTCTTTTCTTTCTTTCTTGCTTTTCGGTTTGAGTGTTACGGCTGGGAAAAGAGAGAATGGGGAAGACATTCTGACTAGGGTTAGGGTTAGTCAATAATGGGCCGGTCAACAGGCCTTTGACTGGGCTAGATGATGGGCCAAAAAGATCAGAAAGTCCAGCTCGAACCAAACGAAACGAAACGATCTAGCATACGCGAATTTAATTAAATAATTATCGAATAAATAATTTACTGTGATAATTAATTAACTAAAATAAATAATTAAATAATAAAATAATAATTAAATAATAAATAAATAAATAAATAAATAAATAATTAAAAAAAGACGGGGTGTTACACTCTTCCCCCCTTAAAAGAATTTGGTCCCCAAATTCGCACCTGAAAAGTTTAAGAGCTCAGGATACTGCCGGCGCATGTCATCCTCGCTTTCCCAGGTTGCCTCCTCATCTGATGGTTTCTCCACAGAACCTTTACTTGCTTGATTTGCCTATTACGGAGCTGTTGTACCTTCTGGTCAAGAGTACGAACCGGTTGCTCCACATAAGACAAATCCTTCTCAATGGTCACTTCCTTGAGTTGAATCACGTGCGACGGATCCGGATAATACTTCTTCAGTTGAGATACATGGAATACATTATGAATTCTAGTAATAGTAGTGGGTAGTTGCAACCGATAAGCCACAATACCAACTCTCTCAATGATCTCGTATGGACCCACATATCGAGGGTTCAGTTTAGCTCTACGACCCATACGAACAATTCCGTTCCTCGGAGATAGCTTGAGAAAGACAAAATCACCCACTTCAAATTTCAAATCTCGCCTACGATTATCGGCGTAACTCTTCTGTCGACTTTGAGCAGTTCTCAATCGGTCTCGGATAAGTCTAACCTTTTCCAAGGTTTCTTGTATCATCTCATTGAGAGTCCTCTCTCCAGCTATTGGTGTAGAAATTCGGTCCTCCAAATCCCAATACAGCGGTGATCTACACTTTCGACCATACAGTGCCTCAAACGGTGTCATACCAATTGATGCTTGATAACTGTTGTTATAAGCATACTCCACCAATGGCAAATGTTGTGCCCAGCTTCCTTGGTGATCCATCACACACAATCTCAGAAGATCTTCTAAAGTTTGAATGGTCCTTTCAGATTTACCATCCGTCTGTGGATGTGCTGCGGTACTAAAATTCAACTTAGTACCTAAGCCTTCATGTACTTACTTCCAAAATCTCGAGACAAACTTCGGATCTCTATCAGATACGATGCTCATCGGAGTGCCATGAAGCCTAATTATCTCGTCGCGATAGACTTCAGCTAACTTCTCGGATGTGTAGGTGGTTTTAACAGGTAGAAAATGTGCCGATTTTGTCAACCTATCGACAATAACCCAAACACTATCAAAACCACCCCTAGCTACCAGTAGACCAGTCACAAAATCCATAGTGATCATCTCCCATTTCCACTGTGGAATCTCAAGTGGTTGTAGTAAACCTCCCGGTTTCTGGTGCTCAGCCTTCACTTGCTGGCAGACCAAACAACTTATCACAAACTTTGCAACATCTCGTTTCATATGGGTCCACCAGTAAACTTTCTTCAAATCCTCGTACATCTTGTTTCCTCCAGGATGCATCGAATACTTAGACTTATGGGTGATGAATGTGTATTTTACACTTTCATTCGAGTCTTTTTCACCTAATTTAGCTATCCTCTATGATAATTTAGCTATATTTTAGTACATTTTATTAGAATAGTGTCACGTTTCCCTTTAGATTTTATTTTACAGGTTTTGGTTGAAATTCGGAGATTTACGGGCAATTATATTGAAGTCTACAAGGAATTGGTGTTCCAGAAGCCTATTTGGAGTATCTGAAGGTTCCCGGATAGGATTTGGAGTCTAGGGGTCGAATCTGGAGGTTAGAAGGCCATTAGAAGTCTGAAACCGAGTCCGAAAAGGTGAAGAAATCCAAATCCGCGTCGAAAACGCGGAAATTCCGCGTTTATACTGTGGGGCGAACCGCCCCAGAAGAAACTCGGGCCTATATATAGTTGCAAGTTTTCTCTACGAAAATCATATCTTTCCAAGCCTACTTTCTCACCTCTCTCTATAGTTTTAGGGAGGAACTTCCCGGGGCCTGTCCTGGGAGTTCCATAGCTTAGGGGATACTTTTTCATAGCAGGTTGGAGCGCGTAGGATCGCAATCATCCGGAGATTGACAACCTTCGGTAACTTTGTATCTTACAACTTTTATCTACTTATTTTATTTCTTTCAATATGTTTTCTTCTATGATTGCTATTGATTGCATGCACATTATGAGTAGCTAAATTTATCGTTGGTGGTAGTATGTGAATTCTTAGCGAGGGAAGATAATCATGCTAATGGCTATATCGCGCATTATACTCCGTGTCATTGCTTTATTTCGTTGATGAGTTGAACACCAAAATTCTCGTTGTTGTATTGATCATTATGCACACTTGGACACTTGTCGGCCAATCAGACCAAATTATCTTCGTAGTGTTGAATGATTACGGAACACAATAGGACGTTAGTTGTTGACAAGTCAGACCCATATTATATTCGTAGTGCTTAATACTTACAACAGGACCCAAGATCATTCAAAGATCTCTATGCAAGACCGAGGAATTTATGCATGATTATCGACCCATTATGTTAAGAAGGACCATACTATCACCAACCTCCATTATCTGCTTGAAAACCCCCTGTTGCCTTCTATCTGCTGTTTTATATTTTCTTGTTAAATAGATAAAGCTAGTTATAGTCCTGAGAGAACGACACTCGAGTCATTCTGCTACTACACTATGGTTTTCGTTGTAGTTGTGGATTGCCTTTGGCTAAATAACAAATTTATTTGCTTGAACCGGGACTGACAAACTCGCGTTCATCAAATTGGCGCCGCTGCCGGGGACTATACTCCTTTTTTCTGTTTAATTTGTTTATATTTACAGCTTTAGATTCCTAATTCTATTAGTTTTAGTTTTCCTATTTAATCTCTCTGTGATACTACTTTCCTAGTCTGTTTCTAATTCTCCTTTCCTAGCCTTAGTGGTATTCGATATCTAGAAATATTCTCGATTTTCGAAATTTCTAACGAGGCTAATTTTTAGTTTTGAGTTACTCTTAATACAAACATACAAGTATGATGTCCATACGCGCTCGCATGACACCCCAATTCTCGCAGGTGAGGAGAGGATCATCCATATACCTGGAAGACGAGTTAAGGAGGTATGAGGTGACGGAGTCCATGGTGAGGTACTTACCGAGGTATGAAGATGGAGTAGGGATGGACCCATGGAGTTTCATTCGATCCTATGAGGAGGAAATAGAAAGAATTCCAGCAGAAGGGTTTACTAAGGACCAATTGTGCAGAAAACTATTTTCTTTTGCTCTTGGGTATGAGCCGAGGCGTTGGATTGCAAGGTTTGAACCAGGATCGCTGAAAACTTGGGGACAAGTAGTAGAGGAGTTCTTGGCGCGGTTCATGCCTTATCATGAGACGATTGCCTTACGTGATAGGATCCAATATTTCGAGCAAGGAGGGTATGAGCAGTTTTGTGACGCCTACGAACGTTTTGAGATGTATAAACGTGAGTGCCCCCATCACCGTTTCGAACATGGGGAGTTGATTTGGTGCTTCGTTGGTGGACTTCGTGAAGAGGAACGACTTAGAGTGGATCAGTTGAGCGGCGGTCTGGGAGAATGTACGGTCGACGAGGCAGAAGAAGTCCTCCGTAAGTACGCCAGAGGTTCAACACAATCCGATGAGGTCATACCAATTCACATCACCGCAAAGGAAGTAGATCGAGGTGAAGCAGGAAGCTCATCCGAGGAATATTTTGAAACCGAAGAAATCAGTAAGGAAGATGCACATGCCGAGCAAGTTGAAGATGATCTTCGTATAGCAAAAGTTGTTGAAGAAGTTGAAGTAACTGAGCATCTTACGGAAGAATTCAGCTTGTTGGATTGTGCTGAAGTAGAAGAGGTTCGAGAACTTGAAGAGGAGAAAGGATTGGAAGGCGACGCCCCCCTGGAGGTGGGGGGCGAGTTGCCCAGCATGGGGGGAGAACCGCCTCCCATGACCAGTGAGCTGGACGACCCCAGCTCCCCTGTTTCTTTACTCCCAGATATTCGCATCAACCCAAAACCACTTCCTTCCGTTACTACTAAGGTTCTTAAGTACAAAGAGGTGAATCTACTTCTCCGAGGTGGAAAGCTTGACAAGCAAGATACACAGGAGCCACCACTAAACAAGCACCTCGATGAAGTCAAAGTGAATGTCCTCCTATTGATGAAGTCCTTATTGGATATGCCTGCAAAGCAAACCAATCCATTCACCATGATGAGATCTTTGAAGCTTCCTAGGTCTCTTTGCTACATCGGACCAAGAGAATGGCGGCCACCGTGGGGAGGTACTCTTGAGTCCATTCTTGAATACTCAGCCGACCGAGGCCAAACCGTTCGGTAACATCTAGTATCACTTTTTATTTACTCATTCTCTTTTGCTAGGGACTAGCTTAAGTTTCATGAGGGGGATGGGATGTGAACCATGATGCTAAGTATTGTTTGGCTTTGTGATGTTGAGTAGGATAGTCTTGTTTATTTATTTATTTTTTTTTTTATTTGCATTTGCACGTTTACTGCTTTCCTAGGATAGTCTTGCATGTTTTATATGGAGTTTATTGCCGAATTTTTTGAACTTTTTTATTGGGTAGATCAACTAGCTATGACATTAATCGTATGCTTCATCTCTATGAATTTGTTTGAGGTTTTTTTTCGCTTGGCTTGTCACATTTATGTATTGCACTTAGTTAAGCATGGTAGTCTCGACATCACTTAGTGGTGTTTTCTCTACTGCGGTTCACGAAGGCCTTTATAGTAGGATGATGCATGTTAGGGTCTTATGGTTGTTTTCCCGAGTAATTATGTACCTAAGAGGCAACAAGTCTTCACCATGCTTTGAGATTGCTAAATGCCTAGGAAGGAGGTAGTGTGAGGTTGTGTGATCCTTTGTTTATAACCTATTCTTCCGAATAGGTTTGGGGAGGGGGTTACACCATCATAGGCTTGTTTCTGTTTTTCATTTTTCGTATCGTGAGTTTATTTTCCTTTTTCGTGAATTTTGTACTCCAACCTATTCTTTCGAATAGGTTTGGGGAAGTCGTGTGAGTCATTTTATTTCTCTTTTTGTTATGCTACTGCTGGCTAGAAAAAAAGTCGAAAAATAGAGAAAATTCCAGAAAAAAGAGAAAAGAAAAGAAGAAAAAGAATCTGGAAAGAAAAAAAAAGAAAAAAAAGAAGACCCCAAAAAAGCAAAGAAGGGTCCAAAAAATAAGCCAAATAGCAGTTTAGCAAAGTTTGAGTCTTTTCCATTTTTCGTGTTGTTCGTAATTGTGTTTTTCTATTTTTTATCTTTTTTGTCTTAAGTGTCATCTGTTCTAGACCACCCTCGTCCTGCCATTCAGGAGTGGTGAATAGTTTAAGACTTTACTTGAGAGATGGGTAGAATAGGGGAGTGTTATCTTTTATAGGGAACCCTCCTTCGTTTGATGAGAGCCAGTACTGGTTCGACCTCTTTTGAGGAAAAGTCTTAACATGGTGGAACAGCAGTAAGTCCTCAGTTTCATAGGCACGGGGCAACCATTCGTATTTTAGCATGCATCATTACGTCGTCACTGACTAGGTCCAGGTAGAGAATGTTACGAGAGACTATCTGGTCTTGACATAAGTGCTTATGTGGATGTGAATAAGTCAATCGAGGTATTCTTCAACCTATATTCATGCTTTGATTTATATGGTTTTTGTTCATATGTTATTTGGTAGAATCAGTAGATTAGTTCATTTTATTTGGAATGAAACTCCATTTTGAGTCTTGCATGTTTTTTGTATTAGAGTCTAGCTTAGTTGCTTGAGGACAAGCAAAGGTTCGGTTTGGGGAGTTTGATGAAAGTGTATTTTAAACTTTCATTCGAGTCTTTTTCACCTAATTTAGCTATCCTCTATGATAATTTAGCTATATTTTAGTACATTTTATTAGAATAGTGTCACGTTTCCCTTTAGATTTTATTTTACAGGTTTTGGTTGAAATTCGGAGATTTACGGGCAATTATATTGAAGTCTACAAGGAATTGGTGTTCCAGAAACCTATTTGGAGTATCTGAAGGTTTCCGGATAGGATTTGGAGTCTAGGGGTCGAATCTGGAGGTTAGAAGGCCATTAGAAGTCTGAAACCGAGTCCGAAAAGGTGAAGAAATCCAAATCCGCGTCGGAAACGCGGAGGCGAACCGCCCCAGAAGAAATTCGGGCCTATATATAGTTGCAAGTTTTCTCTCCGAAAATCATATCTTTCCAAGCCTACTTTCTCACCTCTCTCTATAGTTTTAGGGAGGAAATTCCCGGGGCCTGTCCTGGGAGTTTCATAGCTTAGGGGATACTTTTTCATAGCAGGTTGGAGCGCGTAGGATCGCAATCATCCGGAGATTGACAACCTTCGGTAACTTTGTATCTTACAACTTTTATCTACTTATTTTATTTCTTTCAATATGTTTTCTTCTATGATTGCTATTGATTGCATGCACATTATGAGTAGCTAAATTTATCGTTGGTGGTAGTATGTGAATTCTTAGCGAGGGAAGATAATCATGCTAATGGCTATATCGCGCATTATACTCCGTGTCATTGCTTTATTTCGTTGATGAGTTGAACACCAAAATTCTTGTATGTTGTATTGATCATTATGCACACTTGGACACTTGTCGGCCAATCAGACCAAATTATCTTCGTACTGTTGAATGATTACGGAACACAATAGGACGTTAGTTGTTGACAAGTCAGACCCATATTATCTTCGTAGTGCTTAATACTTACAACAGGACCCAAGATTCATTCAAATATCTCTATGCAAGACCGAGGAATTTATGCATGATTATCGACCCATTATGTTAAGAAGGACCATACTATCACCAACCTCCATTATCTGCTTGAAAACCCCCTATTGCCTTCTATCTGCTGTTTTATATTTTCTTGTTAAATAGATAAAGCTAGTTATAGTCCTGAGAGAACGACACTCGAGTCATTTTGCTACTACACTACGGTTTTCGTTGTAGTTGTGGATTGCCTTTGGCTAAATAACAAATTTATTTGCTTGAACCGGGACTGACAAACTCGCGTTCATCAATGAGCTTCCTCCAAAATTAGTCGTCTAAGCTCCTCATCAGAAGGCACACACAATCTACCTTGAAACCTTAGGGCTCCATTCTCATCAATAGAGAATTTCGCATTGCGAGGTTCGGTAATATTTGCCTTGATATCTTGAAGCTCTTCATCATGCTCTTGAGCCTCAAGAATTTTTCCTGCCAGCTCATACCTCAAAGTAATATTAGCGAACATACAAGACAATTTGGACACTTCGAGATTTGACACGTGTACCCTACGACTTAAAGCATCAGCGACCACATTGGCCTTACCAGGATGGTATCGAATGGTACAAGTGTAATCGCCCATAAATTCCATCCATCGTCGTTGTCTCATGTTCAACTCCTTTTGGGTAAACACATACTTCAAGCTCTTATGATCCGTGAGGATGGTGAACTCAGGACCATAAAGATAGTGTCTCCACTTTCCCAAAGCAAAGACTATAGCAGCTAGCTCAAGATCATGGGTTGGGTAATTTCTTTCATATGGCTTCAACTTCCTCGAAGCATATGCGATCACCTTTTCTCGTTGCATTAGTACACAACCCAAACCTTCCTTTGAAGCATCAGTGTAGACTATAAAGTCGTTGGTCCCCTCGGGAAGAGCTAGTATAGGGGCAGTGGTCAGCCTCTTCTTCAGCTCCTCGAAGCTTTCCTCACACTTGTCACTCCATACGAACTTAGGATTTTTCCCTGTTAAAGAGGACAAGGGTCCAGCTATCTTCGAATAATCCTTCACAAAACGGCGATAGTAACTAGCCAGACCGAGAAAACTCCTCACCTCAGTGACAGATTCAGGTCTCTTCCAATTGACTATCGACTCAATCTTCGATGGGTCAACCTCCAAACCTTCTCCAGAGATAATGTGCCCTAAAAAGGCTACTTTATCTAGCCAAAATTCACACTTGCTGAATTTGGCATACAACTTGTTGTTCTGAAGAGTTTCCAAGACAATTCGAAGATGTTTCTCATGATCCTCTTCGGATTTTGAGTAAACGAGAACGTCATCGATGAAAACAACAACAAACTGATCCAGATACGGCTGAAAAACTCGGTGCATCAAATCCATGAACACAGCCGGGGCATTCGTAAGGCCAAACGGCATCACCAAAAACTCATAATGACCATACCTCGAGTTCAGGGCAGTCTTAGGTATGTCTTCTTCCCTCACCCTAACTTGATAACAGCCTTGTCGCAGATAAAGCTTCGAATAAACCTTCGAACCTTCCAACTGATCGAAAAGTTCCTCAATACGGGGCAGGGGGTACTTGTTCTTGACGGTGACTTGGTTCAGGCCTCGATAGTCGATGCACATCCTCATACTACCATCCTTCTTCTTTACGAACAAAACCGGTGATCCCCAAGGCGAAGAACTAGGTCTCACAAAACCGTTATCCACCAGATCTTGCAGTTGAGTCTTCAGCTCCTTAAGCTCAGCAGGTGCCATCCTATAAGGTGACTTCGATATGGGTGCAGTGCCAGGTACCAGATCAATACTAAACTCCACTTCTCGTTCAGGGGGTACAAAATCCAGCTTCTCAGGGAAAACACCCTTGAACTCCTTAACCACTCTAACTTCCTCGATTTTTGGCTGATCTTTGGGTTTATTGATCAGATACGCCAAAAAGCAGGTAGCACCCTTCACGTACAGCCTCCTAGCTTCCATTGCAGACAGTAGAAACTTCTCATCCTTTCTCTTATCTCCTTTCCATACGACTTTCTCCTCTTTGGGTTTTCCCAGGGATATAGCCTTGGTTCGACAATCCAGTTGCGCGTAGTGCTCGGACAGCCAATCCTACCTAGAATAACATCGTAGGTTGATAGAGGTAGAAATATAAGGTCAGCAGGGAAAGTTCTTCCTAGGATGGAAATCTCGCATCGCTCAACGAACTTCTTAGTGATTAAACTAGCTCCCAAAGGCGTACATACTTCTAAAGCGTAGGGTAATACTTTGTATGGTAAACCGAGTGACTCAGCAAATACTTCAGCAATAAATGAATGTGTAGCACCAGGATCAAATAAAGCTTTAGAAGAAGTTTGAGCGATCAGTAGCGTACCTTCAACCACATTCGCGGCGTCAGGAACTTCATGACCACCTATGCTGAAAACTCGGGGCTTTGCCATAGTACCCTTTCCATCATTTCTCGGAGCATAGTCTCCTGGTCTTCCTCCTTTGACAATGGCATGACGGTTCGGACTGTGGCTGATCTTGTGATCCTTGCTCCCACAAGCCAAACATAAGCCTTGTCTTTTCCAGCAGTTGTGCTCATCGTGGTTGACTCCTCCACAGTAGTTGCAGTTCTTCCTTGCCTGGGATGACTGCCCAGACCCTCCAGTAGTGTTGCGAGAACGGTTGTCATGCTGAGTACGGGAATACTTCGCCGGCGGTGCCTGATATCCGGATTGATATCCTCCTCGATTCTCCCTCTTATATCCAGATTGGCTTCCTCCTCCATGGCTCCCAGAAGAACTAGAGTAGTTCCTCTTGCTAGAGTATGGCTTATCAGCCATCTTGATCTCCTTGAGACCACTTTCTACCTCGGAGGCGAGTTCGACAGCCTTGATATAGGTCGGCATATTGGTCCCAAACAAACTGTACCGGATCTCAGAGTTGAGACCCTTCACAAAGTGATGAACCTTCTCTCGTTCATCGTCCTGGAAATGCGGCACGTACTTCAGCAGCCGGGTAAATTCCGAGTCATAATCGGCAACATCCATGTTCCCTTGCACCAAAGCTTGAAATTCATCTCTCCGGTTCTCGCGAACCAGGCGAGGCACGTACTTGTCCATGAAGTCCTTGGTGAAATTCTCCCAGGCACGAGCAACTCCCTCTTGCCTCCATCTTGCATTCACGGTTCTCCACCAGTTCCTGGCGGCTCCCACGAACTGGAAAGCAGCAAGCTCGATCTTCCTGTCGTCCGGATAGTGCAGGATCGAGAATAAGTTCTCCATACCTTCGATCCAGAGCTCAGCCTTACGGGCATCAGGTGTTCCCTCGAACCTCTCAGGATGGAATCGAGTGAATCGTTCTGCAGCTTGTTCGATGGTCTGGATCGGTGGTGGTGGCGGAGGAGCTGGCTGAACAGGTGGTGCTGGTGCTCCAGCGCGGCGAATGGTTTCGCTGAAATTCCCCAAAGCAGCGATGATACGGTCCACTTGGTCTCCATTTTCAACATGCTGATCATCTCCACTTCCATTGCTGCTGGCACCACGAGTGTTTCTGCGACTCATTCTAACAAAGGGCACTACTTAGCAGTTGATTTAACAACCTCGAATCTCTAACTTAGAGAAGAGCAGAAAACAAAGAACTAAGGCCAGTACTTAATCTTCTACAACAGGTATAAACTGAGCAGTGAAGAAGAAAACATGCCTTGAACTTTAAAACAAAACGCAAAAACAAGAAAACAACGAAGTCTCAAAACAACCAAGCATGCAATTAAACAAAAGAAAACCGGTCTCTACTCGTCATAGCGAGAAAACAGAAAACCACAGAGTCAAGTAAACGGAAAAGCATAAGCAGTCTCAGTCGGTTGAACTAAAAAAAACTCGCTTGGCAAAACAAAGAAGTTCGGTACGAGCTCGAAAAGGCATCTATCCTAATAAGAGTCCTCGACATCATCCTCGGAACGTTGTTCGGGCACGTGAGCATCTCCTCCTTCTTCCTCAGAGGGGTCCTCCTCGGGATCTTCTTCGGATTCTTCTTCGCCTTCACTCTTCCCTCTACGTGATGGTCCGCAACCCTCGGGGAACGTCCTCCGAGCTTCCTTCTGTGAATCCTGATGCCTACGTTGGACGCGGTTAATGAAACAAAGCCAGAGTGCTCCTTTTCGGCGCGTAAAGCCGTCTTAAGGAATCCGATTTCCGCTTCCTTCGTTGCTATTTCATCTCGAAGCTTGAAGTTCTCCAGCCAGTATTGATCTCGGATGAAGAAACGGTTCAAGGTTAGTACGTAAGACTCGAATCAGAAAAGCAACAGAAAATACAAGACCTAACCAGCGACTCGGACCCTCACACACACCCCAAAGGTCAAAAGATCCTATCCTAGCAAGCTCGAGTTTGAACTCAAGCTCTGATACCAACTGTAGCGGTACCGGTTTTGAAAACAAAAATAATTTCTCGAAAAGAAAATCCCAAAATACTTTAATAGCAACGGTCGGCAATTAATGCCAAAATAATCTTTGACGCGCACAGCGCTAACAGAAATAAACAAATATCCAACGACAACTCAAGTTCAAAGGAAACAACGAATGAAGACAGTAAAAGTTCAATTTCTTATTTTGAAAAAGAAAACCCAAGACACCCCAGACTCTTCTCTCAGTCGCTGGCATCCTACTCGCGAACATCCTCAGCAGTATCTGGAAGGAAGGAATTTTGAAAACAAGAGAGTGTGAGATAAAGGATCTCAGTGAGGTTCTAAGTTAAAAACAGAAAGTAAACAGTTTTGAAATCCAAATCCTTTTCAGAAAAACAAGCAAACAGAACAGATCACATATAACAGATTAACAGAACAGATATGTTGTAGACCGTTGGTGCAGCCCGCCTTATTGCTCCTACTCCCAGAATGCCCTTATAACTCCCTCCAGAGGGTGCACAACTCCGGACAGAAACAGAAACCCCCGTGTACTTTGGGGAAACAGATCCTACGACCCTAATAGACCTCAGCGACTTCTGCCTCGCGCCTAAAAGGGAATAGACTAGGCCATAATCAGGCAAACCCGATAGTCCTCTACTACCCAAGCCTACCTAATCACAACCTAATCGACCGGTCACACAGAAACAGAACAGATACAGAACAACAGATATAGATAATTAACACCGAGAGGTGTTCCTGCAGAAAAGTCAGTCCAGAACAGAGTAGCAATAAACAGAAAAGTAAATAGTCATACTTAGGACTTATACTTTTACGCGGAAGCATAAAGTAAAACAGTATATAGTAATAGGTACAAGTTGTCACATATCCTTCCAGTTTTTCGCAAATAATAGGTTTAGGGGTGAACACTCACCTTAACTTGCGAGCAAAAGATCTCCAACGAATAATGAGCTTTTACGGGTTATCGAACAACGGAGAATCTAACAAGAAAGTACTAAACACACTTTAGAAGTCGAACGGACGGAAGGAAAAAGGTTGAAAAAGGAATGGTAAAGACGGGGTTCGAACTCGGGACCTCTAAGTTAGTCAAGCAAGAACCTAACCAACTAGGCTAGTAAGTCAAGTCATTACTAACTTACAAAAACAGAAACTAAGTTGAAACATTTTCAGAAACTCTTTCGGTTTTCAGATTCTGGAAATTACCAAAATACCCTCAGTGGTAAATTGCAAAATAACCCTTTTCAAAAACAGACAGTACAAACAAACCAGAAGTTTTCCAAACACTTAACAGTCCTCACAGAATAAAAGGTTTACGAGAAAAGCTTTCTGTCAGTCAACTATGGTCAAAGATAAAATTGCAAAAAGGTCCTTTAGGTTTTCAGATTTCCCAAATCAGTCCACAAAGTTCAAAACAGTAACAACAAGGTCCAAAACATTCCTTTCGAGGTCAACAGGAAACCAAAGTCAACATACGGGTCAATCAGATCACAAGTCTAGCAAATAGTAACTACAATCTAACAACCTAAGTCCCGGTTCTCGGTTCGAATCAAATAACAAGGTCAGATCGATCAAGGGTAAATTAGTCCAAGGGTAAAAAGTCCAAACAGAATACTAACTTCGAATCGAAAGAAACAACAAAGGATTCGAGATTTACCTTCGAATCGAAATAGAGAGTTGAACAATCTGCAAATCGAATAAATCGAAAAGAAAAGAAAATCAATCGAAATCCGAATCTAACCAAAAGCGAAATTGAATCTGAACGGAAAGATCGAACCACTTACCGATCGGAACAGAACAACAACGGACCGGGTGAATCGGCGTCGACGCGAACGGAGCGGCGCGGCAAACGGGGACAGACCGGACAGGGAACGCGGTCGATCGGAACGAGCCAGACGGTCGACGCGGAACGGCGGCAGACGGCGAACGGAGGACGGACAGAAGCGATCGAATTGATCGATCGACAACAGAGATCGGCGGACAGAGATCGCGGCGACTCGCGATTCAGAGAGCAGAACAGACAGCGGCGGCGGCGCGGTCAAACGGAAAACGGAGCAAAGCGGCGGCGGCGGCACGAGACGGACGGAGGCGACGGAGCAGGCAATCGCGGCGGCGGCGTTCGAAACCCACGGCGGCAGGAGCAAACTCCCTTTTCTCTCTTTCTTTTCCTTCTCTCTTCTTTCTTCTCTTTTCTTTCTTTCTTGCTTTTCGGTTTGAGTGTTACGGCTGGGAAAAGAGAGAATGGGGAAGACATTCTGACTAGGGCTAGGGTTAGTCAATAATGGGCCGGTCAACAGGCCTTTGACTGGGCTAGATAATGGGTCAAAAAGATCAGAAAGTCCAGCTCGAACCAAACGAAATGAAACGATCTAGCATACGCGAAACTAATTAAATAATTATCGAATAAATAATTTACTCTAATAATTAATTAACTAAAATAAATAATTAAATAATAAAATAATAATTAAATAAATAAATAATTAATTAAAAAAAGACGGGGTGTTACACTATCACTTACTGACAAAGCACTTATTGTATCAAAGACTTCCGCTCTCTGATTTTAAGTATCAGCAAACCTAGTTACTGAGAAGTAACTTGCGCTTGCTGAGAAAGTTAAGTATCAGCAAACTCATTACTGAAAAGTAATAAGTACTTGCTGAGAAAGTTTTTAAACGACGAAAGTTTGAAAAGACTATTCACCCCCCCTCTAGTATTTTCTTGTTGTTTAAAGGGACCAACAAGTGGTATCAGAGCTGGAGGTTCTTTAACCTTCAGCACTGAACCTAGATCCCCTTAGGTGCTTTCCGTAAATCACTCTCACTTGATCAGTTTGGTAGTCTTTTGCTGATAGGATGTCTTTAGGAGATGCTCCCTTGCTGAAGCTGGAAAACTACGAAAAATGGCGAAACAACATGATGCTACATCTTGAGGCCATTAGTGATGCTATGGTTACTGTCATTAATGATGGACCTATCAAGATCACTAAGGTTGAAAGAAGTTTTCCTCACAAAACCACTGAAGCTGGAAAGGAAACTATCTTAGGCGAACCGGTTGATACCGTTGTTCCAAAACCAAGAGAGGAATGGACTTCCGACGAAGCTAAAAGATTCCGTCTTGATGGCCAAGCAAGAAACATCATCATTCGATCAACTCCGGATACCATACAGTGCAAACTGTGCGGTGCTAAAACTACTAAGGAAGCTTGGAAAATGGTTCAAGATCTTTGTGCTGGATCTGACAAAACCAAGGAAAACAAACTCGAAGTGCTGAAGTTAATGTTCCAGAACTTTAAACAAGGTACGAATGAGTCACTGGAAGACTTGGACTTCAGATTCACAACTATTGTTAGTGAAATGGCAGCCTTGGGTGTTTGAAATCTTTACTCAGATTCTGAGAAGGTGAAAACCATCATCAGAAGTCTGAACCAAGAATGGATCCACACTCAGAACTTCTACTACAATCAAGGAATGCCAGACATTACACCAACAGAGTTGTTCTCTCATCTTGCTACTGTCAACTACGAGACAAAGCAAAGAGAAAATGTGTTTGCTGAAAAATCGCAAAACATTGCTCTTGCTGCAAAGCCGTCATCCTCTGAAAAGAAGAATGATAAAGAGCCTGCTGATGAAAATGCTTTGGTTGTCAAAAACATGAAGAAATTCATCAGTAAGGAACTTGAAAGGCGAAAAGCAAAAGAGAAGCTGAAAAAGCATCTTGGTAACAACTACCATAAGTACAAGAATGAGACTAGCTCGCTGAACAAGCAAGCTCAGCAAGCAACCTCATCTGAAGAACCAGCAGTTGGAAATGATCTCTGTTTTTACTGCAAAAAGCCTGGACACTTCAAAGCAAATTGTCCTTTGCTGAAAGGCAAATCTGCTGAAAAGAAGAAGAAGTTCAAAAGAGCTTTTATTGCTGAAGAAAAGAAGAAGCTTCAAGCGAAAATCGATCATTGTGCATTGATACTAGCTCCGAAGACAGTGAGGATGAAAGCTCAGACACTGACGATGAAGAAGCCACTCTTGACGTAGAGATTGGCAAAGAAGTTTGTGGAATAGCAATGGAAGCTTATCCAGATGTGTCAAACTACGAGTTCTGCCTCACGGCCGGTCAGGTAAACAATCCTACCTCTGACTCAGACTCAGAAAGTGAAGACGAGATTGACCTTGACAAGATTCAAGGAGAAATCGAAAGATTTGAGAAAACTCTGAGTAGGCAGCAAGAGAAACTACATATTGATGAAACTCTGACCAAGCAGACTACTGAAAAGTATATCTTGCTGAAGGAAGAGACAGAAGAAAAGGATGCTGAAATAAGGCGTCTTAAGAAGTTGATTGCTGAAGCTACAGAGAAGAATTCTCAAATGGCATTAGAATTGGAAAAGTATCAGTCCTCAAATCTAAAGTTACTTGCTGAAATTCAAGAGATGAAAAAGATGAAAATCAATTTCAAATCTTATGCTGACGCAAGTAATACGCTGACTGAACTAAGCTCTTATTTGAGAGATCCATCTCAAAAAGAAGGTTTAGGTGCAACGTACGAAGGTGATGACGTAATAATCTTGAGTAAAGACAAATCACCGATTTCCTTTGTACGTGCTACTGATAGTGGTCAACCAGAACTCTATCAGTTTGGTCAATCTAAGGTTGCTGAAACATGCAATCAAGTACCTACGACCATAAAGCACGCTGTTGGTACTCAAAGTAAGAAGACTTTAAAAGGAAAACAGGTTGCTGAGAAGCAAATTGTAAAGAAAAAGGATGCTGTAAAGCATTCCGCCAAACAAGTTGCTGAAAAGCAACTAGTTAAGTCAAAAGGCAAGATTACTAAAAGTAATCAGAAGACCTTTGCTGACAAACCTGAATCAAGTAAGGTTGCTGACACAAAAGCTCAGCATTCTCCGAAAAGTGGACTCGGTTTCAAAACCAAGCAAAGTCAACTTTTTCACGAGTATAAGCAAAGTCAGCAAAGATAATTCAAAGAGATGAATAAAATCAAGCCTAAGAGTTCTGAAAAGACTCTAAATGCTAGGGCTAGAAGGAAACTTGCTAGAAAAGAACTTACTGAAAAGTATGTTCAGCAAAAAGGTCAACCGAGCAAGACACCACATCAGAAAGTGGACTTGATCAGTGACGAATGTGTCAGATTCAATCAAATAAATTTGTAATTAGCCAAAGGCAATCCACAACTACAACGAAAACCGTAGTGTAGCGGTAGAAAGACTCGAGTGTCGTTCTCTCAGGACTATACTAGCTTTATCAAATTAAATAAGAATATAAAAACAACAGACAGATAGCAATAGGGGGTTTCAAGCAGATAATGGAGATTGGTGATAGTATGGTCCTTCTTAACATAATGGGTCGATAATCATGCATAAATTCCTCGGTCTTGCATAGAGATCTTTGAATCAATCAAGTGTCCTGTTGCAAGTATTAAGCACTACGAAGATAATATGGTCTGACTTGTCAACAACTAACGTCCTAATGTGTTCCGTAATTATTCAACACTACGAAGATAATTGGTCTGATTGGTCGACAAGTGTCCAAGTGTGCATAATGATCAATACAACATACGAGAATTTTGGTTACAACTGATCAACGAAATAAAGCAATGACACGGAGTATAATGCGCGATATAGCCATCAGCATGATTATCTTCCCTTGCTAAGAATTCACATACTACCACCAATGATAAATTTAGCTACTCATAATAGGCATGCAATCAATAGCAATCATGGAAGAAAACATATTGAAAGAAGATAAAATAAGTAGATAAAAACTGTAAGATACAAAGTTACCGAAGGTTGTCAATCTCCGGATGATTGCGATCCTACGCGCTCCAATCTGCTATGAAAAAGTATCCCCTAAGCTACGGAACTCCCAGGACAGGCCCCGGAGAGTCCCTACCTAAAACTATAGAGAGAGGTGAGAAAGTAGGCTTGGAAAGATATGATTTTCGGAGAGAAAACTAAGCACTATATATAGGCCCGAAAAAACTCCGGGGCGGTTCGCCCCATGCTGCGGCGGTTCGCCCCCCAGTAATTTCGCGGAATTTCCGCGTTTTCAACGCGGTTTTGGATTTCTTCACCTTTTCGGACTCGGTTTATGACTTCTAGTAGCCTTCTAACCTCCAGATTCGGCCCCTAGACTCCAAATCCTATCCGGAAACCTTCAGATACTCCAAATAGGCTTCTGGAACACCAATTCCTTGTCAACTTCAATATAATTGCCCAGAAATCTTCGAATTTCAACCAAAACCTGTAAAATAAAATCTAAAGGGAAACGTGACACTATTCTAATAAAATTTACTAAAATATAGCTAAATTAACATAGAGGATAGCTAAAATAGGTGAAAAAGACTCGAATGAAAGTGTAAAATACACATTCATCAAACTCCCCAAACCGAACCTTTGCTTGTCCTCAAGCAACTAAGCTAGACTCTAATACAAAAAACATGCAAGACACAAAATGGAGTTTCATGCAAAATAAAACGAACTAATCTACTGAATCTATCAAATAACATATGAACAAAAACCATATAAATCAAAGCATGAATATGGGTTGAAGAATACCTCGATTGACTTATACACATCCACATAAGCACTTATGTAAAAACAAGATAGTCTCTCGTAACATTCTCTACCTGGACCTAGTCAGTGACGACGTAATGAAGCATGCTAAGATACGAATGGTTGTCCCGTGCCTATAAAACTGAGGGCTTACTGCTGTTCCACCATGTTAAGACTTTTCCTCAAAAGAGGTCGAACCAGTACTGGCTCTCATCAAACGAAGGAGGGTTCCCTATAAAAGATAACACTCCCCTATTCTACCCATCTCTCAAGTAAAGTCTTAAGCTATTCACCACTTCCTGAATGGCAGGACGAGGGTGGTCTAGAACAGATGACACTCAAGACAAAAAAAGAAAATAAAAATATAAAATTATAACACGATTACGAAAAATGGAAAAAACTCAAAACTTTGCTAAACTGCTTTTGGCTTTTCTTTTTACGACCCTTCTTTGCTTTTTTGGGGTCTTCTCTTTTTTCTTTTTTCCTTTCCAGATTCTTTTTTATTTTTTCTTTTTCTCTCTTTTTTTTTCTGGAAATTTTTCTTTCTTCTTTTTTTTCTAGCCGGCAGTAGCATAACAAAGAGAGAAACAAAATGACTCACACGACTTCCCCAAACCTACATAGGTTGGAGTACAAAATTTACGGAAAAGAAAAAACAAACTCACGATAAGAAAATGAAAAACAGAAACAAGTCTATGATGGTGTAACCCCCTCCCCAAACCTATTCGGAAGAATAGGTTATAAACAAAGGATCACACAACCTCACACTACCTCCTTCCTAGGCATTTAGCAATCTCAAAGCATGGTGACGACTTGTTGCCTCTTAGGTACATAATTACTCGGGAAACAACCATAAGACCCTAACATGCATCATCCTATTATAAAGGCCTTCGTGAACCGCAGTAGAGAAAACACCACTAAGTGATGTCGAGACTACCATGCTTAACTAAGTGCAATACATAAATGTGACAAGCCAAGCGAGAAAAACCTCAAACAAATTCATGGAGATGAAGCATACGATTAATGGCATAGCTAGTTGATCTACCCAATAAAAAAGTTCAAAAAATTCGGCAATAAACTCCATATAAAACATGCAAAACTATCCTAGGAAAGCAGTAAACGTGCAAATGCAAAAAAAAATTCACGAGTTTTTCATAAGCAAGATAAGTATAGAGATAACCAGCGATAACCTCCTCCCCAAACCTGAACGTCGTCGCTCGTCCCGAACGTCAAAAGTGGATCCAAGGTGAGAGATAATGCTTGTATATGTGACCTATAATACTCAATCAAACTCGTGAGATAAAATCTAAAGCGGTAAAGAAAGCGATAAAATCTCCGGGTTGCCTCCCGGATAGCGCCATTGTTTAAAGTCTTTGACTCGACTCCTGTCCGCGCCTATCACTTCTTTCTGCGGGTACTAGACTTCCCCTTCATCGATTTCCTCTCCATGCCACGAACCTGTGAATAAGAAAGAATATAGGCTGCAAGACCACAGTAGTGAGTAGTAATATCAGGCGTTTCAGGTGGATCAGGTAAGGCTTTCAACACGTGTTGCTTGCCATCTACTTCAATAGTGCAAGTTCTTTGGTAGATGTCCATCACGGAGCGTAGTTTAGTCAAGAATGTTCGTCCTAAGAGTATGACGTCCCCCGTTCTTGGTGCTGATGCTGGCATAATTACAAAATCGGTGTGAACAGAGGCTTCACCAATTTTGACTAATACATTCTTCACAACGCCTTCGGGTTTCACAAGGGATCCATCTGCCAGTTGCACAATAGCCTTATGCACAGTCAGTTCTCCTAGGTTACTCTTCTCGAAAATATTCAAAGGGAGCACATTAGAGTAGGATCCTGTGTCTAGTGTGGCTCGGACATCTTCAAGCTCCCCAATCCCGACCTTAATATCGAAACTTTGAGGGAGTGGCTCGGGATCCTCTTGCTCCTCTTCATTCTTGTTAGTACCAAGGTCCTTTTCTTCTTCTTCGGCTTGTGGTGGTAGGTCCCTCTTGCAACTCTCGCACTTAGCAACCTTCTTGATGGTGATTTCAACAGGTAGATCACCCACTAAGTTAATGGACAATGACTTCTCAGTGTTGCTGGGCAGTTTACCTTGCTCCCTACTTGCTCCTCGGTCGATCAACTCTTGCATCTTTTGATGGGTAAGCCTAGTGCTCTCTTCCAACCTATCGAGCCTTGCCCTAGTCTTCTCAGAATCTTCTTCATACCGTTTGAGAAAACTTTGTGTGTGATCGACCATCTTCTGCAAGTTCTCCATCAGTTGAGCCGTCTTCGACTTCGGTGGCTCTTTCGGAGTGAGGTTTTCGCAGTGATCATTACCATAATTTAGCCTACTACGGTCTTGGTTAGGTCCATAAGTTTGGTTAGCCGGTGCATATCCTTGATTGTTACGGTATCCTCTTCTCCAAAATCCACCTCGAGGATTCCTACCGTCTTGTCCGTAGCTAACTTCTTGAGTGCCAAACTCTGTAGCAAAGGGTTCTTCTTCTCCTCCTCGAGCCCAGTTGCCATCATCGTATGCCAGCTCCGATCTACACATATGAGCCCCATGCCCATAGTTCTTGCATATTCGGCATACTTCGTTCGAAACAGTTGTTCCGGTGGCGCTCTTGAGGACTTACTTCAATTCGTTGGTAAAGCACTCGAATTGATCCCCATTCCCCCTGTACATAGGGGCTTCTTGAGTCGGTGGAGCTTCAGGTCCACGTCTCCTAACCATTGCTCTTGGGTCCTTGAACTGCGAACCCTTAGCAAGCCTTTCGAAAACTGCCCAGACGGCTTCTGCGGTTTCCTCCCAAATATTGCCTCGGCATTGGAAATCCACCACTTGTTGGTTCTCGAAGGTTAGTCCATTGTAGAAGTGTTGGACTAGGTCAGAGAGTTCAAAACCATGGTGAGGGCACTTGTTCGTGAGATCTTGGAACCTCTCGAACGCGGTGTAGATGGTCTCATCATAGTCCTGCTTAAATCCAGTGATCTGCGCCTTTAGCGCGGTAGTCAGAGTGTGTGGGAAGTATTTCTCCATAAAAGCTGAAAAAACCTTTTCCCAAATGTCCAGCGAGCCTGCTGGAAGAGAACTCAGCCATGACTTGGCTCTGTCGCCAAGTCCCATAGCAAAAACCTTCATCCTTAACTCATCCGTGGTTATGTCAGCTCCGGGTCGTGGGAGTTGGTTGACGAAATCATCGATATCGTGCAACTACCCCATCACATCTTCCCTTGATAAGCCATAGAACCTCGGAAGTTGTTGGAATGCGTGGTTCTTGATCTCCAGATCTCGGGTTGCAGACGAAAGAACTATCGCCGGTCCCCTCATACGATCCTTTGTGGGTTGTACCCATGCCTTCAGTGGTCTAGCTTCTGCCATTCTGTCGATTTCCTTGAATAGACTAATTAGAGATTCAGAGAAATCGGTTTCCTCTATTTCCTCTAGTGCGCGCCTTTCAATTAGTCGCCTTCTTTGGTGGTAGACTCTATCGATCTCAGCAATTGAATTAGCAAGCGGTGTTCCTGCAGAACGTGTATGCGGCATACACTATCTGTGACAGACTAGGAAAGGTGATTAGAAACAAACTAGGAAAGCAGAGAGAGATTAAAAAGGAAAACTAAAACTAAAAGAATTAGGAATCTAAAGCTGTAAATATAAACAAATTAAACAGAAAAAAGGAGTATAATCCCCGGCAACGGCGCCAATTTGACGAACGTGTCAGATTCAATCAAATAAATTTGTAATTAGCCAAAGGCAATCCACAACTACAACGAAAACCGTAGTGTAGCGGTAGAATGACTCGAGTGTCGTTCTCTCAGGACTATACTAGCTTTATCAAATTTAAATAAGAATATAAAAACAGCAGACAGATAGCAATAGGGGGTTTCAAGCAGATAATGGAGATTGGTGATAGTATGGTCCTTCTTAACATAATGGGTCGATAATCATGCATAAATTCCTCGGTCTTGCATAGAGATCTTTGAATCAATCTAGTGTCCTGTTGCAAGTATTAAGCACTACGAAGATAATATGGTCTGACTTGTCAACAACTAACGTCCTAATGTGTTCCGTAATTATTCAACACTACGAAGATAATTGGTCTGATTGGTCGACAAATGTCCAAGTGTGCATAATGATCAATACAACATACGAGAATTTTGGTTACAACTGATCAACGAAATAAAGCAATGACACGGAGTATAATGCGCGATATAGCCATTAGCATGATTATCTTCCCTCGCTAGGAATTCACATACTACCACCAATGATAAATTTAGCTACTCATAATAGGCATGCAATCAATAGAAATCATGGAAGAAAACATATTGAAAGAAGTTAAAATAAGTAGATAAAAACTGTAAGATACAAAGTTACCGAAGGTTGTCAATCTCCGGATGATTGCGATCCTACGCGCTCCAATCTGCTATGAAAAAGTATCCCCTAAGCTACGGAACTCCCAGGACAGGCCCCGGGAAGTCCCTACCTAAAACTATAGAGAGAGGTGAGAAAGTAGGCTTGGAAAGATATGATTTTCGGAGATAAAATTGAGCACTATATATAGGCCCGAAAAAACTCCGGGGCGGTTCGCCCCATGCTGCGGCGGTTCGCCCCCCAGTAATTTCGCGGAATTTCCGCATTTTGGACGCGGTTTTGGATTTCTTCACCTTTCCGGACTCGGTTTATGACTTCTAGTAGCCTTCTAACCTCCAGATTCGGCCCCTAGACTCCAAATCCTATCCGGAAATCTTCAGATACTCCAAATAGGCTTCTGGAACACCAATTCCTTGTCAACTTCAATATAATTGCCCAGAAATCTTCGAATTTCAACCAAAACCTGTAAAATAAAATCTAAAGGGAAACGTGACACTATTCTAATAAAATGTACTAAAATATAGCTAAATTAACATAGAGGATAGCTAAAATAGGTGAAAAAGACTCGAATGAAAGTGTAAAATACACATTCATCAATCAGCACGAATCAAAAGTCTTTCAGCTGAAAACCTCCTAGTTCCTCAGCAAGTAGAAAACAAGTCAAAGTTGAAAAACTTAAGACTTGGGTTTCCACTGGACGGATTCTTGAACATGTTAATGGACATCCAATACTGTATAATTAACTTGTTTTCTCTTCATTGTGCAGACTTCAGCCACGGAGACAAACGATACAATCTGGCACTTTGATAGTGGTTGTGGAAAGCACATGACGGGCAACAAGAATAACCTTATAAACTATAGACGGTGGTCTAAAGGTCCAACAATAAGGTTTGCTGGTGGAGGCTCCGGTTCTACAAAAGGCTATGGTGACGTGAAGTTAGGATGCATTACCATTACGGGAGTTCTTTATGTCAAAAATCTTAAGTTTAATCTTTTCAACATGAGTCAGTTTGCTGACAAAGGATAATTCATCAAAATCAAAAGTGATGAATGTAAACTTATAGATTTCGAGACTAAAAAGGTTATTATGATTGCAAGAAGATCAGGAGGCTTGTACACCGTAGATTGGTCTTTAGCAAGCGTTGAAAAATGCCTTGTCTCAGATCACGATTGCCTTGCTGAAAAAGCATGGTTATGGCATAAACGAACAAGTCATCTAAACTTCAAGACGCTGAATAAGCTGTCTAAAAAGACACTTGTAGTTGGATTACCTAAGGTTACTTTTAAGAAGGATGGTGTTTGCAATGCATGTCAGCAAGGAAAGTGTTAGGAAACTTGTAATTTTGATGAGCAATTAACCATGCTAAATTAAGGAAAGTCCAGTAACTAGTACTCTTAAGGTCCATAGGAATTTAGAATTTTACGGACATTGTAAAAGAGGAACGTTTGCTGAAGACTTAGATTAGATGCTAGATAGGTTGGTTATGTAGCTTACGATGTATTTTATTTTCTGAAAAGAAAATAACTTATTGAAGCTTAAGCTTATGATGTATTTTATTTTCTGAAAAGAAAATAACTTATTGAAGCTTTAGCTTATGATGTATCTTGTTTTCTGAAAAGAAAATAACCTATTGAAGCATTTGCTGATGATGTACTTTGTTTTTACAAACAAACTATTGAAGCATTAAGAACCGCTCAGAATCTTGAAGATTTTGAAGATATGAAGACTTGAAGATTTCGAAGAACTGAAGACTTGAAGAATTCAAAGATCTGAAGACTAGAAGATTTCTGAAGACTGGTATCTACAAGGCACATGTTGCTCAGAAAGGGGAAACTTCAGCAACAGCATTGCATAAGTGAAAATCTGAAAGACATAGTAGGTTGTGCTCGATGAAACTGAGAATGACCACTTGCTGATGGAACATATGTGACCTCTCGCTGAAAGTACTTGCATTTGCGGTCCAATGTTACTGTTTGAATTCTATTCAAATATGCATTAAATGCAAAGCTTGCACGCGAAGGACATGAAGACTAGAAGACAAACAAGGACGCTTGATGAATGTGTATTTTACACTTTCATTTGAGTCATTTTCACCTATTTTAGCTTTCCTCTATGTTAATTTAGCTATATTTTAGTGTATTTTATTAGAATAGTGTCACGTTTCCCTTTAGATTTTATTTTACAGGTTTTGGTTGAAAATCGAGGATTTCCGGGCAATTATATTGAAGTTGACAAGGAATTTTTGTTCCAGAAGCCTATTTGGAGTATCTGAAGGTTTCCGGATAGGATTTGGAGTCTAGGGGTCGAATCTGGAAGACAAAAACAGAGTCCGAAAAGGGGAAGAAATCCAAAAACGCGTCGAAAACGCGGAATTCCGCGAAGTAATCTCTCGGCCGAACCGCCCCAGACGTGGGGCGAACCGCCCCACAGTATTTCGGGGCCTATATATAGTTGCTCATATTTTCTCCGAAATTCATACTTTTCCAGACCTACTTTCTCACCTTTCTCTGTAGTTTCAGGTAGGAACTTCCCAGAGCCTGTTCTGGGGGTTCGTAGCTTAGGGGACACTTTTTCATAGCAGTTTGGAGCTTGTAGGATCGCAATTCTTCGGAGATTGACAACCTTCGGTAACATTGTATCTTACAGTTTATTCTACTTATTTTTATATCTTTCAACATGTTTTCTTCTATGATTTCTATTGATTGCATGCCTATTATGAGTAGCTAAACTTATCGTTGGTGGTAGTATGTGAATTCTTAGCGAAGGGAAGATAATCATGCTAATGGCTATATCACGCATTATACTCCGTGTTATTGCTTTATTTCGTTGATCAGGCTCAGCCTAAATTCTCGTATGTTGTATTAATTATTATGCACAATTGGACCCTCGTCGACCTATACGCATGTTTATTTTCGTAGTGTTGAATAATTACGGAACACAATAGGACAATAGAGATTGACTTGTCAGAACCATTATCTTCGTAGTGCTTAATAATTGCAACAGGACATTAGATTGATCAAAGATCTCCATGCAAGACCGAGGAATTTACGCATGATTATCAACCCGTTATGCTTTGAAGGATCATACTATCACCAATCTCCATTATCTGTTAGAAACCCCTTTGCTATTACGTCTGCTGTTTTATATTCTCTAGTTAAATAGATAAAGCTAGTTATAGTCCTGAGAGAACGACACTCGAAGTCATTCTACTGCTACACTACGGTTTTCGTTGTAGCTGTGAATTGCATTTGGCTAAATAACAAATTTATTTGATCGAACCGGAACTGACAAACTCGCGTTCATCAAATTGACGCCGCTGCCGGGGACTATACTCCTTTTTTCTATTTAATTTGTTTTTATTTTCAGCTTTCGATTCCTAATTCTATTAGTTTTAGTTTTCCTTTTTAATCTCTCTCTGATACTGCTTCCCTAGTCTGTTACAGATAGTGTATGCCGCATACACGATCTGAAGGAACACCACTTGCTGATTCAATTGCTGAGATCGACAGAGTCTACCACCAAAGAAGGCGACTACTCGAAAGGCGTGCACTAGAGGAAATAAAGGATACCGATTTCTCTGAATCTCTACACAGTCTTTTCAAGGAAATCGACGGAATGGCAGAAGCTAGACCACTGAAAGCATAGGTTCAACCCACCAAGGATCGTATGAGGGGACCGGCGATTGTTCTTTCGTCTGCAACCCGAGATCTGGAAATCAAGAACCACGCATTCCAACAACTTCCGAGGTTCTATGGCTTATGAAGGGAAGATGTGATGGGGTACTTGCACGATATCGATGATTTCGTCAACCAACTCCCACGACCCGGAGTTGAAATAACAACGGACGAGTTGAGGATGAAGGTTTTTGCTATGGGACTTGGCAACAGTGCCAAGTCATGGTTGAGTTCTCTACCACCAGGCTCGCTGGACACTTGGGAGAAGGTTTTTTCAGCTTTCATGGAGAAATACTTCCCTCACACCTTGACTACCGCGCTAAAGGCGCAAATCACTGGATTCAAGCAGGACTATGATGAGACCATCTACACCGCGTTTGAGAGATTCCAAGATCTCACGAACAAGTGCCCTCACCATGGTTTTGAGCTTTCTGACCTAGTCCAACACTTCTACAATGGACTAACCTTCGAGAACCAACAAGTGGTGGATTTCCAATGCCGAGGCAATATTTGGGAGGAAACCGCAGAAGCCGTCTGGCCAGTTTTCGAAAGGCTTGCTAAGGGTTCGCAGTTCAAGGACCCAAGAGCAATGGTTAGGAGACGTGGACCTGAAGCTCCACCGACTCAAGAAGCCCCTATGTATAGGGGGAATGGGGATCAATTCGAGTGCTTTACCAACGAATTGAAGCAAGTCCTCAAGAGCGCCACCGGAACAACTGTTTCGAACGAAGTATGCCGAATATGCAAGAACTATGGGCATGGGGCTCATATGTGTAGATCGGAGCTGGCATACGATGATGGCAACTGGGCTCGAGGAGGCGAAGAGGAAGCCTTTGCTACGGAGTTTGGTACTCAAAAAGTTAGCTACGGACAAGACGGTAGGAATCCTCAAGGTGGATTTGGAGAAGAGGATTCCGAAACAATCAAGGATATGCACCGGCTAACCAAACTTATGGCCCTAACCAAGACCGTAGTAGGCTAAACTATGGTAATGATCACTGCGAAACCCGCTCCGAAGAGCCACCAAAGTCGAAGTCGGCTCAACTGATGGAGAACTTGCAAAAGATGGTTGATCACACACAAAGTTTTCACAAACGTTATGAAGAAGATTCCGAGAAGCCTAGGGCAAGGCTTCATAGTTTGGAAGAGAGCACTAGGCTTGCCCATCAAAAGATGCAAGAGTTGATCGACCGAGGAGCAAGTAGGGAACAAGGCAAACTGCCTAGCAACACTGAGAAGTCGAATGCCATTACATTGGCTGGTGATCTACCTGACGAAATCACCATCAAGAAGGTTGCCTAAGTGCGAGTGTTGCAAGAAGAAGAACTTCTACAGGCTGAGGAGAAGAGAAGACCTTTGTTTGCGTAAGTGATGAGGAGCAAGAGGATCCCGAACCAATCCCTAAAGTTTCGATGTTAAGGGGGATTGGTGAACTTGAAGTTGTCCGTTGCCACAATAACACGGGATCCTACTCAAACATACTCCCTTTGAATGTTATTTGCAAAAGAGTAGCCTTGGAATAAAACTATCTGAGATACAGGCTATTGTGCAAACTGGCGGATGGATCCTTTATGAGACCCGAAGGCGTTGTGAAAAATGGTGCGTCAAGATTGGTGCAGTCTGTATACACCATTTTGTAGTTATCCGGCGTCTGCACCTAGAACGGGGGTG
>CM051456.1:71199613-71216241 GCA_028274465.1 Plantago ovata
ATCTCGCGCTAAATCAGTCCATTGCAGGACGATTTGCGTGGCTGACTGGGTAAAGAATCACTTTTTCAGTGACGCCTTGCTAGCAGTAAGGGACTGGAGTCTGCATTTTGTAGAATCCAGGGTATCAGCATGCTCACCTGCTTAGTGCGAGCAGAGATAAAGTTCATGAGCCTTGCTGCTTGATAACTCAAGCGCCTCTTCATTTTCGTCATCGAGTTCTTGTTCATAAAAGACCTAATGTACTTTTCTTTTGCAAACCTCCCATTGCATCAACATCTCACACTTTGCAGTGTCAAGATATGACGGAGGCATAGGTTTTTCAGATGGCGGTCGTTTTTCAACACAACTTTCGTTGGTTGGGAGTCGAGTAGTCACCGGAGCAATGCGTGTTTCAGCACTGTCAACCTTTGACGATTTGAGGACTTAGAAGACTGTCTCTTGGGAGCCATTTCTTTATAGAGAGCAAGAAAGTGTACGAAAGAGATAGTTTGCTTGACCGGAGGTACAGTAGATTCAGGCTAAAATTGCAGAGAAAGGAAATGTGAGTTAAAGAATTTTGTCATTTCTCTAACTCCTTCTTTATATAGTGTCTCTGTGTGTGAGAAACTCAATCGATTTGAGCTCTCAGCAAGGGTAAAACAGAGAAACACTGGAGTTAGTGGAGCCTTTGCATTAAATGCGTAGTGGCCCACTAACTAAAACCGTCAGAGCACTCTCTCTCTTTGTTTTGTTAACCGTTAGATTAGTAACTCCTTTAATCAATGGCCACGATTGAATTTCATGTCATGATTATTACGAGTTTATCTGTGCCCGATTAACGTCACAAATTGATTTTACCGAGTATTAAGGGAATAGATTGCTTGCTGAAATAGACAAGAATCTTTTCAGCGAGTTTGAATTAACAACCTAGATACTTGCTGAAAGTTCCCCCTTACTTAGATATCTCATATTTTCTAAGTTTAAAAGATATTCTGATTTCCCGTATCAGTAAATTCTTTTTGTACTTGAGATTTGGTAAAATCTGAGAGATGAGCTTTGCTCTTTTCTGTTTCCCGTCTCAGAAAATTCCTTTGATACTTGAATACCTGTTTCAGTATCTTTGATTGTCTGAGTGCCTGTTTCAGCAATCCTTAAGCTCTTTCTCTTACTGAGTGCCTGTCTCAGCAAGTGATCAAGTTTCCTAACAAATACCCGTTTGAAGGAATTACTTGCTGAATGCCTGTTTCAGCAATCATGTAGTGACTTATCATTTCTTAGAAGAAAATAGTGACTGGTCTTTAAACGGAATACTTTGGCTTGCTGAATACCTGTTTCAGCATTCTGCCAAGTGTATCCTTTATTGAGGTAGTTCAATCAATCCAAGGTTATACCTTAGCATTGCGAACCTATTATCCGGTAGGGGCTTGGTAAAGATGTCAGCAAGCTGATCATCAGTGCCTACTTTCACAACCTCAATATCACCTTTTTCCACATGATCTCTAATGAAATGATGTCTAATATCAATGTGCTTGGTCCTAGAGTGAAACTTAGGATTTTGCGTAATTGCAATAGCACTTGTATTATCACAAAAGATTGGTGTTTTCTTTGCAGAAATACCATAATCTCTTAATTGTTGCTGAATCCATAGGATTTGAGCTGTGCAACAACCAGCTGCAATGTATTCAGATTCAGTAGATGAATTGGCAACACAGGTTTGCTTCTTGCTGAACCATGATATTAATCTAGTACCCAAAAACTGACAAGTTCCAGAGGTACTTTTTCTATCAAGAGTTGATCCTCCATGATCAGCATCAGAATAACCAACCAATTCAAGTCCAGAATCTTTAGGATACCATAATCCAACATTGACTGTACCTTTAACATATTTCAGTATCTTGATTGCCTTTTTGTAGTGTGATTCTCTTGGATCAGATTGGAATCTTGCACACACACAAAAACATACTGAATGTCAGGTCTACTTGCTGTTAGATACAACAAGGAACCAATGAGCTTCCTATACTTGTGTTCTTCAACACTTTTGTCCTCTTTAGTATAGCCCAATTTGGTACCAACACTCATAGGGATCTTTTCAGGTTTCTCATCCTCTTTGATCCTAAACTTTATGAGCATTTCTTTCGCATACTTTGCTTGATTTATGAATATTCCATCTTGCAATCCTAGGAAATAATTCAATTTTCCCATCATACTCATTTCAAACTTATTTGTCATGAGTTTGGCAAAATCATCACAAAGTTGCTTGTCCTTAGATCCAAAAATTATGTCATCCACATAAATTTGAACTAAGAGTATTTACCATCATGGTTCATGGTAAATAAGGTTTTGTCAACTTCACCTTTCTTGAAACCATTTTCCAGCAAGAACTTAGCCAAGGTATCATACCATGCTCTTGGTGCTTGCTTTAGACCATATACAGCTTTCTGAAGCTTGTATACCATCTTGATTTCTGA
Organism: Plantago ovata; assembly: GCA_028274465.1. Taxonomy (NCBI): domain Eukaryota; kingdom Viridiplantae; phylum Streptophyta; class Magnoliopsida; order Lamiales; family Plantaginaceae; genus Plantago; species Plantago ovata. The sequence goes on from CM051456.1 coordinate 71,202,061, forward strand.
GGGAACTTCAAAGCCAGGGGTTTTTCTATGTAGACTTCTTCAGCAAGTTCACCATTAAGAATGCACTTTTAACATCCATTTGGTAAACAATGAAGTCATTGTGAGCAGCAAAGGCCAAGAAAAGCCTAATTGCATCCAATCTTGCAACTGGTGCATAAGACTCATCATAGTCCAATCCTTCAGTCTGACAGTAACCTTGAGCAACTAAACGTGTTTTATTTCTTGTTACTTCACCAGACTCGCTCAACTTGTTTCTGAACACCCACTTTGTACCAATAGCTTTCTTGTCTTCAGCAAGTGGCACAAGTTTCCAGACTTTGTTTCTTTCAAATTGATCCAGTTCTTCTTGCATTGCCTTTATCCATTCAGAATGCTTTAAAGCTTCTTCTATGGTTTTAGGTTCAATTTCTGACACAAAGCAAGAGAACAATGATTCTACTTCTACGACAATTGCTTCTTCAGCAAGTCCATGAGGTAGCTTGGATCTAGTCACTTGGCGTTTATTAATATCGCCAATCATATCCGTAGAGGGATGATATCTAATCCATTTATTAACAGATTTTCTGCTTGTTGGATCAGGATATGTTTGCTCATCAGCATGTGACTCTTTAGTATGTACTTGTCAGTACTACTGGGAATTTGTGTCATTTCTGAGATTTGTTCATCAGCAACTGCTTGTTCAGCATTGCTTGATTGAGGTAGTTCATCAGCAGGCACTGGATATTGCGTAATTTCAGCAACTTCCGGAGCAACCGCGTCTTTTGCTGGAAATTCTTTGTCGTGAACTATATTTATCTTGTCATGACTAGGGGGAGGAGAGTCATTGTCAGAATCATCATTTAGTTCAATTGACTTGATTTTCCTAGCATCAGATTCAGTTCTTTGCTCATGTATGATTAGCTTTTTCATACATTCTGATATTTCTTCTTTAGCAGGCACACCTTGTGACTTTTCGTAGAATACAACATGCACTGATTCTTCAATCTTTTGTGCCTTTTTGTTGTAAACTCTATAAGCTTTACTATGCAAGGAGTAGCCGAGAAATATCGCTTCGTCTGCCTTTGGTTGAAATGTTCTTATGTATTCTCTATCATTGTTAAGAACGAAACACTTGCAACCAAATACTCTTAGATGAGTGATGTTAGGAGGTCTTCCAACAAACAATTCATAAGGAGTTTTGTTGTATTCCTTAGTAATCAAACATCTGTTTGAGTATAACAGGCGGTATTAATCGCTTCAACCCAATAAGCCTCACTTATTTCAGTGTCAGCAAGCATGGTATTCTTACGGCTTCTTTCAGGATACGATTCTTCCGTTCAGCAACACCGTTTTGTTGTGGTGTTCTTACTGAGGATAACTGATGTTGTATACCTTTTGAGGTACAATATTCAGTTATGTACTGGTTTACAAACTCAGTACCATGGTCTGTCCTTATGACTTTTACCTTGTCATTTTCATGACTTCAAGCTTATTCAGCAAGTTAGGTATTTCAGTCTTGGTTTCAGATTTGTGCTTGATGAATACTACCAAAGTGAATTTTGAATAGTCATCTACCACGACTAGACCATACTTCTTACCAGCATAGCTTGTTGAAGAAGATTCAAACAAGTCCATGTGCAAGAGTTGTAATGGTTTTGTAGTTGACGGTACTGCCTTGTTCTTGAAAGAAGATTTGGTTTGCTTTCCTTGCTGACATGCATTGCAAACACCATCCTTCTTAAAAGTAACCCTAGGTAATCCAACTACAAGTGCCTTTTTAGACAGCTTATTCAGCGTCTTGAAGTTTAGATGACTTGTTCGTTTATGCCATAACCATGCTTTTTCAGCAAAGCAATCATGATCTGAGACAAGGCATTTTTCAACAATTGCTGAAGACCAATCAACGGTGTACAAGCCTCCTGATCTTCTTGCAATCATTATTACCTTTTTAGTCTCGAAATCTATAAGTTTACATTCATCACTTTTAATTTTGATGAAGTATCCTTTGCCAGCAAACTGACTCATGCTGAAAAGGTTAAACTTAAGATTTTTGACATAAAGAACTCCAGTAATGGTTATGCATCCTAACTTCACATCACCATAGCCTTTTGTAGAAACGGAGCCTCCACCAGCAAACCTTATTGTTGGACCTTTAGACCACCGTCTATGCTTATAAGGTTATTCTTGTTGCCCGTCATGTGCTTTCCATAACCACTATCAAAGTGCCAGATTGCATCGTTTGTCTCCGTGGCTGAAGTCTGCACAATCAAGAGCAAACAAGTTAATTATCCAATAATGGATGTCCATTAACATGTTCAAGAATGCGTCCAGTGGAAACCCAAGTCTTAAGTTTTTCAACTTTGATTTGTTTTCTACTTGCTGAGAAACTAGGAGGTTTTGAGCTGAAAGACTTTTGACTCGTGCTGGTCAAATCCACTTTCTGATGTGGTGTCTTGCTCGGTTGACCTTTTTGCTGATCATACTTTTCAGTAAGTTCTTTTCTAGCAAGGTTCCTTCTAGCCCAAGCATTAAGATTCTTTTCAGAATTCTTAGGCTTGATTTTATTCATCTCTTTGAAGTATCTTTGCTGACTTTGCTTATACTCATGAAAGAGTTGACTTTGCTTGGTTTTGAAACCGAGTCCACTTTTCGGAGAATGCTGAGCTTTAGCTTCAGCAATCTTACTTGATTCAGGTTTGTCAGCTTAGGACTTCTGATTACTTTTAGTAATCTTGCCTTTAGTCTTAACAACTTGCTTTTCAGCAACTTGTTTGGCGGGATGCTTCACAACATCCTTTTTCTTTCCAGTTTGCTTCTCAGCAACCTGTTTTCCTTTTAAAGTCTTGTTACTTTGAGTAGCGACAACGGGCTTTATGGTCATAGGTACTTGATTGCTTGTTTCAGCAACCTTAGATTGACCAAACTGATAGATTTCTGGAAGACCACTATCAGTAGCACGTACAAAGGAGATAGGTGATTTATCTTTACTCAAGATTTCTACGTCATCACCTTCATACATTGCCCCTAAACCTTCTTTCTGAGATGGATCTCTCAAATAAGAGTTTAGTTCAGTCAGCGTATTACTTGCGTCCACATAAGATTTGAAATTGATTTTCATCTTTTTCATCTCTTGGATTTCAGCAAGTAACTTTAGAATTGAGGACTGATATTCTTCCAATTCTAATGCCATTTGAGAATTCTTCTCTATAGATTCAGCAATCAACTTCTTAAGACGCCTTATTTCAGCATCCTTTTCTTCTGTCTCTTCCTTTAGCAAGATGTACTTTTCAGTAGTCTGCTTGGTCAGACTTTCAGAAATTTGTAGTTTCTCTTGCTGTCTGCTCAGAGTTTTCTCAAATCTTTCGATTTCTCCTTGAATCTTGTCAAGGTCAATCTCGTCTTCACTTTATGAGTCTGAGTCAGAGGTAGGGTTGTTTACCTGACCAGCCATAAGGCAGAATTCGTAGTTTGACACATCTAGATAAGCTTCCATAGCTATTCCACAAACTTCTTTGCCAATCTCCGCGTCTAGAGTGGCTTCTTCATCGTCGGTGTCTGAACTTTCATCCTCACTGTCTTCGGAGCTAGTATCAATACACAATGCATCGATTTTTGCTTGAAGCTTCTTCTTTTCTTCAGCAATAAAAGCTCTTTTGAACTTCTTCTTCTTTTCAGCAGATTTGCCTTTCAGCAAAGGGCAATTAGCTTTGAAGTGTCCAGGCTTTTTGCAGTAAAAACATAGATCATTTCCAACTGCTGGTTCTTCTGATGAAGTAGCTTGCTGAGCTTGCTTGTTCAGCGAGCTAGTCTCATTCTTGTACTTATGGTAGTTGTTACCAAGATGCTTTTTCAGCTTCTCTTTTGGTTTTCGCCTTTCAAGTTCCTTGCTGATGAATTTCTTCATGTTTTTGACAACAAAAGAGTTTTCATCAGTAGGTTCTTTTTCATTCTTCTTTTCAGAAGATGACGGCTTTGCAGCAAGAGCAATGTTTTGCGATTTTTCAGCAAATACATTTTCTCTTTGCTTTGTCTCATAGTTGACAGTAGCAAGATGAGAGAACAACTCTGTTGGTGTAATGTCTGGCATTCCTTGATTATAATAGAAATTCTGAGTGTGGCTCCATTCTTGATTCAGACTTCTGATGATAGTTTTCACTTTCTCAGAATCTGAGTAAAGGTTTCCAACACCCAAGGCTGCCATTTCACTAACAAGAGTTGTGAATCTGAAATCCAAGTCTTCCAGTGACTCGTTTGTACCTTGCTTAAAGTTTTGAAACTTTAATTTAAGTACTTCATGTTTGTTTTCCTTGGTTTTGTCAGATCCAGCACAAAGATCTTGAACCATTTTCCAAGCTTCCTTTGCAGTCTTAGCACCCCACAGTTTGCACTGTATGGTATCCGTAGTTGATCGAATGATGATATTTCTTGCTTGGCCATCAAGCGGAATCTCTTAGCTTCGTTAGAAGTCCATTCCTCTCTTGGTTTTGGCACAACCGTATCTGATGGTTCGCCTAGGATAGTTTCCTTTCCAGCTTCAGTGGTTTTGTGAGGGAAACTCCTTTCAACCTTAGTGATATTGATAGGTCCATCATTAATGACGGTGACCATCTCATCACTAATGGCCTCAAGATGTAGCATCATGTTGTTTCGCCATTTCTCGTAATTTTCCAGCTTCAGCAAGGGAGCATCTAAGTGAGAGTGATTTACGGAAAGCACCTAAGGGGATCTAGGTTCAGTGCTGAAGGTTAAAGAACCTCCAGCTCTGATACCACTTGTTGGTCCCTTTAAACAACAAGAAAAGACTAGAGGGGGGGTGAATAGTCTTTTCAAACCTTCGTCGTTTAAAACTTTCTTAGCAAGTGCTTATTACTTTTCAGTAATGAGTTTGCTGATACTTAACTTTCTCAGCAAGCGTAAGTTACTTTTCAGTAGCTTGGTTTGCTGATACTTAAAATCAGAGAGCGGAAGTCTTTGATACAATAAGTGCTCTTTCAGTAAGTAAAGGTTTCAGCAAGTGATATGAGTGACTGTGTACAGACAGATATGATTTGCTGAAAACTAAGTACAGTAAGTAAATCACATAAACAATTTTATAGTGGTATCTGAGAGTGGCGTAATCTCTCAACTAATCCACTTTGTCCTTTCTAGGACTGAATCCACTAAGATATGATTGAGGTTCCTTACAATCTCCTATCTAGAGCGATTCAACAGAAACCAAAGCACACTTGCTTTGTCTCCAACCTAATCTAGAGAACGTAACCTTGTTCTCCACCAAACTTGGTACTTTTAATCAGCAAAACTATGCTCGATTAAGTTCCCCCTGAATATCACGCCTAAAAGGGTGTATTTTCAGTTAGAGAGTTTGGGGTGAGATAACTTAATTATAACTTATTCAGTTACAACAAGTAATCTAAGAAACACAACTTTGAGTACTTTGCAGTAAACAAGTTTGATTGTTTCTGGTGTCAAGACTTGTTCTTGTTCGAAAGAAAGAACACTTAACTAATTTCTTAGCCAAGTTTGTTCTACTTCTTCACAAGTGGCTTTTTCAAGCTTTAAGTCTTGGAACGGATCAATGGCAGTATAGAGAGTTTGAAGGTATGTGAGTTTTAAGCACAAGTGAGAGTTTGATCACGTTGTTGACACACTTCAACTCTTTGCCGGATGACCTCTATTTATAGTGCAAGTAAGGAGCCGTTTGAATTTTAAATTCCAAGGCTTTTGATCCTTAAGATGTCACTATCTTGCTTTTGTACTTTCAGCAACGTCCTTGTTTGTCTTCTAGTCTTCATGTCCTTTGCGTGTAAGCTTTGCATTTAATGCATATTTGAATAGAATTCAAACAGTAACAATGGAGCGCAAACTCAAGTACTTTCAGCAAGAGGTCACATATGTTCAATCAGCAAGTGGTGTCAGTCTCAGTTTCAGCAAGCACAACCTACTCTGTCTTTCAGATTTTCACTTATGCAATGCTGTTGCTGAAGTTTCCACTTTCTGAGCAACACGTGCCTTTGTAGATACCAGTGTTCAGCAATCTTCTAGTCTTCAGATCTTCGAAATCTTCAAGTCTTCAGATCTTCAATAATCTTCAAGATTCTGAGCGGTTTCTAAATGCTTCAATAGTTTGTTTGTAAAACAAAATACATCGTCAGCAAATGCTTCAATAGGTTATTTTCTTTTCAGAAAATAAGATACATCATAAGCTAAAGCTTCAATAAGTTATTTTCTTTTCAGAAAATAAAATACATCGTAAGCGGTAAAAACCATCTTAACTAACACCTAATCTAAGTCTTCAGCAAACGTTCCTCTTTTACAATGTCCTTAAAATTCTAAATTCCTATGGACCTTAAGAGTACTAGTTACTGGACTTTCCTTAATTTAGCATGGTTAATTGCTCATCAAAATTACAAGTTTCCTAACAACCCCAAACCCCAAACACCAAGGGCCATTGAATTTATTTTATAAAATATGGTTGTTAACGAATCGAGATGATCGTGAGCAATCGTAAATAAGATCGATCAAAACTTGGATCATGCTAGACATCGCTCAACATAAGGTTGATCACGATCATGATCGACTCATTCTCGGTCATGAATCGATCACCTTGAAGAAATGATCAAATTTCACAAGCAGCTCGCGATCAATAATTAGTTCAATTTTAATTTTTTATTATTATTAATTTGATTATATATATACCTATCTTAACTGGCTCGTTAACAGCCCTATTTATAAACTGACACAAAGGGACATTTCTATCATATTGATTGTATGATAATTAATTAGACCTTTGATGAGCTAATTACTAAATTAAATAATTTATTGAGCAATTTATATTATTATATATTTATATAATAAAATAGAACAGTACGATTATAGAACGTATGGACATAAATTAACTTGGATCAAGACCAAACTGTCAAAATTATACTCCAAGTCCAATGGGCCCAAGCTCATTATCATCTCCACTCAATGCTAGGTCCGTCTAACTAGACGTTTAGAATCTTTAGATGAGTCCCTTAATCAATCAACAAATTTATTACTGAAGTATCATTATTATAATTTATAGTAATAATTTTATAATATTGTATTTAATAATTAAATCCGTTTCAAACAAATAATTAAATCGGGACTGTTACTTTAAACCCTAATTCACCTACTACTTTTTCCCTTTCTCGTCTTTGGCTTTCTTTTCGCTCTACCCATTCTATTCACTTCAAAAATTCAGAGAGAAAAATGTGGGTGAACCCTAGTCTCGAACCTTTTGAAATGGATAAATTTAAGGAATCCGATCCTCCACTGTCTGGATCACAGCAGCTTGCTTCAAAATCAGCTCATGGAGCTTCATATTCCGGCGATGGAAATGTTAAAGAATCAAATCCCGGCAAAAACAATGTAGAAGTTCTAGATCCGGACAATGGCAGCGATGGAAACTCTGGTTTTTAAATGGTGTTTTGTATTTAGTTTTAAACATGCATTATATCGAAAACTCTAACTTCTAATTCTCTTCTCTATAGGTTTTCAGAAAGTGTGAAATTCATTGCTAAGGGAAATAGAGAGAACGTTCAGACATACAACAAACATGGGTTAGTTATTTTATGTTAATTCTTATTACAATACTTCGATTTTTACTAAGACATTGTTACTAGTTCATATATGAAATTTACTTGCATTATTAATGATTTATTCTTTATCTGTATCAAACTAGAATGAAACTTTGGTAATTGGCCTGTTTAGAAAATCCCTTGGACAGTTGGTGCTTATTTTTACTGTGTATTGAACTAGGATACTACTTTTGCACTTGGTAGATTTAATGATTTTACTTGGATACTATAATTAATGAGTTAGTATTATTAACTTGTGAACTGCCTCTATATGAAATGATGAAATAGGATGTACTGTTTGAATTTAGATAACTAGGAGTCTAGGACAGTTAACTAATCATTCTTGAGGGTACTAAGATTGATTATTTTTTTGCTACTACTGACTTCTGAGTTAGGAAATTTACTTGGACTGATTCTGTGAAATATAACAGTAAAGATGGCCCTGGAATGCGGGTAACTAGATCCAGAAACCTCACCGGACAAGAGACCACGGACAAAAGGCCACAGACAAGAGGCCACGCAACACCGATAATGTGGCCGGTGAGAATCAAACTTCTCCACCACGAACAAAGAAGAAGGATTATGTTTGTGGAGAGGGGAAATCTGCAACATCTACAGGACGAGGAAAAGGTCGTCCTCCTAAGAAAAGCGACAAGGGGAAGTCTGAAACATTTACAGGGTGAGGAAGAGGTCGTCCTCCCAAGGCACGTGATACATGTTTTGTGGTGAAATTGCCGCTAAACGAGCCGGACGAGAAGTCTGTCCCTGTCAAGGCGGTGGCTGAAGACATTGGTTAGCCCGAAAAAAACCTCTCCCCTTCGGCTGATGAAAATATAACAATCCCAATTGATCTTGGTAAAGGTTCGTGTTCACAATTCTTAAATAAAATAACTTATTCAATTCGTGTAATTTCACCATATATTCAAGCCCTTAATGTGTTTATTAACTTATGAAGTACATACAGTTGGTAGATTTTGCACCTCGACTTTCTGTTCACAATGTTGTTAACTCTGCACCTGATCATACTGCAACTCCAATGCCACAATGGATCTTTAGGTTTGGAAAATGCATGGACACAATTAAAAGGCTTTGAAGAACATATGAAAGAGTTTTGGAGCTCAAAGTTTCACTCACCAGATTATGTAATGCTAGTTATAAGATAATAACAAGTACTATTCCCTCTGATAACCTGAAAGTGATGAGGATCCCAGAATCAGTTATTAATAGAATAAACACTAAAGTAATCTAAAGATACACACTCTATGGACCAACTTGTATAAGGCCAAGTAATCTAAATACAAAGCACTTTATACAGTTAACAGTAATCCCTCTGCTAGCTGGCTATGGAAAAACATGGCCAAACAAAGAAATTAATTTAGGAAGCAACTGTTTTGGCACACTAGTTTAGGTTATGATAGTTCATTTTGGTCCTTACTGTTTGACTTGTATGATTAATGGTCTGTATTAATTATGAACTGCCTTAAACTGTTGTTTTTAGGTAACTCGAACAAGCTATGAACTATAAAAGTGGAATTTGGAGGTCAAATGGTGGCAACTCCTGACCATGGCATAGAGTACAAGACAGTGAACGAGCCTGCATTCATCCACTGTGTTGAGCCAGAAAAATTCACTTTCTTCGACCTCTGTCACGCAATTCTTGGAAAGCTTTCAAAGAGTAAGCCACAGAAACTAATGTAGTACAGGACTCACCCCACTGATCTTCCTGCGACATTCAAACCATTTGGTTGTGATGATGATGTGGAAACTATGTTCATGCATTACAGTTCAAGCAACATATGTGAAGCACATGTCGTCACTCAGGAATCTTCTTCCACGACAAAGACTTTGATACTTTCTTGTGTGCCATTAATGGAAGAAGATGCACTGGTTTCATGGGAAAAGATCGAGCGGAGAATTAAAAACAGGGAACATTTACTTAAAATGGGGGGTCAACAAGAGCTGAACAAGAGTCAAAGGCAGGGGAAGGCATGGTATATTTCATATATCCCAGAGCCTTACCCTATAATGTTGGAAGAGGATGGTAGCAGGGGGTATGATGAAGGAGTTTTCAAGGATTCATACATCAACAAACTTTGAAGGTATGAGTTCTGTTGTACTTATTTGGTTATGCTTTAGTATTAATGATATGTTTGTGAAAACTGTAATTGAATACATCTTTCCTAGTGATCAATGCATTTCAGTCAGTGTGTGTGAACATCTATGAAGGTATTGTGATTTGTGCAAAGTTAAGTTCTTTTGCTGGTTGGTTATACAGGATAGACTGATGTGTGCTCTCTTTGTGGTTCTGATGTTGACACTGGTGATCACTTGCTTTTCAAATGTTTTCAAATGTACTTTGTTCTGCTGGAGTTAGAAACTGTTTCTTGCGCTCTAATGGATACAATATTTGCAGCTCCTTCCCTGACCTTATTTTTTCAAAGAAAGAAAACCAGGGAAAACAGCTTCATTTCATCCTTTTCTGCTAGCAATTATGGATTAGCAGGAAGAAAGTTATTATTATTATTATTATTATTATTATTATTATTATTATTATTATTATTATTATTATTATTATTATTTATTCATTTATTTTTTTTTGGGACAAGCAGAGATTGATCTTTTTAGGTTTAACCTGTTGCTTTGTAATCTAGTTAAAGATACAAGTGTCTTGTTTCCTTTACTGTCTGCCCAGAATGTGATCCCTGTCCCTTGCTATTGGATCCCCCCTTAAACCTGACTTTTACTGTCTTAATATTGATGGCTCAGCTGATCCCATCTCCGGGGATGCAGGAGCTTGTTGCATTCTAAGAAACTGGAGGGGGTATTTAATTTGAGCGGGAGCAACTTATCTGGGAAGAACTAATCACAATATGGTTGAATTCTATGCTCTCCTACTTGGGGTAAAAAAGTGTGTACCCCTGGAAATAAAAAGATTAGTCGTTCAATCTGATTCTAAATTGGTTCGATCTGCAATTAACAGGAAGGATGCAGCTGGGATGCATTTGCAAACTATTTTGGAGGACGCCCTTGAATGGATGCGCACAATGGAATAAATTGAGGTCAGCTTCGTTTACAGAGAGTCCAACGGAGGTCACATAGCAAATGAAGCAAGGAAACAAACTTTTGGAAGGGACTATCTTTATTTAGATGCTTTTCAGTTTATTTGGAACTGCATGCTAGACTGGCTTAATGTCGTTTTAAATTCAGACTCTGACTAGTAGACATATTATATGTTTATGGGATTACTCTCCAGAAGCGTTCCTTTTCATGATTGTTTTGGTAAGGTTATCGTACTTTCTTATGCAAAAATGTTAGCAAATGTGACAATGTAAAAAGCTCGTTTTATTAATGTAGATACGCGTATCTATGTAGTTATCAGTATTTGCATCTTATAAAGCCATAATTTAATTGGAACTTTACCAGTTGGCAGTTGCAACTCTACCGAGGCCCAGCCCATTAAACATGTTGCAAGTATTAAAGAAACTAAACACATATAATATGGCAACGTAATTAATTAATTATCTATATAAGAGACAATGGATCAGCAGCAGGCAGTTGAAAGAAGAAAAGAGTGTCAGAACTCAGAATATAAAAGATATACGTATCAGTACCGCACTATAACGTTTTGTATTTAAACCGTCTTACTACCACTCATCACATAATGCCAAAATCAACATATTTACTACTTGGTCTTGTTAGTCCAAATCTACTTGGATATTATTTGCCACGCATAAGACAATTACCATTTCTAAAAGTCAGTAGCAACATGTTCATTAATTAATGCATTTTTGTCAAAAATTTACACCTTATGAAAATACATATATCACATTTTAGAAGAACAAAAAATGATAATTGAAACACAAACTCTTATCACAGAAAAACCATTTCTTACAGAATTAATTCTAAATCGTATGTACATGTTTAACATTTTGTTTTATTTAAACTTTTTCGAGGTCCGGTTTGGCCTCAAATTAATCCTAAATCGTATAAGGAAAATTTTAAATTATTTTTATTGTATAATTAAAATTATGAAATTATACATTGCCAATTTGCCATCATCTCTGCATCTCATGTTCTAAATTATCATGGTTGGGGCGAGACATTGCTTTACAATTTGATTACAATTGATGACTCATTAACTTTGATTCGTGGGCCCGCCCCGCATATCCCCGATTGTTAATGCTTCTTTAGTACACATACACCATAACCTCTATAAACGGAGCCTCTATAAATTAATACCCTTGGGAACCATATATACATCCGGTCGACTGAACTGAGTTTTATAGGAAAATAATGATCTCTGCATAGGATTACATGGGTGTTAGGAAACTTGTAATTTTGATGAGCAATTAACCATGCTAAATTAAGGAAAGTCCAGTAACTAGTACTCTTAAAGTCCATAGGATTTTAGAATTTTAAGGACATTGTAAAAGAGGAACGTTTGCTGAAGACTTAGATTAGGTGCTAGATAAGTTATTTCTTTTGCGTATGATGTATTTTATTTTCTGAAAAGAAAATAACTTATTGATGCTTAGCTTATGATGTATCTTATTTTCTGAAAAGAAAATAACCTATTGAAGCATTTGCTGAAGATATACTTTGTTTATTACAAACAAATTATTGAAGCAAATAGAAACCGCTCAGAATCTTGAAGACTTTTGAAGATCTGAAGACTTGAAGAAATTGAAGATCTGAAGACTAGAATATTGCTGAAGACTGGTATCAACAAAGGCACGTGTTGCTCAGAAAGTGGAAAATTCAACAACAGCATTGCATAAGTGAAAATCTGAAAGACAGAGTAGGTTGTGCTTGCTGAAACTGAGACTAACCACTTGCTGATGGAACATATGTGACCTCTTGCTGAATGTACGTGAATTTGCGCTCCAATGTTACTGTTTGAATTCTATTCAAATATGCATTTAATGCAAAGCTTACACGCGAATGACATGAAGACTAGAAGACAAACAAAGACGCTGCTGAAAGTACAAAAGCAAGATAGTGACATGTTAAGGAACAAAAGCCTTAGGATTTGAAATTCAAACGGCTCCTTACTTACACTATAAATAGAGGTCATCCGGCAAAGAGTTGAAGTGTGTCAACAATGTGATCAAACTCTCACTTGTGCTTAAAACTCACAAACCTTCAAACACTCTTACTGCCATTGATCCGTTCCAAGACTTAAAGCTTGAAAAAGCTACTTGTGAAGAAGTAGAACAAACTTGGCTAAGAAATTAGTTAAAGTGTTCTTTCTTTCAAACAAGAACAAGTCTTAACACCAGAAACAATCAAACTTGTTTACTGCAAAGTATTCCAAGTTGTGTATCTTAGATTACTTGTTGTAACTGAATAAGTTATAATTAAGTCATCTCACCCTAAAACTCTCTAACTGAAAATACACCCTTTCAGGCGTGATATTCAGGGGGAACTTAATCAAGCATAGTTTTGCTGATTAAAAGTACCAAGTTTGGTGGAGAACAAGGTTGAGTTCTCTAGTTTAGGTTGGAGACGAAGCAAGTGTGCTTTGGTTTCTGTTGAATCGCTTTAGATAGGAGATTGTAAGGAACCTCAATCATATCTTAGTGGATTCAGTCCTAGAAAGGACGAAGTGGATTAGTTGAGAGATTACGCCACCCTCAGATACCACTATAAAAGTGTTTGTGTGATTTACTTACTGTATTTAGCTTTCAGCAAATCATATCTGTCTGTACACAGTCACTCACTTCACTTGCTGAAACCTTTACTTACTGAAAGAGCACTTATTGTTTCAAAGACTTCCGCTCTTTGATTTTAAGTATCAGCAAACCAAGCTACTGTAAAGTAACTTACGCTTGCTGAGAAAGTTAAGTATCAACAATCTCATTACTGAAAAGTAATAAGTACTTGCTGAGAAAGTTTTAAACGACGAAAGTTTGAAAAGACTATTCACCCCCCCCTCTAGTCTTTTCTTGTTGTTTAAAGGGACCAACAAGTGGTATCAGAGCCAGGTTGTTCTTTAACCTTTTGCACTGAACCTAGATCCCCTTAGGTGCTTTCCGTAAATCACTCTCACTTGATCAGTTTGGTTGTGTTTTGCTGACAGGATGTCTTTAGGAGATGCTCCCTTGCTGAAGCTGGAAAATTACGAGAAATGGCAAAACAACATGATGCTACATCTTGAGGCCATTAGTGATGAGATGGTCACCGTCATTAATGATGGACCTATCAAGATCACCAAGGTTGAAAGGAGTTTCCCTCACAGGACCACTGAAGCTGGAAAGGAAACCATCCAAGGCGAACCATCAGATACGGTTGTGCCAAAACCAAGAGAGGAATGGACTTCTGACGAAGCTAAGAGATTCCATCTTGATGGCCAAGCAAGAAATATCATTATTCGATCAACTCCGGATACCATACAGTGCAAACTGTGGGGTGCTAAGACAGCAAAGGAAGCTTGGAAAATGGTTCAAGATCTTTGTGCTGGATCTGACAAGACCAAAGAAAACAAACTTGAAGTACTTAAATTAAAGTTTCAAAACTTTAAGCAAGGTGCAAACGAGTCACTGGAAGACTTGGATTTCAGATTCACAACTCTTGTTAGTGAAATGGCAGCATTGGGTGTTGG